>JAMPIV010020972.1:0-76413 GCA_024509875.1 Oreohelix idahoensis
AAATGGATGGTGCAGATCAACGCTGAAAAATCATCAACAACACTTTTCACGCTCTCCAACAAAGACAAAGCAGGAGAGATACGACTTGGAAATATACATGTCCAAACAGATGAGGAACCGGTGTACTTGGGCATTACATTAGATAAGAGAATGACATGGAGGCACCACATCGAGAGAACAGAGGCTAAAGCGAGAAGAAAACTTTCCATACTGAGGAAAATAGCTGGATCAAGTTGGGGAGCTAACGAAACAACACTAAAGAAAGTGTATACAGGTGCAATAAGACCTATATTAGAGTACGGATCAGCAGCATGGTCTACAGCAGCCAAATCACACCTACAAGCCTTAGATAAAGTACAAAATCAAGCGCTTAGGTTGATCACGGGTGCCATGAAGACCACACCAATAAATGAAATGGAAAAAATCACAGGCATTCCACCTTTATTATACAGACGAGACACTAAGACCCTGATCCAAGCAGAAAGTACAAGAACATGCCCGCACATCCAATGAAAACTAGATTTGGAGATTTAGCCAGTGGGAGGTTGAAGAGAAGCAGTTTTGTGCATCGGTCCAAAAAACTAATTAGAACATACAAGGATGAACTACCAGACATCACTAAGGAAATAACTCCACACTCCTCCCAACCCCATGGGAACAACATCAAAATTTCAGTATTAAGACCTCCATAACTACCACCTGCCCCATGGGAGAGCTAAATACTCTCCAAAGGAAAATAGCAGCATGTGACATGATTGAAGAACTATACCCCAGAGAAGCATGGATCCAAGTATATACTGATGGATCTGCAACCAGAGCAGTGAAGAACGGAGGCGCAGGAGTTTATGTGGTCTATCCAGACAAAGAAAATGAATCCACCTGTTCACCTACTGGAATATTCTGTTCAAACTATGCTGCTGAAGTACAGGCCATAAGCATTGCTGCAGGAATAATAAATAACACAATAAGCCAATGTCAGCAGGTTGTATTCCTTACCGATGCAATGTCAGTTCTGCAAGCCCTCAACAGTGATAAACTGCCAGAATTAAACAAAGTCCTATGCGAAGTAAATATCAAAAGAAGGGTAGTGCTACAGTGGATACCATCACACTGTGGCATACCAGGAAATGAGAGAGCAGATATGTTAGCAAAAGAGGGAGCAACACAGGAACAAAAAGAACAAACAATCACATTCCAGGAAAAGAAGACCCTTATCAAGGCCATCAGGAAATTGATCAACAAAGAGACAACTATCAATATCTTGATCGAGCAAAACAGGTGATCCTGTTCCGTATGAGAACAGGACACAACAGACTGAACAGTCACTTATACAGACTGAGATTGGTCCCATCACCCCTATGTACGTGTGGACAGGCAGCACAGACAGCCGAACACATCCTGCAAGACTGCCACATGCTTAGTCAATTGCGAACTGAACATTGGCCCACAGAGACGCACATCCACACAAAGCTGTTTGGGAGTCTTGAAGAACTTTCAACCACAGCAACATACATCCAGAAAACCGGACTTCTTGTGTAGACATTTCTAAACAACAGCGAACGAGAAGAAGAAGAAGAAGGAGTAATAGTGGATCAAAGACAAGACATACCAACGTTGCTAATGCTAGCAGTCATATTCAGGTCTAGGCCTTTTCAGAGTTTCGCCATTTTAGGTATAGTCCCTAGTAGTCCTTTTCGGGGCTTAGTATTTATCAACACTGCACTAGAGTTGACAGTTAACTTATTTTTTTAATAACAATTGCGCTCTAATATAACGACGAACTTCGATAGAAGTTGAAAGGCAACGTGCCTCGCCAGAAGACAAAAGCCTTACGGAAACCAAATATGAAAATATCTCATGAAGTCCAAAGTTTGGAATGGCCGTGATTTCCCTGCTTTTTTTTTTTTTTTCTTTCGTTAGTCTGTGTCGTAGACCTGGACTTGACAAAGACATTTGTCACCAACTTTTGGCTCTACTGCTGTGCTGTCATAATTTTTTGTGACACTTCGTTTGAAACGTGTGTCATATTTCGCTTTCGTTCTTCAGCCAGGCACTTTTGGCAGATCGGCGCGAGGTCAAGTTGACTAGGTTGGTTTCGACCAGTCACTAGCTGGCTTAAATATTTTAGGCATCAGTCTGACCCAGAATGTCTAGCCCAGTGTTTCTCAACCCTGATAGTAGCAACGCCCCCTTTTGACAACTAATATTTTTAAAAGCCCCCCCCCCCACCCTTTAGCACCCTCTTGCTCTTTATCGTGTATACACACACACACACATACATATATTCCACCATACTTTTAAAACAGCAATGCAGTTAACGAGTTATCTTTTCTTATAATATAAAGAAAAAGAGAAAGCACATTTATAAAGGCATAGTTATATAAAATATGTGTTTAAGTACGGAATTATATACACCCCAAGTTCATTATCCTTGAATTACAAATTGGCGGAGCAAATTATATAAAATTAGTTCTTACAACTCTATAACTATCATAATCATATCATTTTAATAGCGCCTAAATGACTGCATATATATCTTCGAATCTGAATATTAAAGCCTCTCCTTATGAAACCACTTTAAACGTGAAATTTTTTTTTAAAAATTATTAGTTGATAATAATGATATAATTATATAAAAATTCACTTACTAATGAAGCTTAATGAGATCCTTGTGCTTGGTGTGACTCAGCCAGTTTTGTAATATTTGGTTCTAAGTTTGTTAAAATCTTGTTACAAATCTGCAGTCGGTTTCGTTGCTTTTGTAGTAGCAAAACACTACTGCACTGAACCCCTTCTCCACCAAATACGACGTTGGGAATGCTGTAATTAGCAATTTAGTTTCACGCCAAAGAACGGGATACGCAGGCCTCTGCTGGATCCAAAATTTTTCGTAATGTGTGTGACTGAATCGTGCTTTTGCCTCGAAGTCATTTGGTAGCTCAATTAATTATTCTTGTAAATGTTGACTAACTTGTTCCACGTCTGATTCAAACGGATTAATCACCCAATCCGGTATTATTAGATCTTGCAAGTCTTTAAATCGTATGCTCATATCATTTTTAATAGCGTCCAAATGACTGCAATACACCTCTAAATCTGAATCTTTAAGCCTGTCCCCACCTAACTGCAGTAAACACGGAAAATGAGAAAGTTCTCGGCGACTAAGATTATTTTTATATAACGTCAATTTGTTGATGAACCCCGTGGTAATTCCTTTCACTTTAATCAGACTGAGCTCATTTCCTTGTAGCTTAAGAAGAACCTCATTTAACTTTTCAAATATATCTGAAAGATAGGCCACATCGTTTCGCAATACTTCTCTTTCGATGCTAAATTCTTCTTTGATTGAATCCAAAAACTCTACTGTCTCCTGACAATGATAACCTCCCAGGTACTAAAATTTTGCGTTTGGAATCCTTGAAACACTCCATGAGACGCAGGGCAAATAAAAGCTATCATGTTACAAGCTATGCGAAGGGGAATATCTTTTGTAAATGTTTCATATTGATTCTTGTAAAAATGTACACAACGCCCCCCTGAATGGAAGTAGCGACTCCCAATCGTTGCGACCCATCAGAACGCCCCCAGACATCTTGAAAACGCCCCCCCCCCCCAGGGGGCGGTACCGCCCCCGTTGAGAAACACTGGTCTAGCCAATCAGGTGGTTAGTTTATCTACAGTAGATTAAGTTTTCTAAACCTGGGGTGTGTATACTCAGGGGCGTACTTATAGTATTTGACACCCGGGGCGGATCCTACTTTTGGCACACCCCCCCCCACCCCCCCACCCCCCCCCCCCCCCCCCCCCCCCCCCCCCCCCCCCCAATCAATAAAGAAACACACTTGCAAATATATCTTTACAGTAAGCAGTATCATAAAAGTGTCCGATGGCACCCCTCCTGGCTGCCATCCGGGACGGACCACCGCTCCTTCGCACTCCCTTAGTACGCCACTGCGCATACCCCAAAGAGGTACGAGAAGCTTGTCAGGGGGGGTACGGGGAATATATGATAAATACTTGTATTACCCTACTGAAATATTCCAAAAGTGGTAGTGTTAGTGAACAAATGTGATGTCTGAAGAGAGAACTCATCAAATCCAAAGCAAGAAATAAGCTATAGGCTGAACATGATGTGCGGGTTATCCCTTCAAAAACTGTACCAAAGATAAAACTGGTGGTTGACAAGAAACAACAAGTGCATCATTAATTTATCGGACTGTGTTGTGGGAAACATTTAACAACTTTATGATACTAAACAAAATGCTGTTATTAAAGGCTTCTTTATGAAGCATTAATTTAATCAGCTTATTTATTTTCTTGTGTGTGTACGCATGGTAACTATAACTTTTTTTCCGTTAATATTGAATGGGAGGTCAGGGAAAGCTTATTAGTAGCCACGTGGGTACTGGGACCGAAAAACAAATACTCTTGAGTTAGGGAAGGCCCAGGCACCGAGGAAGGGAGATAGTCACCCCTATCTAATAAAATTAGAACCTAGTATAAGTGGAGTCTGTAATACTTCACTCACCTACGGCAGTTTAAAGTATGGGACTACCTTTACCTCACTTGGGGGGGGGGGGGGGGCATTAAATAAGGTCCAGCGAAGCACTTACCCACGCCATGTTCGAATGAGTTCTTGTAGGCTGTTGATCGGTTAAGGTCGGTCAGTGGTGCGTCTGTTTTATCATTGTAATTGAGAAACTACTTGACATAGACTCTTGACACATTTTGGTATACCGGTACTGTAAAAACGGATGGAAGATACATCTCCGAAGTGAAGAGCAGAATAGCCCAGGGGGGAAAAAAACAACATTCTTTCAAATGAAGAGTATGTTATGGAACAATTCTTTGCCATTGGAACTGAGATGAGAGTTCTTCACTGTTATATAGAACCAATCCTGACATATGGGAGTGAATCATGGACAATTAATAAACAAGTAGGGAAAACACTAGAGGCCACAGAGATGTGGTTTTACAGAAGAATGTTTAAAATACCATGGACAGCCAAAAAGAGAAATGAGGATGTCCTGAAAGAGGCTAATGCGCAAAGGTAACTTATTACTCATGTTAGAAAGAAGCAATACCCCTATATTGGGCATGTTATGAGAAGAGGAAAGCTGGAATATATCATAACAACAAGAAAGATTGAAGGAAAAAGAGATAAGGGAAGACAAAGAGAGCAAATGCTGGACAGTTTGACATCGTGGCATGGAAAGAAGTCAACAGCAGAATTGATAAATTGACTGGAGACAGGAAGTTGTGGAAAGACATGATCTCCTACGCCACTAGGCATGGTACTTGAAGAAGAAGATGTAAAAACCTTTTATGAACGACCAGTTGTGTACGGATTTCGGAAATAACGGTCAAAATCTGTTGGTGCCGAAATTTTGGTACGCTATGGGAGTATGTCAAATTAGCAGTCTTGACTGTTCATTAGCGAAACGGCGGCCGCTTACTGGCGGGCACGGGCGCAAGCACAGTCTATGCTTACATTCTCGTGGGGGGGGGGGGGGGGGGGGGGGGGGGGGGGGGGGGGGTCGTGTATTGCTTTCTTCATGTTCTATTATTGTTTTGACGACTTTTTAGGCTGTATATACATAATTCAGAAGTACCGGACAATTATCGGACCACCCACTCCCCCTATTAGTCAGTCAAAAGGAAGGTTTACAGTATATTATAAAGCAGGGTTCGACGTAAGGTAGATCCTGATCTACGGGTAGATCATATGGTAGTGTTTCTCAACCTTTTTCTGTTCACGGCACACTTTAATTTTCTTAAAAAAATTCCGGCACACCTATCTGACCCCACGCCTGAATAAAAAATTACAATGATTTATACTAAATTAAATACACTAATTTGTGGGTACTTTAGAATAAAGAAAACTCTCAAATTTGATTTTCTTTTAAAATAATTTTGAAGTATATCTAGTTTTGTTAAAAGTAGTTAATAGCTCCAATTATTTTTGAATGAATTCAAGCTGTAAGATCAGGTTTATATTACATGATCACTAAATATATACTTCATGTAGTAAATTTACAAAATTTTTACGGCACAATTGCCGCACAGCTTGTGAAACACTGTCATATGGGATAATTTGGTCGATCTTGATGTCGGGGCTGGAAAAGAGAAAGATATTCAAAGGTAGGAAAGTTTCGCGGTCTAGCCTTCTTCCCTCCGGCTTCTAAAAGCGTGGTATCCACAAGATTAAAGGTACTTTTTCAGTATTCTCAGTAAAAACTCACGAGCTATCACACAAAAATCCACTTTAATCGTGAATTGCACGAGGCAATACCGCAATATTTTCTTTTGAATTATATTTAATATTCAGTAACAAATCATTGAAGTTTAGGTGTTGATATAATTACGAGAAGCTTATCATCGGACAGATTCTCCTTATTCTTTCTTTGATCCTTAGCTGCCGACTGTCCAAGCAGCCCAGTGGTCATCACACCTGGTGGTGTCTTGTAGGCAGCAACAAACTGCTTCCACTTTGCTCGGTCGGCTGCCATCCTTCGTGCAGTGCCCCAGCTCTGGTTCATTCTTTGCGTCTCGGCCTCCACAGTTCTACGCCAAGTTGTTTTTGGTCGGCCTCTCTTTCGCTTTCCTTCAGAGGACCAGAGCATAGCTGTTCTTGTGATGGTATCAGGGTCTCTTCTGTGGACATGGCCAACCCAACTCCAGCGTCTGCAAGCTATGATGGTATGCATATCCTCTTGGTTGCTCCAAGTAAGCTGTTCTTGGTTGGTTATGGTATTCGGCCAATATTTTCGGAGAATTTTCATTAGGCAGATTGTGTGGAAAGAGGGCAATTTCGATATTTCCTTCTCTGTTACGGTCCAGCACTCAAAGAATAAGATGGACAACGTTTTCTACACGGGAAGATCTGGAATGTGCAGACGACATTACACAACTCGCACATTCACATCAACACATCCAAGAAAAAACACATAGACTGAATAACGTTCCATATATGCATTTCTTATTCTGGATTCTAAGTACCATGAAACCTGAAAACAGACATGATTTAATCAAGGTAAATCTTAAGAGAGCTCATTGCTTGTAAAGTTGATCTTCACAGCTTATGTCTTCCCGCTCGTTGCTTTACAGACATTCTGACAACGATTAATCTGACACTAAGATAACAGTTTAATAAGAATATTTGAGTGGGGGCTGCAGTAATCTTTCTTGACAGTTTTGCATTACGCATTTAAATTGATTACTTTAAGCCACTCTGTTTTTATTTGACTGATTGCTCTCTCTTCTATTTTTCTTTGATACTGTTTTTTTTTAAATTATTGCTTTTATATCTTCATGTGTTGACCAATCCCCAGTTTGAACTTGCTCCTCCTCCGTTGGCAAGTATATCTGTCTTCTCAATTCCACATTGTGGTAGCACAGTGGTTAGTGTACTGGCTTCCTAGCTCGGTGGTCCATGGTTCGATCCCCAGTTGAGGTGGGATTTCTTAGACTGCAAACGGCTCCAGGGTCGACCCAGCCTCGTGAATTGGGCACCAGAGCAACTCTAGGAAGGTTAAGGCGGCCGGCGTGATGCTGACCACATCACCCCTAGTGTGCCGCTGGTCAAGAAAGTATGGGCCTAACACCGTATTCCCAATATGCCTCAATGGGCGTGTAACGGGATCCTTTACCTTTATTCCACATAGCTTACCGTTAGCAGGAAACCACTGTCACTTTCTCTTTACTGTTTTTATGCCTGCCCTCCCTGACGAAAACATCATAGTTGTAATGTTGGTCATTGAGGTCTTTCGGGAGTTAACACATGCTCTTGCAGCAGTAACGTCGTCGGCATTTAGTGTTATATGATGAGGTTGCCATCCCTATGCACAACCTCAAATGTGTCGCCTTATACGACATGCGTGAGGGTGTAGTATTCATATTCTTTCTATGTATCTTTGCGAGGAACTACACGGGGATTGTTATGTTTTACCGTAGTTATATTATGTGGGTGTCTCTTATAACATAGCAGTTCCTATCTAGGACATGACATATATGCCGATTGTCATAACGCGAGAACCGCTGAAACAGTTCTGTCTGGCATCTTCTTGTCTCGGTAACAATGTGGGACGCCCACTCAGACAGGCGGTAGTGGCACTGCAGTAAATGTACTGTTGACGAGCGTTGTTATTGTGCACTGATGAGGTACACGTCACATATTTGATATATATTTGTTCAATTAGTAATGTTTCTTTCATTACATCTGTGTTGGCCTCTGTGTGGTCATATGCATACTCTTCGTTTGTTGTTGGTTAATATATATATATGTAGTGTCAGGATTGCGTGTTTCTGTGACCCCAGTTATTATTGCATTGCGTCATCATCTTCATCAATTTCTTTGTCGTTCCCTATAGCACATTGAGCCACAACTGCAGCTGTTCCCTGTCGCAGGAAGCCTGGACACAGCATTCACATGCTCTTACAGTTGTGGTTTCTGTAGTAGTGTGTTTTACATGATGAGGTTGTCCGTCCCATGCACAACATCACATTAGTCGCCCTGTACGACGTACCTTGGGTGCAGTAGTCCTGTTATCTCTTTGTCTCATAATGGAAACCACCCCCCCCGTGACTACACGCGCAGTACTTAATACACCACGCATGGTTACTGTGTACGTTACTATTTTATAAAATAAATACACTGTGTTGAGGAAAATTGAGCAACCAGTTCACATTATGGGAGTGGCTAGGTTTATAGTGCAGGGGTCAATGCTAAGTTCATAAAGCTGTTCCGCGAGTGTAAGTGCTCTAAGGGTTGCATGACTCATTGTTTGATTATTGGGTTTACACATTGCTAGCATATTGCATCATTGTTTTATTTATCCATTCATTCATCTCCTTTCTGCGCTCTTCATCCATCCGTCTCTGCAGTTGGCCTTCCTGTAAGAAGCCTGCATAAATGCCTCATGCTTCTGGAGCAGTTGTTTCTGTACAAATTTGTTATACATGCTGAGGCTGCCAGTGCGTGCTAAATCTCGCATTAATCATTTTAACGAGATGCCCGGGGCAGTAGTCTATTCTATTCCTCTTCATTTACCTGTGGAAGCTACACTGGGCATTTAAAAAAAAATATTATTTAACTAATCAGTAAAATAATGTACAGTGTTATAATCTGTCGCCGTGTGTAGTTCCCGTAGGCCTCTGGTGAGACAACGACAGAATAGGACTACGGCTCCCTCACACCTTTCATACGAGACGGACTAACATTGGGTTGTATGTGTGTGTGGGTGGGGGGGGGGAAGACTGGCATCCTCATCATGTAGTACAAATTGCTATAGGACCCACCGCTGTAATATCATGTGACGTCTTGGTGCCGGCTTCCTACAAGAGGACCGGTTGTAGTTGTGGGTCCATGGTTTTTTAAGGAGCGAGTAAGAGATATGATGATAATGTTATTTTATATTGTATGGCTCTGAAACGCGGTGAACAACAGGAACGACAGTCTGAAAGATACAGACTTCCATAAATGGGTGCTTGTCCGTAATAGAATGAATGAAAGTTTCTTCTTCTTCTTCGATCCTTAACCACCGACCGTCAAGCAGTCAGTGGCCATCACGCCTAGTGGCGTCTTGTAGGGCAACAACAAATTGATTCCACTTTGCACGGTCGGTGGCCATCCTTCGTACAGTGCCCCAACTCTGGTTCATTCTTTGCATCTCAGCCTCCACAGTCCTCCGCCAAGTTGTTTTTGGTCGGCCTCTCTTTCGCTTTCCTTCAGGGGTCCAAAGCATAGCTGTTCTTGTGATGGCATCGGGGTCTCTTCTGAGGACATGACCAACCCAGCTCCAGCGTCTGCCAGCTATGATGGTATGCATGTCCTCTTGCTTGCTACGAGTAAGCAGATCTTGGTTGGTGATGGTATTCGGCCAAAAGATTCGGTGAATTTTTCTTAGGCATGTTGTGTGAAAAGAGGACAATTTTGACATTTCCTTCTCTGTGACTCTCCAGCATTCCGCACCATAGAGAAGCACAGAAAGCACGCAACTCTGGTATAATCTTAATTTTGTGCTTGTGCTGTATTGGGAGGACTTCCAGATGTTATTTAGGCTAAAGAAGGCTGTTCGAATGAAAGTTTACGAGGGAAAAAAAAATCAGCTTTGTGGAACTGATTGAAGGGGATCCAAGACCATCAAAAGTGAGGAATGCAGTAAGCCACCCATAGCTTGACTGTCTGCTACAGGGTCAGCGAACCAGAGCTGACCAAGACCCTACTCCACCTCCACGTGGTGGTCCTGGAAACAGGCTGCATCACTGCAGTCTGGCTGAGGAGTAGGGATCCCAAAAAATGCCATGCGGAAGTCGGATGTGTCGGCCGAAAGGCGCAAATATCTCAGCTTAGCTGTAAACGGACACAGCGCAATCAACGTCCTTTTCAGGACGAACCAGGAAGAAGAAGAACTGATTGAAGAAAAAATATAAGTGGAAGAAGAGGTGAGAGATGGTCCTTTGCTGTCTTGGATGGCTGAATTGACTTTTTTTTTTTTTTTTTTAACTTGACTTGTCCATGTTGTTGTTGTTTTTTTTTTTCAGCAGTGTACCTATTTGGGAACCATATCATTTAAATTTTGTTGAAATTTTTGTGGTTGAAAATTATTTACAGGATGAGGTATGTGATAAAATTACATTGATACACCGATAAAATTATTATTTGTAAGTATAAAGTTAAAATAATGTAGGGATAAAAATAGTTGGGTTGTGACGCTTCTTCTTTCCCCACGCCAGTCGTCGCGCTGAATTTTGCAGGACAGAAACGTAGTGTAAGGGTACTATCGTTTGCCAGTGACCTTGGAACTATTGGTAACAATTTTGACAGAATAAGCCTTGTTTCGGACCAAAAGAGGGAAAAAGGAGGAGAGAGGAAAATGTATTTTTAGACTGCGCCTTTTGACACTAGTTGGTCTGAAACACACAAAATTGTAGGAAACGCGGGCGATATTGTTAGCGGCAGAGGGAAAAATACGCCATAACACCAAAAATTGTTCGTTCCATAGTCATGCAGTTTGGCATGTAACCACACACCCAGCCCTCCTTTCTTGCAAAATGGTACATTTTATGACGTCACAGACTTGTTGTTTCGTTTTGAAAAAAACGCAAAAGCGGGAAAGGGATGGCGTGTTTATGTAATAGTAGAGATTGAAACTAAAGATGGAAAATATATGAAATTCTTTATTTCCAGGAATACGACCCAAAAACTTAGTTAGTTTGATAGATTATCTTCTCCTGAGAAATAATATGTTTAAAAATACAAAATCCCCCAGGTAATAAGAAAGTTATTGACAAAATACTGTATTGGTTAGTGCAGACAGACCAACAGACGCTCGTCCCTGCATTCACTAACGGTTACTTTTTGGACGCGTTAGGGGAAATGAGACAAACAAAGGGTACATGTAATCTGATTAAGGGAGGGGGGGTAGAAAAAGGGAGAGATATTATGGGATGGCCCTAAAACTAAATATATTTAGCAGTGGAAAGTCAAGAAGTGAGTGAGAGGAAGACTTGTTAGGCCAAAAGCAAGTCTGTTTTTAACTTTTAATGCCAAAATGTGACCGACGTACATTTGAAATTGGGCTGTAATTTTGACTTTATTTTCAAATTCAAATTGAAAAGCTTAGTAGTTAGATTCTCATTGGCCAACGCATTTTATATCAAAGAAAACTTAGATAGGCGGGACGCCATTTGCCTAAGAAACTGTCCAGTGTCAGGACGATGTACTAATGTAAAGAAATTAAATACTATATTAATTCAATACAAGATTCCTAGTCACGCAAGCAGCAGTGCTGAATCTGTGCCAGTCATCGTTCCTGTGTTTATTCTGTGAATCTGTGGGTTTGTACTGGCACTGTGCTAGTGCCAGCTTCCTGAATAAATAACCAGCAGTTCTGTTCAAGTTGCTGTCGTGGTGTATGACTTGTAGTCTTGGTCCAAGTTGCTGCCAAGATTACTGCAGAAAGATCAAGTCAGTGGCAGTGGGCCGCACATTCAACTATTAACTAACGTCCCGGGCCAGATAAGTACAACAGCCCTGGTCCGGAACTCTTCATCAACAAGCCACCAAAGTAGAAACAAACTGTTTGACATAAAAATCAATAAAGAGAATAAACTTGAACAGAATAGGTATACATCAAGACAGGGTGTGATGAACACATCCCGACCAGCACTCCAGTAACAGTGTAGTGAGAATAAATTAGATCAACAACCTTAAGTATAAATTCTAAAATGTGTATGGACAGATTGTCCTTTTAGTTAATTAAAATTTCATATATATATAATATATATATATAATATATATATATATATATATATATATATATAATATATATATATATATATATATATATATATATATATATATATATATATATATATTATATATATATATATATATATATATATATATATTCATAAATTGATTACATTTTGAAATTGTAAAAAAAAAGTATTAACTATCAAAATTTTAACCCAAGTGTTAGTTCAGTTGATCATAGAATTAAATATTTGTTTGTGTGTGTGTGTGTGTTTAAGTATTGAATTAATATCACACCACATGTTCATAACCCTAGACATTAGACGTAGCTATCAGACATACTAGTCAAGAATATGTCTGAGTGAGATCTTAAGGTGGTAGCAGAAAGGTTCTCTGATAACTCACGCTAACCTTAGATATTCAGGGATCTTCACAGCTGACCTCACTCAGTACAATAGGAATACAATAACACCAATCATAACATCAAAAACCACCACAAGGTAACTGGTCCCATGCCCAACCGTCCTTTTTCGCTTTTTTTCTTCACAGTAAAGGTAGTCACATAGCAGTTACTGCCTTAGGGGGTTGAAGTGTTAGAGATATCACAATACTAGGTCCAGCAATCGAGAGGTGGGGTGAGCAGTTCCCTTCCTCGCTGCCTTTTCCTTCACTAACTGAAAAAGCTGAGTCAGGTACCCATTTACAGCTGGGTTTACTGGAGCGTGACGATATCGTGATTCGAACTCAGCACCTCTGTCAGTCGGACGCTCGGTAAACCTCGTATTAAACAATAATATGGACTTTATACTCGCAAGTGTAGTATATCGAAAGCTGACATGTTATTTATTTACGAGTACATATAAATTTCTGTTTTCTACAATTTCTTGAAAGAAATATGCATGAGTTCTGTAGCTTATTATATTTATTTATTTTTATTATTATACATTTTTTTTAAATTGGTTGGCATAGTTTTGTTGATAGATTGTACCGATTGTGGTGATGAAGCTATTATACTGAAATGTCGCTTTTATTTTTGGTGGTGATGTAAAACTGCTAAACATTCACCCGTAACAATATACTCTCGCCAACATGACTGTTTCTTAGCTGTTCACAATTCTCCACTCCCACTGTAAGAGTACTCACTGAGCAGGTGAATCACTCAGTCACGAAAGTGTCCTACATAAACTTTGTCCCTGTGAGAAATGGTGATGTGACTGGCAAACCCTTTGTTGTTTTATCACGCCATTTGTTTGGTGGAATATGAGTAAAACATGAATTGGTGATATTTCCTTGTTCATCATCATCAGCTACCATCTCCACATGGAAAGTCCGCTGCCATGGATCTCCGTCTTCTGTCTCTTGTCTTGATGGTGCACTCTGATAGAATCTTTCCTGTCCATCGCTTGATGTTATCTTCTCAGTGTGATTCGCTTGCATAGCTCGGCGGGGTTGTCGCACAGAAGGTCCTGGGTTCGAGTCCTGGGTAAGCCACCCACGTCTGTTGTTTTTCTGTTGTCTAGTTTTCTACTTCTTTATTTCTTACGAGTGCCTGAAAACATACCTTTATGTTTGTCTAATATTTATTTACTGTCTTCCCCGTGCACGTTTCCCTTCAACTATGTCTTATATTATGGTCTTCAGCGATTTGGTCTTCAGCGAGGTGTTATATCTATTTATATGGTCAAAATATTTTAGCTGTCAAATTTTGATCTCCCTCATTAATTCTCTTGATTCCTAGGCTTTCTACAACCTGTTTATTTATTTTCTTCTCTGTCCACCCTATTCTTCTGTATGGTCCACATGTCATTTCTACACCATACAATGATGGAGAATATATATAGCATTTGGTGATTCTCATTTTGAATTTGTGAATTAATTATTTAGATGTTAGTATTTGCCTAAGATGACGGCCTCCAGTCTATTGTCCCGTACATGCCCCCCCCCCCCCCCCCCCAGCTCCCCAAGATGAATAGACCTTCAACAAGTCCTCCTGTCGCGCGCCAACAGCTCAAGGTCTATCCACGTCATCATCATTTTCTCTTATCCACGTGGAGGGAAAATGTATATCTTTAGTTGATGTTATGGGTGTCTATAAAAGTGCTTTCACATGTGTTACCTAATGCAACGCCTTCCTATCCTGTGCTATCTGTTTCCGGTTTTTTCCATGTCTTCTTTAACCCGTTCATATCCATGTCCAGTTCTTTCTCCGTGTGTTTTTCTGTCTCCTTCTGTTTCTCGTACCTTGGGGATGCCGGGACAAGGACTGTCTTGTAATACTATCAGCTGGTGTCCTGAGTGAGTATCTTATCCATCACTAGCATCTTGGTCTCACATATTTGTCACAGAGAGTTTTATGATCAATATATTTTCTATATACTCTTCTTTTTCTACCCGTGTCCTCTATTTTATTATCACTCTTTACCTTTTTCCTGTATTTTTCGCATTCGTTCGTTTGCGAGAAATATTTTCTTTCCCATTCTCACTTTTCCGCTTTCTTTCTCATACTGGGATACGCATTTCTATTATGTATGACGTCAGCCACTTAGGTAGACGAGAAATTGTGAATATGCATCTATCTCAGACATACGAGCAGACTTTTGTCTGCACATTCAGCTGACACGCGCGTTTTCTTCGGCTGAGCGCTCAGGTGAGGCGTGATAACCGACATCTCCACGGCGCAGTATGAGACATTTGTCTGGCAATTCCATCTGACACGGCACTCACTGTTGGCCCTGGTCAGCGTGAGGTGTGAAGACGAGAAGTGTCAGTTATGGCATGCGTCTAGTTAATGGGAGGTATTAGAGAGAGAGAAGGGGTGAGACCTGCGCTATTGCGTGGTTTTGGAAATAGTGGGATCTTTTGTTTGTTTCATAGATATTAACCTGAGTTTGAAACTTTATTTCACTCATTCTCCAAGTGCAGTAGACGTGGTCACTTCGTTCTAGATACTTAAACTTATAAGTGAAATCTATTAGTTTCGTTGTGATACTGTAGTTCTGTGTTGAGGTAAATATTATATTTAATATATCTAGATTTTGCGAGTGATTAAGTGTTAAACCGCCTATTATATCCCACTAGTTTCTTTTGTGCAGAGTGATTAATTTATAAGTCTGTTATATTCTCTAGTCGACAAGTTACAATGGAAAACAGAATAAATTATAATTTCTAGCTTAAACTCAGTTGGCTAGTAATGAATTTAATTTAACTGCTAAATACTCAGACGAGAATATTTTTCTAAACTAACTTATAAATGGTAGATGCCTCATGAGTGTTGACGGAATACGTATGTATTCCTAATTCATGATGATTGATTTTTATATAACTTATTTCACGGGAAAGTTTAAACGTCAAGTCAAGCTCTACGCTTGCAGTTCAAAACGTAAGTTATATTGAGTACATAATATGTAAAATATTTCATATGTGTTTTTTTTCTTTATTCAGTGAATACTGGGGTAACCCAACTTTGCCGGCGTTTTCTACAGAGACATACCTGTGAGAAACATAAACATTTTAAATCTTTAACCACGTGGGTTTTCAAGTAACACCTGTCTGACAGGGCGTGTGCCTTCAAGAGATAGACAGAATACCAATCCCACTAATGGGTTTTTTTAAAGAATAAATGCTATACTGGGCCTTTGAGCCAGATCATATTTCTTCACAAACTCTAATGTACATGCTGCCTTGTGGCGAGAAATAATTACAGAAAAAACATTAACTTTTCCGACATTATTTGACCAAGTGTGTGGTGAACCAAGATTATCTGTTGAGAGAAGTTGTCCACCTGTCATCTTCTTACTTAAGGGAAACCTCGTGTTCTGACACTGTGTGCACGCTGAAACCCTAACTCTTACCTCGTGCATAAGTGACATTAACTTAAATCTGTAAAGAAAGAACGATCGCCTGAAGAGGACGCTCCCCGGACACGGTGAATGAAACCAATATCTGCAGAGCTGGGTATCTACTTCATCCACAGATAGACAGATTAAACGAAGTGTACACTAAGGCTTGCGCCAGACGGCAAACAACCGCACGATTGTAGGTAAGGTTGTGTGAGTCAGGGCCCTGATGAAAGAACCGAGTGAAAGTAGACTGAATGATGTTCTTCGTTTGATTCACTCACTTTGTAACTTTCCTTATGCAAGATTTTGTTGCTAAACTATATTTTTCCTTAGAATAGATACTGCTATCAACGTCAGTTCATACCTTCAAAAGGAGAAAATATTAGACCCAAATCATATGTATCTGTGACTCTTTGGGCTATCATCGTTGTCCTAGCGGGACTGTGGGCTAAACATCGAGGGAAGATCATAACTGTGGGGCTATCATTTCTTGTAGAAATTCCTTGACTTTTATGACTATTTGTATATGCTTTGATGTAATTTTATGTGTTGTGATGGGACTTTAGATGATAATTAAAACTGCCCTTAAACTTAATCAGCGTGTTGGTCAGCTCGTTCTAGAATATCTATATAATCATCTGTTATAGTTTTCCCACGTCTGTACATCTAACTGTCGTCTTGTATGTGCGTGCACGTGAGTGGATAGCATTTATATATATATATGTGTGTGTGTGTGTGTGTTTAGACTGTCTGACTCCTCTAAATCTGTCGTAGAAGATAGGTGAAAGAGAGAAGATTTCTCGATTTCAGAGACAGCCTCTATCACAGTCTACCATCCCACTCGTGGAAATCTATTTATACTATTATCTCTCACTGTGGCTATCACTCATTCTAATCTATTCAGAAGGGACCAACCCAAGTCTTAATTCCCCTATCAAAAATCTACGACAATATTGTTATACAGTTATTTGTCTGGTTCTTGCCATCACTGCCACGTTGATCATCAATCAGTCCATATTTATTCTGCGCAGGCATCTGTTAATGAAAGTCTTGTAGGTTTTTGTTGTGTGTTGGGTTTAAATGTTCCAAAGCCACGCAATAGAACCACATTGACATCTGATTGAAGATCACTGTTTTTGTGTATGACTTTTGGAGTGTTAGCATTCTTCTAGAAAAACCACGTGCCTATAGCTCGCCTCCATTGAACCTCTTGCTTGTATGCTCGAACCCTGATGGATCGCCAGCTTTATAGAAGAGGCAGATGTGGTTATTTGACAGCGAACGACGAAGAAGGGGAATCCTGCGTATGTTTACGCGGATGAGTGGCGATAAACAACTGTTATCGCTTTCTAGTTGGATGACCTTCCAGTCACGCTTATCGCGTGCCTTCTGATAAACTAGATAATCTCATCCATTATTTTAACATTCCATTTGTCGTTTGTGACGTTTATCTATATCAAGAAATTAGCAATTGAATATGATTGGATTTAAAAATCATAAGTTTTTATAGAATGTTAATACAAGTTGAAACAAGCGCATTGAACCGAACAGATCGTTCGGAACTACTTCGCGCTACACGCATTATTCTTGGGTAAGCTCTACACATGCCGGATTTTGTTCAACACATCTAGCTCACTTGCTGCCCGATTGTAGTGTTCAAAACTCGGCAGCAGTTGTGTTATTTCAGCGAGGATAACAACTGGATATCCGCGTCATGATAGATGATAGTAGCAATGTTAACGACCAAACAACGAGAAACGTGAAGTGGGGTTGGTCCGCTACTGCGACGTCCACAGATTTCTACAAGAACAGTAGCCCCATTATGCGTGCCTTTTCGCAGATCTCAGGTGACCTTCGACTTTCAATACTTAACTCTCGTTTCACTACTGTTTACAGTCTTGTAACCTCCGCGTTCATTTTGGAGCGTGTTTGTGTAGTGCGTTAATGCATAGAATTTATTTGTGTGTGTTTCATTGTGTTGTAGGTATACGGAAGTTTAACTTTAGTATTGGAATCATAAACACACGCAGGAAGAACACACTTTATTCTCCACCTGAAGACATCTTTTAATTAACTCAGAAATCTAAAACAAAGTGTCTCGCTTAGTTAGAACTTGGTCTATTACTGCCATCACAGGCCTTCATGTATCAGAACATCTGACGTAGACGTATACATTCAAACCTGTACGAAAATACAGAATGACTCTAGCTAAGTTTACATGTACACAAGCAGTGACTGCCTCCCCGAGTCACCTAACGTTACAGCAAAAGGCAAACAAATCGCTGTCACGCTTAGCGTATTATAAAGGGAGTTCATTTATGGTGTTACTTCGTTCATTTCTACTTTCGCCGCCTGTGGAGCATCAAGCCACAACTGCAGCCGGTTCCCATGTAGGACACTTGCGCCTGAGGTGATTTCTCCAGCAGTTTTCTTCCTCTGCGTTCGTCCTGAAAAAAAACAACGTTTGTTACGTTGTGTCGCCGTTTACAGCAAAGCTGCGATATCTGCGCCTTTCGGCCCGACACATCCGTTTTCTGCAATGGCATTTTTGGGGACCGGATTAGCCTTCCCTCTTCGATCCCTACTCTCTCAGCCAGACTGCAGTGATGCAGCCTGTTTCCAAGACCACCACTTGGAGGTGGAGTATGGTCTTGGTCAGCTCTGGTTCGCTGACCCTGACGCAAGCAGTCAAGCTGTGGGTCGCTTACTGCATTCCTCACTTTCGATGCGTCTTTGGTCCCATGTAGCAGTTTGTTTTACAATTTACACTAAGAGGTGCCCAACCCCATACGAAACTTTACATTATTTGCCTCTTACGACATGCCTGGGGAAGCAGCAATCCTAGTCTATCTGTGTATCCTCGGAGACTCACAGAACTAATCATGATATTATTTTTAATATGAATTACAAACACGAAGTATCTTTCTGAACTACGTGCCAATTTAAAAAAAGGCTTTAAGTAGTGCAAGATATACAGGGTGTTTTCAAAATTAATGTATACCCACTTTAAAAATTTATATTACATTAACAACATATATCATTTTAATTTTCTTTATCACATTATAAAGCTAAGACAATGTTTTTTTTCCTCACAATAACGAAAATTTAGTTTAAATTTTCAAAATGCCCACCATCGGCATGAATATATGAGCGGACACCTCGCCAACTTCTAGTACCAGTTTAGAGTTGTTTTTCTGTTATAAAAAACTATTGAGTATTCTCTGTCATTGTTCATGTATCTGAAAAATGAAACAAAATTAGTACATTGTGAAAAAAATTGTCTATCTCTTAGCTTAAAATTTGATCACGGAAAAATCACATTGTAATATGTCTTTGTCCATGAAATATTACATTTTTAAAAGTGTAAAGACAAAATTTGGAAAACCCTGTGTATATAAAAAAAAAAAAAAGGTACAGGAAAGTTTCACAGACCAGGGGTGTGGAAGTGTTAGAGACTTCACCATACCATCGGTCCCAGCATCGAGAGGTGGGGTGTGACCAGGTCACCTTTCCTCGCTGCCTTTGGCCTTCTCTAACAATAATTACAAACACGAAGTATCTATCTGAACTACTTGCCAATTTAAAAAAAAAGGCTTTAAGTAGTGCAAGATATACAGGGTGTTTTCAAAATTAATGTATACACACTTTAAAAATTTATATTACATTAACAACATATATCATTTTAATTTTCTTTATCACATTATAAAGCTAAGACAATGTTTTTTTTCCTCACAATAACGTAAATATAGTTTAAATTTTCAAAATGCCCACCATCGGCATGAATATATGAGCGGACACCTCGCCAACTTCTAGTACCAGTTTAGAGTTGTTTTTCTGTCTTAAAAAACTGTATTGAGTATTCTCTGTCATTGTTCATGTATCTGAAAAATGAAACAAAATTAGTACATTGTGAAAAAAATTGTCTATCTCTTAGCTTTAAAATTTGATCAAGAAAATTACAATTGTATATGATGTTCATGAAATATACATTTTTTAAAGTGTAAAGACAAAATTTTGGAACACCTTGTGTATATATAAAAAAAAAGGTACAGGAAGTTTCATAGCAGGGGAGTGAAGTGTTAGAGACTTCACCATACCAGGTCCCAGCATCGAGAAGTGAGGTGACCAGTTCTCTTTCATCGCTGCCTTTTCCTTCTCTAACAATAAGACTCGGGTACCCATTTACAGCTGGGTAGACTGGAGCGTGTCGTTACCGTGATTCGAACCAGGCACCCTTGCTGCGAGAGACCAGCGCTCTAACCTCTCTGCCACTCGGACGCCACTCTGTATATAGATAGACAGGCCAAAAACGGAACGCAGCATAAAGTGGCGGGTATAAAGATTGTTGATCAAACTTCTCTCCCGATTTAAACGCACAATATACCCCAATTATAACCAATTTTCAGGTTGAACAGGGTATAACAGCAACATAGTAGACAAACGAACGAACGAACGAACTCTCCCGATATTTATATTTCATCATTTTTTTTAATATTAAATACAATTTTGCCTCGTTTTGGCGAGGCGCGTCCCGTTCAGCCTAGCCGGTTATATTAGGGCGGATGTCCACATACAAAAGACCCTTAGGTCTGAGACATTTCATAATTTGCCTTTTCGCTCCCATTGGAGCAGGAAGCCACCACTGCAGCTGCTCCCCCTCCCCCCCCCCCCCCCTTTTTTGCAGGTAGCTGTAAATAGGTACCTGACTTAGCTTTTGAGTTAGGGAAGGAAAAGGCAGCGAGGCAGGGAATCGGTCACCCCCCCCCCCACCTCTCGACGCTGGACCTAGTATGGTGAAGTCTCTAACACTTCACTCCCCTGCGGCAGTATCTGTAAGGGTACTACCTTTACCTTTGAATAACTGATTTATATGTACCCATGTCCTTCACCTTCACCTTCACGGGCAGTCATAGCTTAACCATTTCTTTTCTTCTTTTCATAACTATGTACACTGCTTGAATTCGAGTAAGTGTACCATACTCTGTTGTCGACCTTCCTGTTTCTTCGTGGTTTACATTCATCTTAGAGAAAATTCAGACCCTGGGCTGGAATTCTCTGATTCTTCCTCCTACGCCAGATAAATTGAACACCTTATATAGAAAGTAACAAATTTTCCATGCTTGCAAGCATGTGATGATTTCACTCACTGTATTTGGCCGAGGGTCGAGAGACGAAATGCTGCTGGATCAACAACAACATCAAATAATCTCATCCAACCCACCCTCTCTTCCTCCTTGTCATGATGTGTAGAAATTTCGCGCCGAATGCTAGTGTGTATAAGGCCAGGACTATTTGTAAAAACTACATAAAGGATATAATATATAAAATATATTTTCTTTCCCCAAAGGGCTTCATATGTTTATGCTAGAAATTTCTTCCTGTTTAAGTTTAGAACAGTGGTTCTCAAAGTGGACGGTACTGCACCCGTGGGAGCGTTGGGAGTATCCAAGGGGGCCGATAAGGGAGAAGTAAGCGTTCAGTAGTAAGGGGGTAGTTGAGGAGTTGTCACGCTAAACTCAACATTATCACTTAACGTAAAGTTTACATGTAAAAGTGTTTTGATTACAAGAAGAACGTAGTTTCACTAAGCCCTAACCCACCGTCCCTACCTTACATCATAACTCTCGTCTCAGTGTCTCATATACCCCGTAGCAGAGATTCCCAACTTGGGGGTACGTGTACCAGGCGGGGGGTCTTAGTATGTGGGAAGGGCTAGTGATATCTGTGATACGTTAATAAACAGGAAGAAAGTTTCAACAGAGCTAAATGTATAACTAACGGTGCTCTTTTTAATTTTTTAATGCACGAAGATGGAGGGGGAAGCTGGAAGTGTGTTCTAGGAGCCAATGGGACGTTGACCCGAAACATTTTGAGAAACACTGTTTTTAGAGCATACGTAAAAGTTAATAGCGTAGTGTTGTGCTCAACATCTTGAGTTGCGAGCAGAAACAAGATTGCTATATTTTTCACACTTTCCCAGGAAAGTTCGTTTCTCATTAATATTACGTGTGTGAAGGGCCGGCGCTAGGGGTGAGGGCCCCACCCGTCAATTATTTATTTTATGCCTCCTAGCCTAGGGTGATCATTTGTCCGGCTTTTTACATCAAAATTTAGCGTCCAGTCGGCTTTTACAAAAATTGCGATTTGTCCGGCTTTTAAACAAAATTGGAAAAAGAAGAAAAAGTTAGATTTTTTTTTTTTTCGTGCGGAAAAAAATTCTGAAAAAAAATCGAATTGTTGTTCATTGAGTAAGAAATACTATAATACATTTTAAAATTTCTTATTAATGCATTGCAATTATCAAATTCATTCATTATTGTTTAGTAATAGTATTATACAAATTACTTGGTAAAGTCTGGGAAACAAAAAATCCAGAACGAGATGGGAGGACAACATTAGACCAGGACCAGAATGGAATGGAACCAGGCCAGGAGGAAAGGATAGAATCTGGGTTAAGTTACACCTCACTAGAAGGGGAAATTTACCAGCAGAATGGAAGTGCACAAATTGCCTAAGAAGAATAATGTTACTATTGGAATAATGTTACTATTGGTGCCAGGAACAGTATTAAACAGGATTATCCTCGAGAGATTAAAAGAGTCCATAGACAAGAAACTGAGAGATGAACAAGCAGGTTTTCGACAAAACAAATCCTGTACAGACCAGATAGCCACCTTGAGAATAATAGTTGAACAAAGTATGTAATGGAATTCACCGCTATACAATGGATTTGTGGACTACGAAAAGGCATTTGACAGTGTAGACAGAGAATTACTTTGGAAATTGATGAGGCATTATGGAGTTCCCCTGAAGATCATTAATTTAATAAAGGAAACATATGAAGACATGACATGCAGAGTTCTTCATGAAGGACAGCTTACAGAACCGTTTGGGATAAGAACGGGAGTGCGACAGGGATGCCTCTTGTCTCCATTTCTTTTCTTACTAGCAATAGATTGGGTTAAGAGAACATCGACAACACACACCAGAAATGGAATCCGGTGGACTCTGACTAAACAGTTGGATGATCTGGATTTTGCTGATGACTTGGCACTTCTGTCCCATAACCGTAATCAGATGCAGGACAAATTGAAAACACTCGATGAGAGGTCACAGCAATTGGGTCTGAAAATACACAGGGATAAGACAAAAATAATGAGAATAAATGCAGGTAATGATAACAGGGTTGAACTTGAAGAAGCACCAATACAAGATGTAGAATCGTACACATATCTTGGCAGCAATATAGACACAGTTGGAGGGACAGACAGTGATATCAAAATAAGAATACAAAAAGCAAGAGGAGCTTTCATTGCATTGGGAAATATATGGAGATCAAGAGAAATTGGATCCAACACGAAAATAAGAATCTTCAACTCAAATGTGAAGTCAGTACTATTGTATGGCACTGAAACATGGAGAACAACAAAGACAACAACCAAAAAGCTACAGACTTGCATAAATGGGTGCTTGCGTAGAATAGAAGGATTAAAATGATATAACAAGGTTACCAACATGGAACTGATGACAAGAACCAGACAAGTGCCAGTTGAACAAGAGATGAGAAGAAGACGATGGCGATGGATAGGACACACACTGAGGAAACCTGTTGATAGCATTACAAAGGCAAAGGCAGTCCTTGTTCTGGAACCCCCAGGGCAAGAGAGGCAGAGATAGACCAAGAAGCACATGGAGAAGAGAGCTGGAAACAGAGGTGAAAAGGATGAGGAGAACGTGGAAAGAACTTGAGATGATGGCACGTGACAGGATGACTTGGCATGTGTTTGTTGAAGGCCTATGCTCCTTTGGGAGTGGAAGGTTATGATGATGAACAGTATTATATACAATTACAATATCTGTACAATTCAGGGCCCCAGTTTATTATACATTGTGTAAGCAGCGTACATTTGTTAAAATTCAATTCATATTTAATTCATTTAGTCTATGGTTAAAGATTAAATGAATTAAATATAATGTAAAAGGGATAAAATAAAAAGTTAGTATTTATGTCGCTTGAACAAATAATGGTAAACTGGGGCCTGATTGGGCACAGCGGGCTGATCACCCGCTTGCCAGCCGCTCTGATTACGGAAACAACAATTGATTTTTTGTTGTACCAATAAACGCCATTAGGCGTAACGGAACAACAATTAATTTATTGTTGCCCTAAGACGCCACTAGGCGTACTGGCCATGAACTGCTTTGTCGGTTCGTGGCTAAGGACGGAAGAAGAAGAAGAAGGGGCCTGATTGGTAAAGATATTCCGTTTTTTAGTTACTGGTTTAGTGTGATAACAAATGAATTATTTTAAGTATAAATCCATTCTTTCATTTTTAGTAACAGAAAATATTATAGCTTATTGGTAAACAGTTCCAAGTGTATATTATCATAATCATTCAGTTTTTTCTTTATACAGTTTGTAATTTTATCAGTTATAAATTTATTGCCTGAATTAATAACAAATGGAATGCGTCTGAGCTCAGGTTTCATGTACAGAGTTCCATGAGTATTTAGTTGGAAATTCAGACTTATTGAGAAAAATAATAAGTGAAAAATACAATGTTAAAGAATGAATATTTAGTGATGTTGAAAAAATAATGCTTGATGGAAAAATTATTAAAACATGCATTTTATGAAGATTTTTTCACGTTTTTTTATTTCTGTGACGGTATTGCCTCTCATGCTTTGCAGCAGTGGTCCAACAGTGGCCAAAATTCAAGAGTATCTATTATAGGCTTCAATGGAGTCTATCTTTACACAAGATTACTCTTGGCAGACATGTAGTTAGAAGAGTAGTAAAGCTTCTATCACATGGGAGTCTTCACAAGATATTCAGATAAGTGAAAAAAATGTTGGCTGTTGCTGAGCACGTTAATCCTAAATGGTTTATTCTTGCTCGTTAAGCCCCACCGCTGAGTTAATCAGTGGAATTATTATTATAAAATAGCTCTGTTTAGAGTGTGTGTTTAGTAACTTTGACTGAGACAAACATGTAGTACATTTAAAATGATTGAATCGAAGTTAAATTTGTATAATTACAAATATCAAAATTTTAATAATCACTTTAAGTTTAACAGTTTAAAAGACAGGAATAATAG
Source organism: Oreohelix idahoensis (assembly GCA_024509875.1). Lineage (NCBI taxonomy): Eukaryota > Metazoa > Mollusca > Gastropoda > Stylommatophora > Oreohelicidae > Oreohelix > Oreohelix idahoensis. The sequence continues at coordinate 25,194 of JAMPIV010020972.1, forward strand.
TTAGTTACAAAATAAAGTTTTCATCACTCGGGTGATGGCTTTTGATAAGAAGTTCAAGTGGCAGCATATAGGTTAACTTAGCTGCCAATGATGATTCTAATCCTCCTCCTGATGGGTAGGTTTTGTGTACACTGCTGTCACTCGTCTCTGGTCAAAGTTCAGGCACCGTACGTTCCCAGAAGATCAAGGAGTAACGACCAAGCTGGTCCTGCGTCTGTCTATAAGACCCTCTTATGATGGCATCTCGCACAATGTCAGTCCACTTTTTCCTTCACTTGGTTCCAGAGATAGTACTTTCTGCTGGGACCACCAATAACTGGTAATAGAAATAGAAACGAAACGCTCTTCTGAGTATGGCGTTTTCCAACCCATAGTTATGGGTTCCTATCTTCCCATACCACCATCCCATGTCAGAATTTACCCTCGATGAGAATTAAATTTAATCCCTCGGGATAAAACTTTCTTTACATTTAAGCTGAATAGCTTTAGCTTTACATTACATTTAAATAAAAAGGTTAAATGTACAGATATAATATGTTTTACATTTACATCTCCACTGTTTGAAAAGTGTTCACAATATAAATTCATTTATGTTTCCTTTATATTTACGCTTATGAAAACGTTTTAAACTTCTATTACTTAAAATGAATATTTTCACATAGACATTTACACTGGTTTAAAGCTTGAAAACTTACATTAATTTTAAAGTGACTATGTTTATAGGGACATTTACACTGCTTTGAAAATAAATGTAAGTATTATACTTAGAATGTACATTATTTCTTTCATCTTTTCCTCCCTGCTCCATAGGGAACCTGGAACTACTTTATGCTTTTAGTTTTCTTTACGAAACTATCAATAAAGCAATCACCAGCCCGTGCAGTGGTGGTTCATGAATCATCATTCTAGATACTGAGGTTGCCAGCCTCAAATGACTGACATCCAATAGCAAGTTTCACACATTAAACTTCACATGGTAATATATATATATATATATACATACATATATATATATATATATATATATATATATATATATATATATATATATATATATATATATATATATATATATGTTACTTCACATGTTAGTAATAAAATATGAAATGTAAATCACAACTTACGCCAATATTGGCTACAGACCTATTGCTCAGATGAATAAAAGAGACGAGTCGGTCCCTTACACGCGTCTGGGGTGTCTTTATTTTGACCATAGATTCCCTCTCTGACTCCGTGTGTCTTCAGTTTCCTGGTCCCTGTGTTCCTTATTAAAATGTAGACATTCCCTGTGCTTTGTAAGTCTTATTTGGTTCTCCAATAAAAGGTCCGGTTAACAAAAGGAATTATGAATCTAGTCTTCACTGTGGCGAGGTCTGATGTTGCCTTGGCGAACGTGAAACTCACAGTGAAATAAAACTGCGAAAATGGTCAGACTATATTCTTATCTTCCCCATCGTTGTTTGTTATGGGGTTAAATAAACGCTCCAATCATATTCAAACAGGTCAGGTGTGGTACTTTCAAAATATTTCCGACATGGAACAATTTTGCAAAGGTCGCGTCTCCCATATATGGTAATGTGCTGTCCGAAGCTCTTGTGTACAAACTTACAGACAGATCGGTTGACACATGACAACATGCCCACATGTGTCACACAGACCGTAATGTTGGTATATCAAGGATGACCCGGAAGCGCTTATGTCATAAGTTCCGCCTCGTGCACGGGTTATCCTGTGTTTCGCCCGACAAACAAATCTGGTTCTATTCAGCACTCCTGCCCAACACAAGCTTGGATAAACAAGTACCGTCGCTTGAAAAGATGGTCAGACAGATTATGCGATAAATTATTGTCGCTGACCGTCTAATAACCTGGCGTAACTTAACACGTCTTCGTGAAGCGTGAATGCGACACAATTAGATAAGAATTACTCCCGTAGCAAATACTGCTATAGGGGAGTATCGTGTTAGAGACTTTCCCCATGCTATGTCCAGCATAAAGAGTAAAATGTATGAAAGGGAAAAATGAAATACCAAATAAAAGCGATCGGAGAGAAAAATTAAGAAGAAGGAATGATACTGCCGTAGGGCTGGAGGTGTGAGACATTTCTTCACAATTTCGATGAAGTATTTCTATATATTTTATCATGATTCTTTACATAAATGTATTAAATTAGTGAAATTATTGTGTCCTCCTTTTCCTTAAAAAGTGTCTTCCTTTGTCCTCCCTTTTTAGTCAAAAAATCTGAAAATGTCCTCCTTTTGCAAAAAATAATATGATCACCCTATCCAAGCCCAACATACTTATTTATATTATGTGTATGACATTTTAAAAATATTAGTATCTGGTGCTCCGTCTCATTTTTTTTTTTTTTTAAGAACGAAGAAACAACCGGTTAGTATCGGATCTTTAACCTGTGGTCCACGGACCCATTGCAGGAATGGATTCTAGGGTGTGTGTGTGCATAACCTGAAATTTAAAGTGTTAAGTTTTTTTTTTTTAAATTGTGCTTTTATGTGCATTATTTCCCTAGAAGGTCTATAACCTTCAATGGACAATCAAACAGTTTCACGGGTTGTCTCCCTTGCTCTGCACAAGAGATCCTCGAATGACCATAAAATTCGAGTAAAAAGGTGAGTTTTTCCCAAAGATAACCCTTTGCTCAAGATTACTCTTGCCAGATATATAAATAGGGGTTTTCTGCTCATATTTTAGGGAGTCTCACATGGGGGTTTTAGAATAGTAAGTACAACTGTTTCTTCTAAGTTCATTGTAAACTTGGTATTCTCCGCCCATTTCTGTGAGAAGTATATTTTTTGACTCGTATTTAATGATTCCCCAGCTGAAGGTAATTCTGCTAAGTATTAACTGTATATTTAGCTCTATGTATAAGTATTTTTTATGTCATACATGTGCAGTCATCAAATTCACTTAACCAAGTGGTTAACTTCAATTAAGGATTTATATTTACATAGATAACAAGAGATTTATATATGAAATATTTGATCAACAGGGTTAAAATGAATAAAATTGATTTGTCAGAAAAAGTTCAAGGCTTGTGTATCTTCCGCGGAAGATATTACTATATGCTGAAGTTTTAAAAATAATCCATTCACTGAGACCAGTAAATGTAGACTTAGTTTTGCAGTTGGCTGCATTGCGTTGTCTCAAGTCAGGAGTCGAATGGCGTGGTAGCACGTTCGCTGCTGTGTAGGAGTAACTTCCAAAATGTTCGCCTTTTCGAGTATCCTCTAGACCCATCTCTTATAGATGGTGCCCAGCGTTGATTACTGGTAACCGGTACCAGAAACTGAGAGATAGATAAAATGATACCACTGGTAATTATTATGTCTCCCGATGTAAGCATCATGTGACCTCCGTTTACCTCCACCATTTCATCTTCTCTGAATGTTGCTGATGTACCTGAGAATAAATTCTCAGGCCATCGAGACAGATGAAAGAGTGTTCAGGAGAGCGAAAGAAGACCAATGCATCATTGCCAGATATATACGTAACAAATCTGAAATAAAATTGTTGACATTATATATATATATATATATATATATATATATATATATATATATATATATATATATATATATATATATATATATATATATATATATATAAAGATGTCATAATCATCCACTTTCTGTTCCCTGTGGAACCTGTGGCTGCTTCTGCTGTTGGTTTCTTGTGAAGAAACCCGCACGAAGCAATCACCAGCTCTTGCAGTTGTGGTTTATGTGGCAAGTTATTTTATATGATGAGGTTGCAGCTTCATACACAACTTTACAGAAATAAGAATTCATAATTTCAAATTTACATATAAAATAAGAAAATGTACATGTTACAACTTACCCCAACTTTAAATGGGTTAAATATCCAGACTTTGATGCACAGAATGGCCGTAATATGCCTTCCAACTGTTCAACATTCAGTCTTTCCTCAGCTAGCTAAGGTTACTGGTTAATGTATACTCTTAACTATTGACACTTGAGGAAGGTTTCCTCGGACTTAGGGCTGTAAGTATTTTACACTTTTAATTTTATAAGCTGCTCTTAATCACTTTGGCCTGTCCCATAATGGAATCCGTATTATTAACTCCTATTCTGACTGTCCGTGATCTCCTTGACGAAGATGGGAAATGCAGTGGAGAAACTTCAAAACGCTCTATGTTTTAAAGTTAAAAATGTTGCCCTCACTAGGTTCTCTTGGTTGGAACTCAATCACAATTTAGTTCTGTTTATTTTCTAATTTTTAGCCAACCACAAGGTAAGGCGCCTTTATTTAGAAAATGTTTTCCCCTACCCATCATCAGGAAAATGATTGACATGACCATATAAGGTATTGAAACTGAGTGTTACATTTACGGGAAACATGTCTTATTCTTTGTCTTAATTCCAAAGTCTAGCTATCTCTTCTACCCATCTCTGTTTATTACGGCAAGACATCTTGCCGAAACTGATTATAGCATCTCCTTGTGTCCTAATACTTCAAGATTGTTAAGAGACCTGTCGGAAATCATTATGTCTGGTGTCCAGACTGTTAAAATCAAGATAAACTTGAAAGTTGCATTTTCTGCAAGTGGTGCCTACCAAATTAGACACTTCTTCTTTTTCTTCTTTGATCCTTAGCCGCCGACCGTCAAAGCAGTCAGTGGCCATTACGCCTAGTGGCGTCTTGTAGGGCAACAACAAATTGATTCCACTTTGCTCGGTCGGCGGCCATCCTTCGTACAGTGCTCCAACTCTGGTTCATTCTTTGCATCTCAGCCTCCACAGTCCTCCGCCAGGTTGTTTTTGGTCGGCCTCTCTTTCGTTTTCCTTCAGGTGTCCAAAGCATAGCTGTTCTTGTGATGGCATCGGGGTCTCTTCTGAGGACATGACCAACCCAGCTCCAGCGTCTGCCAGCTATGATGGTGTGCATGTCCTCTTGCTTGCTCCGAGTAAGCAGATCTTGGTTGGTGATGGTATTCGGCCAAAAGATTCGGTGAAATTAGACACGTATTATCTTAAAATTACCTTTCCTTGTTAATCTGCCAACATTAAACCAAATGTTGGTTTAAACGTTTTTGTCCCGGCTTGGCTAGCGATGACAGTCTACAGTCAGAAAGATAAACGTGGCTGACTTATTAATGCCTAAAAGGTGTGGTGTTTGTCTGGGAGTGTCCCCACCCCGAGGATAAGATAGTATCGGTAGATGGAGACGAAAACAAATAGATATAATGACCGGATGACTAATGGCATAGAGGAGGCTATCAAACGATGGGTATCGGACATTACTGACATAGTGGAGTGAAGTAAAGATGGTCACAGAAAAATTAACGAATGAATTAAAATTGTCATCACAAACAGATCCACAGTCTTCATCAAACAGTCAAAAAGGTCCATGGCACACAAAAAAGGTGAAGAAATTCTGGGTTAGTAGAACAAAGGTGACGTGGACAGAAATTCTTATTCAGAAAAAAAACGACAATTCTCACCTATGACGTATTCATTGTGTTTGATTTTTGTAACTGTCGTGATTTAGTCTGTCTCACAACACGGTTTGCTGTATACGTAGGAGTAAATCTGACCACACCGCATGCCATATATTGAGAACTCTCTGATACGCTAGCCAATGAAAACGCGTCCTTCTTGGTGTGTGTTGTGAAACGTACTAGGCTTGAACATAAAGGCTCATTTTGTGTAACCGATGGTACAATGTCATTTAATTTTGGAAAGAATAAAGAAGTATCACCGGGAAGGATTATATAATTCAACAACGGGAATGTTACGTTAGAGGTAGGTATAAAAACTTTCTCGAATAGTATTTTAGTAAGATAGAAATATCGAGGGAAAGGGCTTCGTTACATCAGGTTAGTCCCAATTTAGCTAGTTAAAGCATGCATATATTAAAATGTATTTTGCAAACTAACCAATTAGTAGATAGATCAATACAAAATAATTCACAGAATAATTCAAGCTTTAGATGACCAAAATCGCCCCATAAATAAGAAAGATACTTGAGATAATAATTTTTACTAATTGAACAGAGAGCAAAATTGTCTCATTTTGAGATTTTTAACACCCCTTTTGCCCCATGCCATCCGATACGGAGGATGTGCTAGTATATAAGACCTTGCCCTTGGCTAAATTGAGGCCACAAAATTTGAAACAACACAGCTGAACAGAAGAAGCGGTAAAAGTGTAAACGTCTTGTACCTTTGCCATCCGCATCTGTAGAGCAGACATTAGATGCCCATTAACAGCTTATGTGTTTTGCCTGAGGGTGAGAATGAATATATATGGCAATTTTCACGTGCGGGTTAAAGTGACCCAGTTTTTGGACATTTAAAAAAAAAAATAACCTAGTGCACACAGAATACTTTTCTGCCATTGTTGCTGCAAAAACTCGTGGTTTTTGCAACATGCCCCACTAGTTCAAAAGGTGAAAAAGTGAGTTGAATTTCTTTTTGTTATTAAGTCACACATTATTAAAAAACACTTGACTGATCTTTTCCACGGATGAATCAACTTTATTTGGTAATAAATTGTTTACACCTGGTTGCATTTAATTGGTCCATAGAGGAGTTTTTCTAGGTGGCCCTTAACTTTTGTCCAGTAATATATATATATATATATATATATATATATATATATATATATATATATATATATATATATATATATATATATATAATATATATATATATATATATATATATATATATATATATATATATAATTATGTAATTTTCCTGTGATTAATCCACTTGTGCGTGCGTTAGGAAGTGTGTAGCATGTGTAAACTTTTGGAGACGAAAGCCAGCCTTGTAAAATGTGTAGCATAATTGAGAATGATGGCCAAAGTACGTCTGTAAGTTTGACAAAGTATTTGAAGGAGTATTTCTTAAAGGAACGACACACCAGGAACATAAGGAAGGATAACAGGAATTGTTTTAAGGTATTGATCAAGGTATTACTTAGTGTTTTATACTTCTGTGCTAGTGGTTATCATTTCTGATGCTTGACCTTGCTCACCATCAAGGAGTTCTAAGAAATATTCTTTCCATCTTTCCATTACTTCCTTCGGGGCAGTAAGCAATTTGCCTTGCTTGTCCTTTATAAATTTGAGAGGGCATTGTTTTTTCCTTCCTCATGTTCTTTAGGGTCTTATAGAACAATTTCTGGTTTTCTTGCGCATCTTTTTCTAGCTTTTCTCCAAATTCTTCCCAGGACTTCTGTTTTGCTGCTAGCACCTTGTTCTTTGCTTCTGTTCTGAGTATCACATATTCTCTATATTTCTCTATTTGTCCTGCTGTGTTTTTAGCTCCTAAGTATTTTTCCATGCCATTTTCTTCTCTCTTATTTTCTCTTTGACTTCCTCTGTCCACCAAGGAGTCCTCTTTCTCTTGTTCCCAAGTCGGACTATACTCAATTCTACGTGTATGTAAACTACTTATACAAGTATACACAATTCTAAGGGTATGTAAACTACTTGTACACGTATAAAACAATTCTACGTGCATGTAAAAAGCATATACACAATTCTGCGTGTATGTAAACTACTTGTACACGTATAAACAATTCTACGTGCATGTAAAAAGCATATACACAATTTTGCGTGTATGTAAACTACTTGTACACGTATACACAATTCTGCGTGTAAGTAAACTACTTGTACGCATACACAATTCTGCGTGTATGTAAACTACAAGTTCACATATACTAAAACGGGTCAGCAACAACAGCTGTAAACAGCGGAGGAAGGCGCATATACAGAAATATAAAGAATAAACAGGAAATACATATCTTAATGGCCACATGAATTTTGTCAAACAATTTCGCAACTGGGGCCGAAGCACTAACATCAGCCGTTATAACCATCGTCTGGAAACAGGGTCAGTGCAGAATCCTAGGTTATGTCCCTCGCGGTTTTCCTATCCCTCGCCCTCCCCCCCCCTCCCCAAAAAAAACCCGCATTAAACAGCTTTTTAGAAGTACTTATCATCATCATCACTTTTATTCTCAATTTTCATCGTATTTAAAGGTAAAGTATCCCGTTACACGTCCATTGAGGCATATTGGGAATATGGTGTTAGGCTCATATTGTCTTGACCATCCGCACACTAGGGGTGATGTGGTCAGCATCACGCCGGCCGCCTTTAACCTTCCCAGAGTTGCTCTGGTACCCTATTCATGAAGCTGGGACAACCAGCGGTCTAAAAAATCCCACCTCAACTGGCGATCGAACCATGGACCACTGAGCTCGGAAGCCATTGCACTAGCCACTGCGCTACCGCGGCTCTCAAAATTTGCATTTTTTTCTCTCCAAAAAGCCTAATACCAGATGCATTGTTATGCGGAATAATTCTTGACATATCGGTAAGCACACTTAGTTAGAAATCATCATCAGTTGCCATCTCCACAACGAAGGTAGGCTGTAATGGATCTCCAACGTCTTCTGTCTCTTGTCTTGGGGGTGCACTCTGATAGACTCTTTCCTGTCCATCTCTTGATGTTATCTTCCCACTTATAGCGCTGTCTTTCCCTTGCACGTTTGCTTTCAACTCTCCCTTCTGTTATGGTCTTCTGCAAGGTGTTATGCCTTTTTATGTGGCCAAAGTATTTTAGCTGCCGAACTTTGACCTCCCTCATTAGTTCTCTTTTCATACCTAGATTTTCTAGGACCTCCTTATTTGTTTTCATCTCTTTCCATGAGATACGCCCCATTCTTCTATATATCCACATTTCAAGAGCCTCAATTCTTTCTTCCAAATGCTTATTCATCGTCCATGTTTCTGCACCATACAGAAATGCAGAATATATATAACACTTTATGATTCTCAGTTTTAATTTGTGAGATAACTGTTTGGATGTCAGTATATGTTTCATGTCGTTGAATGTAGCTTTGGCCATTCCTGAAAATTTTTTCGGTGTATAAATTAAATAGGCAGGGGGACAGCACACAACCTTGTCTGACACCTCTTTTTATGTCTGTGTATGGTGAATAATTCCTTCCCGATCTTACTGTGGCAGTTTGCTCCCAATAAAGGTTACTGAGTATTCTTATATCTTTTCCATCAATACCTATGTCTTTGAGGTATTCAATTATTTTCTCATGATGGACTCTGTCAAAAGCCTTCTTATAGTCAATGAAGCACATGTACATACTTTTTTGGACCTCTGTATATTTTTCTGCTAATATTCTTAGGCAAAATATTGCCTCTCTTGTTCCACTGTTCCGTCTAAAACCAAACTGTTCTTCTTGGATTTCGCTGTCTACCTTACTTTTTATTCTTTCCTGTATGATTTTGAGCAGTATCTTAATTGCATGACTCATCAGGCTGATTGTTCTGAAGTCTGAACATTCTGTTGCATTTGGTTTTTTGGGCAATGTTATGAAAACTGATGTCTTCATGTCGTGTGGTATACATCCTGTATTGTATATATCGTTGCATATTTCTGTGATTGTATCTATACCAAAGCTCTCCAGAGCTTCTATCATTTCAATTTTTATGTTATCCATGCCTGCTGATTTTCCTTTTTGTATCATATGAATGGCATTCTCTACTTCTGATCTGAGAATGTTTGGGCCTTCATTAGAATCTGGTGATGGTTTTTTTTACCTCTGTTGTCCTCGAATAGTTCTTTTACGTATTCTGCCCATCTGTTTGATATGTCTTTCTCATCAAGTAATATTACACCATTTTTGTTCTTGATACAGCTTCCTCCTTGTGCAAACCGCGACCGATTTGATAATTTCTTTATTTCTTCATGCATATCTCTTGTCATGTGCTTTGCTTCCAAGTCTTCAATTTCCTTGCATTTTGTTTCTATCCGCCGTTCTTTTGCTTCTCTACACATAGTACGTATGTCATTGTCTATTGGTTTATATTCTGGAGTGTTTTTTGCTTTCTTTCTTTCTGTCTGCCATTTTATTCAAGATGTCATCTGTCATCCAAATTTGATTTTTCTTAGACTCCTTTTTAGGTAAATAGTTAGAAAATAGCCGCCCAAAGTTTTTCTCATCGTGCCCTTTTACATATGAGGGCAGAGATCAAGACTGACCATTGAACCATGTGTGTGTGTATATATATATATACCACTAGTTATTATCCATATAACAACACAGAATTTGATAAAACTTATCGTCGCTGGCTTGGCCATGTTCGCCGCATGGAAGATGGTCGCATCCCAAAAGATATCTTCTACGGACAATTAGCAGATCGCAAGAGAACAGTTGGGCGACCACAGCTTAAGTTCAAAGATGTGTGCAAGAGAGATATGAGGGCACTGGACATGGATCCAGCAACATGGGAGGATGAAGCTGCCGATCGCACTAAGTGGCGATGCTATTTACGGCGCCACCTCAGATTGGGCGAAGAGAGGCTCACACAACAAGCAGAGGAGAGGATAAAACTTCGAAAGGAGCACCAGGAAAATAAGCAGCTGAGGGCTGCCACCTCGGGGGGCGCATTCCCATAGTCAATTATGACTGAAGGGTTATTATTATCTAAGAGGAAGTTGTAGCTAGAGTATTGGAAGTCACGATGAGCCCACACCGCATTGATTTGGCTTTTATATCTGATTTTTTTTAGTTTTATTTTAATATGGAAACTTACATTTGGAAATAAAATATCCTACTATACTGAAGCACATTAAAAACGCACCACTATTATATATACTGATGCCGAGAAGCTGGAAAAAAAAAGTGTGGGAATGGATTTTCTCGTGTTTGTCATGAGGTAGAGAGCGAATGGCTGCTGGAATGGAAAATGCATGATTCAACCCACTGGTTTGTGTACAGACTACATGAAAACAATGAAAGTTACACGTGCAACACGATTCCCAACAGCTATGACCCTGAAAATGTGTACGCGTTGTGGCAGTATACTCGGTATAAAAAGGCCGTTGAGACAAAACACCCAGTACATGTGCTTGAAAATGAAAACGACCGCCAACGAGCCATTGGTATGTTGGAGACCGGAATGAGCTCGCGGGCCATTGCCAGAAGGATGAATTGCCACCACAGCACTATTGTACGTCTCAATGAACGTTACGGAACCACTGGCAGTGCCCGGGATAGACTTCGGAGTGGCCAACCACGAGTTACTATCCCTGCGCAAGATCGTCATATTGTGCTGAGTCACCTAAGGAATCGTTCTCTCCCGACAAGTCAAACAGCAAGAGCAATAGTGGGTAGACGTGGGCAAGTCTCTCGAATAACAGTACGACGACTCAGAGATACAGGCCTTACTGCAAGACGACCTTATGTTGGGCCAAACTTGACTCACAGACATCGTCAGCAGCGCCTGCATTGGGCAGAGCAACATGTCAGATGGACTAGACTGCAGTGGAATGCTGTCCTATTCACAGACGAGAGCAGATTCAACATATCCTTTGCTGATGGACGTATGCGGATTTGGCGACGGTGTGGAGAGCGCTTTGCAGATTGCTGTGTTCGTCAGCACAACCGATTTGGAGGTGGCAGTATTCACATATGGGGATGATTCAGTTTTCACCATCGCTTGCCTCTTCACGTCTTCCGTGGAAATGTTAATGCTGTGACATATCGAGATGAGGTTCTGGATGCATTGGTTGCTCCTGCGTTCACAAATTATCCAGACTTGCAGCTTCTCCAGCAGGATAACGCACGTGCGCACACCGCATGCATTACGCAGCAATATCTACAGCAGCAGAACATTGTGACGATTGATTGGCCTGCCCTATCACCAGACATGTCCCCCATAGAACATCTGTGGGATGAGCTTGGACGCAGAGTCTACAGGCAAGGTTCTCCAGCTAATCTGCAACAGCTCGAAGCTGCTCTTACACGTGAATGGGACTTGATTCCCCGGAATTTCCTTCAGAGACTTGTGCGTTCCATGCAGAGCCGCTGCCAAGCTTGTTTGCAAGCACACGGTGGACATACCAGATACTGAGGATAGTGTGAATGAATTTTTTTATTGGTTGCATTTTTGGTTTTTTCCCTTGCCTGCACAGAATGCAATGAATTTCATAACAATCAAATGTACAAATTAATGACCAGCATGGATTCATAGGAAAATGAATAAAGATTCCAAATATGTAAACTTGTAAACACTTATATTTACATTTCACACTCTGTTCCTGGATTATACAGGTGGTGTGTTTTTAATGTGCTTCAGTATATATTTCCCCCCAGTTTGTTCGTCCTTTTTCCCCATTCTATTGATCGTGTTTATCGACCTCGTGAACTTCCGTGTCGGATATATCTGATCATTGCTTGAAAACGCTTTTGTGTCACCGAGCTAATCAACATAATTTCAATTAACATGGCTGCTACACTTCCTTCTGCTACTAATACACTGACTACCTTAACTCTTTGACTCCGGAACAACGCTCAGAGAGTTGCTCAGATTTGACACCCGTGCCAAAACAACTCTCTGAGCGTTGTTTTTAGTCTATCATGAATTAAAATTACGGCACAGGGTGGAAAATAATTGCGGAGTCAAAGAGTTAAGGGAACGGTAAAGGTAGTCCCATAGCAGATAGTGCCGTAGTGGAATGAAGTGTTTAAGATTTCACTGTACTAGGTCCAGCTGTATGAGATGGCGTGACCAGTTCCCTGTGTTATTGTTGGTTGTTTATCAGAATTTACGTCCTTGCACTCCGAGCAAACCCATAGGTGCTCAGTTTCCCTCAGCAACTGTCGAAGGGTATGAATGCTAATTGTTTCTGAAGCACGCTGGTTGTTGTCACGCCGTCATACGTCCATCCTTGCTATTCTTACGTTTGCCTAATTCCAGCAATCGCTGCCTTTGCTTTCACTTACTCAGATAACCACTTTTACAGATGAGTAAGCTGAAGTGGGACGCTACTATGTTTCGATCCCGGAACACGGTAGCTTTGCCGCGAGAGGCAAGTACTATAACCACCTTGCCAAACGGATGCTCTCTATTACAAGTAAAATTACTATTAGCACTGTTGCTAATACTACTGCCGTTACAGCTGCTGCTCCAGCCGTTATGAATACCGCTACTGCTGCTACGGAAGCTATTGATGCTGCACATCCTCTTCATCTTCTTCTTCATTTCTTGTTCATGTTGGACTGATGTTACGGGCGGTCGTGTGTCGTGCTTGTTCAATTATGATTACATTAATCAATATGGGCCTAGCAAAGCTGTTAGAGGATTACACACGACCCAGCAACTAAAGAGTCCTGAAGACTGATCAACATTTTAACGAGAACATTTATTTGCATATTTGACGTCACATGTGTTCATCGTTTAGAACAGAATATGAAACTAGTATGTTTCCACATTCATGAATCAATTATCCATCTAATAGGCTTTTCCGCGTTTGTCTTTAAACACTTTATAATTATAGATATATCATCCACATGGAATAATATATGTACGACCCTTAGACATTAATTTTACCAATCCTGTTAAACTAATGGTCTGGGCCACGCAAGAATATGAATCATATTTACACATGATCTATAATAAATCCACTGGACACTGCCATATAACTTAGGGTTACCATATCGGTCAACGCAAAAAGGAGGACAGTGTTCAGTTTTTTGGAAATACCTCGGAGCTATTATAGATCGAAAGGGAGGCATCAAAGAAGTGTTGGCCACTCGAAAAGCAGCAGCTGGGAGACTTTTTCAGGCCATAAATCGAGGATTCCTCAGCAAAAGAGAGGTTGGTAAGAAAACGAAGATGGCTGTATACCGCTCCACCTATGTCCCAGTCTTGACATATGGATGCGAGTCATGGGCAATGACTACAACCCACAAAAGCCAGATCCAAACCTCAGAAATGAGGTATCTGAGGAAGGTGGTTGAAGTAACAAGAAAAGACATGGTCCGCAACCAGACGATACGTCAAGGCCCAAAATCCCACCCCCTGGAGACCCAAGTAGAACAGTCCCAACTAAGATGATTTGGCCATGTCTGCAGAATGGGAGAAGATCGGCTACCACGACAAGCATAGGAAACAAAGAGCCAGGGATCCAGACCCACAGGACGACCCAGAGTCCGCAGGGAGGACAACATTAGACAATCTTTGAAGGACCGAGGACTAGAATGGAACCAGGCCAGGAGGAAGACAGCCGATAGGATAGTCTGGCGCTCTCTCTTTCAAACCTCTACACCTCACGGTAGAAGGGGAACGACTAAGTACGTAAGTAAGTTAATAATGCAAAATATGGAATTTAAAATATACAACTTACGCCAATCTTTAGGCACATAGACTGCTGGCTCAGAGAAATAGTTTAAGGCAGCTTGACGATGCATCTTACACGTGGTCTGGAGTGTTGTTATTTTAGTAATAAGTTCCTACTTTTGACTTTGTGTTACAGTTTTCCCAGACTCCGGTTTTCCGTGGTAAAATGTTAGCGTTTTCCTGGGCTCTAAGTCCTCAATATGTTCCAACAAGGTCCGGTGTGGTACTATTCTTAACTCTGGCAAGGTCTGGTTGTCTTCTTGTCGTGAGGTGAATTTTCACAGTGTTCTAAGCTTACTAAAGTGTCAGGTTATATTACCCCTTTCGTTTCTGGCACGTTTTCTTTACTACTAGACCAGGCCCCAATCAGAAATGTGGTTATTCCTACATCTCGAGTGCCGGACAATTGTTTCAAAACCTGTGTGTTTTGGTCAGAAATGTTGTATTTTGACATTTCAAATGCCAAGCCAATAGCATTCAAGATGCACATATTTCCCCTTCGTCATTAAAGGTCGAACTTGAAGAAACATCACTAAAAGATGTAGAATCGTACACATATCTTGGCAGACAAAGTTGGAGGGACAGACAGTAATATCAAAATAAGAAAAAAGCAAGAGGAGCTTTCATTGCATTGGGAAACATATGGAGATCAAGCGAAATCAAGTCCAACTCGAAAAAAAGAATCTTCTACTCAGATGTCAAGTCAGTCCTATTGTATGGCTCTGAAACATGGAGAACAAATAAAAACAATAACCAAATGGCTACAAACTTTCATAAACAGATGCTTGCAAAGAATAGAAAGATTGAAATGGTATGACAAAGTCACAAATGTGGAACTGATGACAAGAGCCAGACAAGTGCCAGTGGAACAAGAGTTGAGAAGAAGACGCAGGCGATGGATAGGACACACATCGAGGAAACCCGTTGATAGCATTACAAGGCAGTCCTAAATCTGAAGTCTCCACGGAAAGAGGCAGAGGTAGACAAAAAAGCACATGGAGAAGAGAGCTAGATACAGAAGTGAAAATGATGAGGAAAACTTGAGCGGATGGCACGTGGCAGGAGGACTTGGCATGTGTTTTTTAAGGCCTATGCTCCTTGGGGAGGTAAAGGGTATTTATATTTCTCACGAGAAATACCTGCGTAACAAACGCACAAATAAATGTCTTGTTTACAATCACCATATATGGTATGCCAGCTTCCTTTTATTATCGATCATTTTTACTCTCACGACTTCGATATTTATCACAGGTAATCTCTTTCAAGATGGGTAATTATTCTTCCGACAAGTCTGTCCGGAAAAGATTATCTCAGTTACCCGGTTTAGCGAACAATTAACAAACTGGTCAGACAGGACTATTACCAGTTGATAAGACGGTGGTCATCCCAAGGTTGTTTATTTATTGATCGGTCGCTCCCCTGCACTGTTGGATCTGGTAGGACAATGTGTTACACATTAGTAAACCACACTTCTCTCTACCGATCGCAGCTGTCAATATGGGTTCAAACAAAAGGGGTTGATTACTTTTAATCAGCAAAAGATGGTCGCTGAAGTCCCGATATAACAAGAATTGAGGGAAAGGAGTGTAAACAATGAATCGAAAATACCAAATACTGTCACAGGTGGGGAAAAACTAAAGTGAAGAGCACATAATGAATTATAGGATGGCACAGGGAAATGTGACGTTCGAGGTTATTCTTCCACTTAACTTCACGGTAGAAGAGGAACGACTAAGTAAGTAAGTAGGTTTATGTGGTGATTTTTCATTTCTCATCAGCTATATTTCATTTATCACAAAATGAATCACGCGAATAAGATTTAGAGACGCTGCAGCCAGGTTCAGGATTTTAGACTTTCAAAATGCTGATCATCTTTCTGGTGACTCTGTATGAACATTTCCTCTGTGCTGTTCACTGAGTCTTCATTCTGTTTTGTTCTTGAGGATCTCTTTCTCTTTCGGGCAGCTACTTCTTTTACTTCCATTTACTTATGAAACATAGTAGCCCTTTCATTAAGTTTATTCCAAACTTTCGTGTATCCCGCGTATTCCCTGCAGTCTCTAAAGGGCCAGAGAAATAATACAACTGCTTCACCCTCAACTATGTCGTACAGGGCGACTAAAATGAGGTTCTGCAATGGGCTGGCAACATCATCATATAAAACAAATTGTCACAGCCACCACTGATAGACGAACATGTGAATGCTTGGAGCCTAATCTTCGGTTATAATTAGCGAATTCATTGTCATTTTACTTTTCATTTCATGTGATATTTACACTAAAACTTGTTGGGTGTTTTTTTCCCCTTGAGCTGTTACAGTAATTCATGAGACCAGTACAGGTGATTTGGGCACAACTATATATATATATGCGCACGCACACAATTTATTTGCTTATTCACTTATCTTCGTTTCCTTGCGCTTCCGTATCCATTCTATTTAAGATGTACAAGCTGTTGCACTGTCTTATGATCAAAACATTTTTGTCTTCTGTTTGTCGACATATTTATCTAATTTCTTATGAATTCGTTTGATAATTTAAAAAGAAAAAGCATATTAATTAATTTCTGATTACATTTTGATATGACCTTCCATCTATTTTTAATCAATTGTTTTTTGAAAATAAAATCCAGATAGTTTTTTTTTTTTTTTTAGCCATCTGTCTTTTCACCTTAGGTGTAATTTTGCCTGCCTCATTTTATATATCCATTTATTCACACCTTTTCTATTCCACAGAGCTCAGCAGCAGCGACAGTGAAAGCGCAGATTTCCCCATTCGGGATAATTCCATGCAAGGGTGGCCCGCCGGTGGATTATCTGTAGCTACGCCACTGAAGGTTTTCGATGGATCGCTGTTGGTGAGTAGCTAAACTCCTGTCCATCTAAAGTGTACAAGCTAGTGTTCTACCCCTAAGATAGTTTACGTTGTCGTCGTCGGACTTCTCACAACCTCACATTCATGTTTCCTCTACTTTCTTTTAATTACTCCAGCTCACTGCTGTCTTTCTCCATGCCTGATTTTTTTTTTTTTTTTAATACGAGCACGTAATCTGTCTAGAAATGAATAGAAAGATCTATTATATGTGCTTTCTGCCGTAAGTCCTGTTATTTTAGTGTGACGTACGTCTAGTTTGATTGATTACACCAAAGCTTTCGATTGTGTACAACATCAGCAGTTATGGGCTATTATGAAAAATATGGGATTTCCAAACCACCTTATACAACTCATCGCACTGCTGTACCAAGAACAACAGGCAGCCGTAAGAATAGAGGGGGAAACATCAGAATGGTTTGAAGTACAGAAAGGAGTAAGACAAGGCTGTACCCTTTCCCCTTACCTGTTTAACATTTATGCCGAGAATATCATGAGAAACGTAAGAGATGACCAAGAACACACAGAGTTTGACTCATTTAACATCGGCGGGTACCAGATCCCGGAAATCAGATATGCTGACGACACAGTCCTCCTATCGACCAACCCAAAAGGACTTGAACAATTACTTCTGTCCACCAAAAAAACACAGCGAGGCCCAGAATCTATACCTAAACACCAAGAAGACCAAAGTATTGACAACAGACAAAGTAAAGACCAAACCAGAAATTGAAATTGATAACGAAGAACTGGAAAGTGTCAATGAATTCGAATACTTAGTATCAATCATTAACAGCTCTGGCGACTGTGCAGTAGAAATTAAAAGAAGACTTGCAATTGCTTCACATAAGCTAATACAGATGAAAAACCTATGGCAAGGCACAAGCAAAGAAACAAAGTTACAACTGATCAGAGCATGTATATTCCCAGTAGCAACATACGGCTGCGAGACTTGGACACTTAATAAAACAGTTGCAAAAAAGATTACATCATTCCAAATGAAATGCTACAGAAGGATGTTGAGAATACCCTGGACAGAAAAAAAGACCAACAGAGAAGTACTGCACTCACTAAACGTACAGGAACATTGGCTCCTAAATACCATCGCAATAAGGAAGCTGAAATTTTTCGGTCATATAAAAAGACATAATAGTCTGGAAAAAACAGTGATGGAAGGCATGGTCCCTGGAAAAAGGGGAAGGGGTCGACCTAGACGACGGTGGACCCAGACATCACAGAGAGTCTGAACTTGTCTTTGGCTGATGCAGGTCGACTTGCCCAGAATCGCTTGATGCGTTCAGAGCAGCTGTAATGGAGACAACGTTAGACTAGCTATCAAAGACAGTAGTGGTCCCTGCTACGAGACGCAGTTGCTTGCCGCTATTTTCGCGTCTCGGTGTCAATCGTAGAACCGAGCGAACGGGGAAAGCGAAACGGGCAGCAGCGAGCGGATACGAAGACCAGGGGGCGGCTTCTTCTCTTGATTTGGCGGTCAGATCCCCAAAAGTTCGTGAGATCAAATAAGCTGTCAAGTTTATCATGTCCCACTCAACTTACATTCCATTTTAGCTAAATAGACCATGAAGACTAGACACGTTATCATTCGCTGGCCAGAACTTGATAGAAGCACTAGCGATATTTGAAATCTTGCTAGATTATCCCATGGATTTTCATTTATATTTGCAGTGAATTCTATCTCTGTGCAAAGCGGTAATATATATATTGTGTAAAGTGATCAGTGGTCTAGTTCATTCATTATATTTCATTGGATTTTGTGTTAATTTAAACCTATTAAATTTAACCGTCTCAATAGTTCCAGTTGTAAATATAATGATCTATCTATTATATTATTTCAAAAGATAATAGATGCTTAAATTAACTTTTAAAGTCGCGAAGGAATTTATAATTAATAAATTCAGTTAAGTCCTAGTTTTATAGATGTGTGTTTTTAACCACTAGAACTCGCGCAGTGTTTATTAAATACATAATTAAATACTCGAGTGTATTATAGGCTTAACGGGAAATTTATCGCGCGCTTAGAAGATTATTTGATTTTTTAAAGTATGATTATGTTGTTATGGGTTTTCTATCTTTTTCTCTAGATTGATCACCTTTTGCAATCCCAGCAATAACGAAATCTTTCAGAGTTTCCATACTCGGTTCTTAAACTTCCAGACAGTTTGATGAGACATTTTTTTAAAGTAAATCTTGTGGTGGTCCGGTACGGCCTAGCTAACATAATTACATGAAAGAAAGCCTACCCAAGATCATTTGATTATTATCATCAAATTAAATCTGTAAGATAAACTGGAAGATGAACAGCGCCAGTAGCGATATCATATTTACTGTTTACTGTGAGAGATTACCGATTTACCTGACTGTGACCGAGCAGAGTTTTTCCTCACTGGATTAAAAAAACTTTCCCGGTCAGTGACTATCATCACGCAGTGAAGGATTATACCATCACCTCATTTTTCACCCCTATGTCGAACTGCGTCAGTGCCATCCCATAGACTCGTTTCTTTATAATAAAACACAAGAACTCTTAGAACTTCAAGTCCGGCGATAAGCGGGAATATTTGCTCTCAGTGAATCCTCGCATTATCTGGGGCGGGACATAGAAGGACTAGACAGTTGTCATACGTCAAGAGTTAATTATTGTGTTTATCATTCTAAGGGATTGTCTGATGCTGCAACTCGGTAAGTGTGTGGTGTATATGAGTGTGGATCCGCACAGTGTGTATGAATGACAGGAGATTTAATTTTTTTTGCAACAAACCATTTGTTAACTTGCCTACCGGGTAATACGTTTTCTGTATACCCGGCATTGTTCCTTTAGTGGGATAATTTGTTAACTCTGTTTCATCCCCCCCCCCTTTTTTTTTCTTTGCTTAGTAAAGGGAAGACACCAGTTGGGATAACAGTATTTTTTGTCTACCACCATAACTAATTTGGTAACACCTCTTTTCAGAGTAATTAACTTCACTGTTAGGTTAACGTACCCGTGTTCCTGATATTATCTATCTCTGGACTGGGTTTATCTTTGTCTAATAAGCGGGAAGGGCTTAGTCGATACCAATCTTCTTCACCCCTCCCAAATTTGTTATTTGCATTTGTGTACTTATGATAATTTATGTAATACCTGATATTTGTTAGTGATTGATGTTTAAAGTGAATAAAATCACATAAACTCATTTAGTACGGTGTTGGACATACCCACAGCCCAACCTTTCCCCTATTCGTTTAATATAGTTTGTATCTACATCGTCTGTGTGTGTGAAAAACACCAAATCGGTGTGCGCGCAGATGCGAGTCTGGAAAACTGGCAAATAATTGTTTGACCAGGAGAGCGGAAGAGAAGATTGAGAGAAGCGATTTGTCGTAAATAAGTCTGTCTTTACTCTCCTCCAGCACGCTGTGAAGCAACTATTTAATATCTACATTTTCTATCACTGAGCTTTCCACCATCATTTTCCACTCTAAACCGGACCACTATTTCTACGACTCTTTTCTCTCAAAATAAATTTACGACATTTAGCATCATTCTATTGGCACTAAGCATAACTGAAAAAAAAAATATTCACACTTATACTCGGCCTTGCTGATTCCAAATAAAATTTAGATTGTTGACCTGTTCTTGGGAAAAAGCGTGGAATGAAGTTTTCGATCTCACGGGATATTGTTGTTCCCCCTCGCTTTAAAAGAATTGTAACGGTAGCCTCACTTGTGCGTTTCTCACGTTTCAGGACATATAAAGGAAATTATATTATTTATGTCTCCTGTCTGTTTCTCTTCTGGGTGATTAGCATTAGAAAGACCAACATAACAGTACAGTGTTGACGACAATAAGATTGCATGAAACAGTGTGGCGAACAAAAATAAGTAAATGGGGAAGTCTTATCAGGACACGTAAATAAGAACAGCTCACATTACGACTACGAGGCCTTTGTTAATGAACAGGACGCAACTAAATCAGCATAGAAAGAAGGCGTAAACTAATAGACAAGCTTGACAAGACAACAAAGTAAAAGGATATAATTCCCATCGTAAAGTTTCCTCGAAATTAAAGCCCACGTCACGTTGTTTTAATTAGCCTGTATTCTGTTGCAGGGGTCCAAACCGGTGTGTTGTGAATACTTTATTTTTCATGTTTGTCATGAAGTTCGGTACCGACGTGTAAACGCCGAAGACGGTCAGGTTCCGTCAATGCTGCTGTATCTGCTTTTCTTCATAATCCACGGATATTAGTATCGATACTGTGCTTTTGTTTTTGTATTTCGACACCGTCGTAAGGGTAGTTTGATCCGATCTCTTTGTACAGTGAAAACGTAATGAGATGCAGAGGAGACGTTACCTGGAGTATCGGGGAACAGTAATTTTAGTAACTTACGATCGCATAATGGTAAACTTTTAACAACCAAAAGTGGGATGTACAAGAATTCACATTGTTAACAATGACAGATCTACATCTTGGGGGCTTGAACTATTTGAGGGTCCCCTTTTAAAAAAAAAAACTTTTTAAAAAAAATATTGAGGGTATGAGAAAGAAACGTATTATAGATAAAACTGAACTTGGGGGCACTGAAGCTTGAATTCTTGGAGGGCCCCCTTTTATTAAAAAAAAAATTGGGGGAATAGGAAAGAAACGTATTGTAGAGAAAACTGAACTTGGGGACCCTGGAGCTCAAGCTTCATTAGCTTCATAGTAGATCCGTTTCTGGTTGCTGGTGTGTGAATTCCAGATACCACTATATGTAGTGAAGTAAAGAAATCAAGACAAGACTCGAAATAGCCTCAGCTGCGCATTTGCTATAAAGAGCACAAAACAAATGTCTATGTTAGAGAGAAAATAAACACTATGCAGGCCACCAAGAACCACTTTTTTCAGTAGTGAAACGCCGAAAGCTCGCCTGATTTGGACATGTAACTCGTCATGACTCCCTTTCGAAAACGATCCTCCAGGGAACAGTCGAAGGTAAACGGAGAAGAGAAAGGCAAAGAAAATCCTGGGCTGATAACATCAAAGAATGGGCAGGGCACGGTTTTTCCACACTTGTACGCATTTGCTGAGGATAGAGAGCAGTGGAGGACCCTGTCTGCTGATGCTTCCACCATGGCACCCCTACGACCCATGACGGGTTACGGGTTGAGATGATGATATTTCATAATCACACAATAGGGCGGGCTTGACATTTTAAATTGATTTTTATTTTCGACTTCCATGACTTCCCCAGTACAGTGATATGTTTTGCAGTGCTAATTCTTATAGCTTTGTCTCATCTCTGTGTACTTTCAAACCCTGTTGCTTTGGTCCAGAACAAGGATTGCACTGTAATGCCACCAACAGGTTTCCTCACCGTATCCACCATTGATCACCAGTTTCCTCTGCTGCGATCTCATGCTCCACCAGCACCCGTCTGGCCCTCGTCACAGGGCCGGATTAATCCAAGAAGGGCCTCTAGGCTTTTTGTTGTTTGGGCCCCCCCCCCCCTTTTTCACCCAATAGACAATTTTAATTTTTTTTTTCAAACCCCTTAGGTAGTATATACTAGTATTATTAATAGACTGGTATGTTAGTATGTTAGCATTGCTTACCTCTTTTATTAGTAATTAATTTGTATTAGTGTTTGTTAGTTTTGTTTTTATTATTATTAAGGTAAACACAACAAACACATTTTATTGAAAAAAAAATTTCTTGTTTTTCTTTCAACAATTTCTTCAATAACTGGCAAGAAATCAGTTTTTCTAAGAATAGAAGATTCTGTGCGCACAAATGTCAATTGTCCAGTTTATCATCTTTCATGGTGGATCGTAGATATTTTTTAACCTGTTTGAGTGCAGAAAATGACCGTTCTCCAGAGCAGTTGGTTGTCAAACGTGATAAGTAGATCCGAAGACAAATGAATACATTTGGAACGACTTCTTGAAGGCCATTGTGCAAGGGTTCTAAACATGCGAATGGCAATTGAAGACTTCCTGGTTCCATTTTCATCTTTTGTTAACCCCATCAACTTCCCCTAATATATGCTTTAAAATGCTGTGGAATAGCAAATAGTTCACGTGCCGTTATGATTTTGACGGGGCTCATGTTTTTTGAAGCAATTTTTGTTTTCTAACTGTCTTTGTTAGAACGTTAAGAATGCTATTGCAAAGTGCAAACATTTTCTTTTTGTGCATAAATTTATGCATTTTTAGTTTTATTTTAACTTATACACTGGCCCCCAAGAGTTTCGGCCCTGCCCCGTCAGCTTTTTCATATTGTCATTAAAGTTTTTGTGGCTTGCAGTTTCTAAAGAATGGGATGGCCCACCCCATACCCAACCCTCCTAAGTCGACGTAGCATATTTTGCTTATCCCTAAATTACTAATTTTATACGTGAATCTTCCTGTAATGAACAATCCAACTAGCTTTTCGGAAAGATACGGAAAAGGCGCACATTGCACCGGGAAAGCTGTTTTTAAGACCCTTTAAAAAGAAGCATGCAGGTTTTTCTATTTTTTTTCCATGGTGCGTTAACCATTGACCATAAGTCATAATTCTTCTGCGTTCAGTCTGTAGTCATGCTAAATCTGCAGGCCTGTTGATAGGACGAAGTCCACAGTCTTTTCCGGGTCAGCACGGCAGCCCCATAGCTTCTGCTTGAGCTCAGCACCCCTTGGCCAGGTCAGACGTCGTGGGTCATCATGGGTTGGGTAGTTTCTGGAGAATGTGTTCCGGGGTCTGGATTCCAGTTCCACATGGACATTCATTTGTGTGAGATATCCTGAGGCGATAGAGATGGCGAAGTAATCTGCAGTGGCCAGTTCTCAGTTTGACTACAAAGATCCAATGGAGTTGAACTGGTATGGAAACAAAATGAGATGACCACAGGAGAATTAGTGCCGTCATTAGAACATGCAGCAGAACGAGCAGAACATAATTATGTCTCGTGATGTTTTGGCGCTCTCTCTTCCAAACCTCTACACCTCACGGTAGAAGGGGAACGACTAAGTAAGTAAGATGTTTTGGTGCGTTACTTCTCGTTAACGTTCAAAAACAGTTGTCACTCTGATAAACGAATACTTCTAGCTAAATGACGGGCTTTGATTATCAGCAATCGCGCTGAATCTCCTGAGTGTCAGATACAATTTGGTGCAATTAAACAGCTTTAGTACCGTTCTGCACGTGAGAAGTCCGTTTACCGGGTGGTCTTTCACAATAATTCAGTTTGAATAGTTTTTGACAAACATTTCGTTGTTTGAATGTGTACGAATTTTAAATAATTCTGCGAAACAGGAAGTTTAACTATAGAATACGTTTCTACACATGAAGTTCTGCTAGTTAGTTCACAGCCCTCCGATATCACTGACTAACAAAAAAAACTTTTTTTTTCTTTCTCTAACATTTCTATGTTTTTCTGGTCAATTTTAATGCGCTGTTTTTAAATCTGCAAACCGTTTTTCTCTATCAGGTCGGGATCTCTAGAAATACGCAATTGAAGTTTTTTAACAACGCATACAGTATTACAACATCATTCGTACAAGAAGTATAACAGTTATGTAGGCTTGAATTTCTTTGCAGTCGACTTTCGTCGGTGAATGGCATGTGGTACATCGCGATGAAGCATCCAACAATAATCGGCAAGCATGGTCACACTCCACCGTCCTTGATAACGTGACTCCATTACGGCGATATCTTGATGGAATCGTTCTCCATGTTCATCGCTGACTTCGCCAAGGTTGTCAGGGAAAAAGTCAAGATGCGAATCGAGCAAATGGATTTTGAGGGACATGTTACAGCCCATAATTCTGTATGCATCTATGCACTGCTTAACAGTATGCAACATAGTCGACAGATTTGTGATTTCCCAGAAAGTTATCGACGATCGATTTGAATGCCATCCATGCGCGAAGTTCACTACCATGTAACAAGTTCTCGAATTGTTTGTCTGCAATAACTTTCCTAATCTGAGGTCCTACAAAGATATCTTCCTTTATCTTTGCATCGCTAACTTGCGGAAACTTTTCTCGAAGATAAGTGAAAGCTTTGCTCGTTTTATCTAACGCTTTTACAAAACTCTTCATGAGCCCCAACTTTATATGTAACAGTGGTAAAATGAAGCTGTCTTTGTTAACTAATGGCTCGTGTATTACATTTTTATGCCCGAGCTGCATACGATTCCGGATAGGCCACACCTTTCTTGCATAATATTCCTGTCTGTTGCGGCTGTCCCATTCACATCGGAAGCAACAAAATTTAGTATACCCAGTCTGCATGCCCGTGAGAATTGCAATGACCTTTAGGTCTCCACAAATCCGCCATTGGTAGTCATTGTACTTTATTTTTTCCAAACGTATAGCCATATTGTCATAAGTTTCTTTCATATGAACAGAGTAGGCGACTGGAATTGATGAAAATAAATTTCTGTTATGCAATAACACGGCTTTTAGACTAGTCTTGGAAGAATCGATGAAAAATCGCCATTCGTTGACTATGTGCTCATGACCGTTTACATCTTTGCAATAGCAAATGTCATCATCCATCTCAAAGTATTGAACAAGTTCTCTGTGTCTATGACGAAATTTAGATATCGGAGTATTGGGCGCTAAAAGATTCCATTCTTTGAGTCGCGAACCGAGTAATTCCGCTTGTCCTTTGGTAAGAGCGAGATCACGTATTAGATCTGAAAGTTCTGAATGGTTAATTAAGTAAACACCATCATTCACCGGTATGTAATCTGAGTCAGAATTAGTTTCTAAGCAGGTAAACTATCACTTTCTGATGGTTCATTCACGTCCAACGGATATTGTTCTGGTGGTACTTGGATCGGACACGTGATTGGATCATGAGGCACTGATTTCGAAACCAATTCAATATTTGAATAAACCACAGACTTTCTAGTTTTAAAAGTTAAACCATGGATATTTGTCAAGCAGAAGTAACAATCAGTAGTGTGATTTGTATTTTCACGCCATATTACTGGCACTCCAAAAGGAATCGACTTATGCTTCGGCGATTTTCGTAACCAACCTGCCAATGTATTGAACAAACTGCATTTGGCTTCCAAGATTTATTTGCATCATCAACTTTCGAATCGAAATAAAGTTCATATGCTTTCTTTAGTAATGGTGTAAAGTTTTTCTGGTCAACACCATCGGTAAAATATTCGCACACGTAACAGAACAGATCAGCCGAATTTCTACAACTTCTAGAAGCCATATTTTGCTCAGAATTATTTCAAAATACAGTAACTATTCGAAAAATAGCGTAACATATGTCATGCATCTTTTAGCAGTATAAAAAGTAGAATTATGTTGCTTTTTATTAATTTTTAATAAGTTATATAGTAAAAATGAAACGGAGCAAATAACGGTTTCCCAAAAAATATATTTATTCACAAATATCTTAAGAACCCGACGTGATAGAGATAAACGGATTTCAGATTTGAAATCAGCGCAAGAAACTGACCTAAGAACACTTATTCTTATATAAGAAAGAAAAATGTTGTTTGTCAGTGTATTTATTATATCCAGGCGAATGACGGACTTGGCACAACGTATGTATAGCACGAATATTTTAGATCTAGTTGGGATCACGTGACAACACAGTTATTTTGACTCTCGCATAAGCCTCTTTTTTCCATGCGGGTTATTGTTGTATCTGTTTTTAGTGCTTCTGCCTCAGCTTTGAATTTGAAACTGTTTCTATGACTACAGAGATTTGGTTTTTATCTTCATTCTTTTATTTTGTGTAAACTCCATCAACCCCCCCCCCCCCCCCCCCCTTTTCCGTTTTTTTCTTGTTACTTGCAGCTTTTGTCTAAATATATATATATATATATCTTTGCATCAGTTATGCTGCCTTTTTTCATCACTTATGGCATATTGTCAATTATATCTTGGAATCTTCTCCATGGTAGGAATGTTTTGCTTTATAAGCATGGGCTCTGTCCTTTCTGTGCAAGGTGTGGTACAATGGGGGCGAGATCTTTTGTCTTTTGCGCAAATCAGCTTATCTGGGGTCTACCCCGAGCCATATCCTTTGGCTCTATTATTCATGGGTGTTTATGGGCGTTTAAAATGTTTCTACATGTTTTAATACTCTGTAATCTCTTCTGTCAGTCGTGGATTGTAGTTGTGCTACCTTCTTCATTTCATTTATTGCAGTTGTCTTCATTGCTCCGGTCATAATTATCTCAGCCTGATGTTTTTATGCTGGTTGTTCCTGTCAGGTTGGATTATGATGGATTTACACATGCTGATATTTTGTATGTCAGTGCCGGTCTAACATTTCCTGTATACAGCAATTTCCCGCTTAGCGCTGTTAATTCATTCTTGAAAAAGCTTTGCTTTACCACCTTTTTTCTTTTCAAGAAGCACATGTAATAATTAAGATCTTTTTCTACGTTACAGTTTACCATATAGGGTAAAGGAGGCCATTGAGGCCATTAACATAATGGTGTTAAGTCCATATTTTTTTTAACCATCGGCACACTTGGGGTGATATGGTCAGCTTCGCGCCGGCCGCCTTAACCTTCCCAGAGTTGCTCTGGTACCCAATTCATGAGGCTGGGTCGACCCCGGAGTCGTTTGCGGTCTAAAAAATCCCACATCAGCTGGGGGTCGAACCATGTTTTACTTATAACTGCATTTAATTTTGGGGTCATGCTTCATTATGCTAGCAGTGACTGCATCTTGGCCATCCCACCACCATGAATGAACTTACAAGTTATATTCCTGCCTCCCACGGAATTATGTGCTCAGCTTAATATCGAATTTTTTAAAGCATGTAACTGGCATACGGCAAATAACGGAAGCAGCGTTATATCGAAAGAGCGCTAATCGAACAGCGTAAGACCGCGGTCGTCGCTGTATAATATTTTTAGTATTTGATGCTCTAAGTAGTTCCTGTCAGTTTTTTGTGAGTCATTCTATCGTTTAGTTAGCACTGATTGGTTTATTTAATTTCGTTTTTCATGTTAGTCTGCTGTGTTCAAGGTAATTCCAAGGTGCGTGTGGCTTTTTTCTTCTGGCATCCCATTGAGTTTCAGTATCACTTTCTGCTCTCTGTTTGAGAGTTTGAAAATTGTGTACATTGTTTTATTCTCATATATGGTTAGTAGCAATTCTTGTGTCGTTATCCAGTTTTTGCAAGGCTTCTTGCATTATGCTATTTTCTTATGCTAACTATAACGCTAGGTTATCAGCGTATATCGAAATGTGGAGGTTCCTAGATACTTTTATCCCCTATATGATTAGGAACAGTGTAGATAAGATCAAGTGCGTTGTTGTACTCGAGTGTCCGATTGGCAAAGGCTAGAGCGCTGGCCTTTCACAGCAGAGGTACCTAGTTCGAAACACGGGAGCGTCACTCCAGTCAGCCCAGCTGTAAATAGGTACCTGGCTCTCCTCTTGAGTTAGAGAAGGCAAAGGCGGCGGGGAAGAGAACTGGTCACCTCGCCTGTCGAAGCTGGACCTAGTATAGTGAAGCCTCTTACACGTCACTTCCCTACGGCAGTATCTGAAGTGGGGCCACTTTTATCTTTTTGTATGCGTGTGTGTGTGTGTGTGTGTGTGTGTGTGTGTGTGTGTGTGTGTGCGTGCGTGTGTGTGTGTGTGTGTGTGTGTGTGTGTGTGTGTGTGTGTGTGTGTGTGTGTGTGTGTGTGTGTGTGTGTGTGTGTGTGTGTGTGTGTGTGTGTGTGTGTGTGTGTGTGTGTGTGTGTGTGTGTGTGTGTGTGTGGGTGTGTGTGTGTGTGTGTGTGTGTGTGTGTGTGTGTGTGTGTGTGTGTGTGTGTGTGTGTGTGTGTGTGTGTGTGTGTGTGTGTGTGTGTGTGTGTGTGTGTGTGTGTGTGTGTGTGTGTGTGTGTGTGTGTGTGTGTGTGTGTGTGTGTGTGTGTGTGTGTGTGTGTGTGTGTGTGTGTTGTGTGTGTGTGTGTGTGTGTGTGTGTGTGTGTGTGTGTGTGTGTGTGTGTGTGTGTGTGTGTGTGTGTGTGTGTGTGTGTGTGTGTGTGTGTGTGTGTGTGTGTGTGTGTGTGTGTGTGTGTGTGTGTGTGTGTGTGTGTGTGTGTGTGTGTGTGTGTGTGTGTGTGTGTGTGTGTGTGTGTGTGTGTGTGTGTGTGTGTGTGTGTGTGTGTGTGTGTGTGTGTGTGTGTGTGTGTGTGTGTGTGTGTGTGTGTGTGTGTGTGTGTGTGTGTGTGGTGTGTGTGTGTGTGTGTGTGTGTGTGTGTGTGTGTGTGTGTGTGTGTGTGTGTGTGTGTGTGTGTGTGTGTGTGTGTGTGTGTGTGTGTGTGTGTGTGTGTGTGTGTGTGTGTGTGTGTGTGTGTGTGTGTGTGTGTGTGTGTGTGTGTGTGTGTGTGTGTGTGTGTGTGTGTGTGTCGTACTCCATGTTCTAACTTCATTCTATGACTTAGATGTCCGTATATTTGAACTCTGGTATGCCTGTTTTGAAGTACGAGGCGTGTTCAAATGAAACCCGACCGTGCTGCGCCAAGTGGACATTCGTAGGAGGAGCATGATGACGTCACATCTGACGTAATAAGCACATACGAATGTACAAGTGTGTAAGTGTTCATTCTCCTAGTATTCGTTGGTTGTGCTGCAGACCGTTAAAATAATGGCCGGTGTGATAAGGAATCCGTCCAAGGTCGATCAGCGAGCGGTGATTCAGTTCCCAACAGCCGAAGGATGTCGACCAGTCGACATTCATCGCCGAATGAAAGCAGTGTATGGTGACAAAAGTGTGTCTAAGACTACAGCCATCAAGAATAAACGACCCGGCATGCTTTCGCGTGGTGTGATTCTGTTGCACGACAATGCTCGTCCACATGTTGCGAACATTGTGAAGGAAGCGTTAGCAAGGAAAAGGTGGGAAGTTCTGCCACACCCAGCCTACAGCCCCGATCTGTCACCATGGGACTTTCATTTGTTCGGACCCTTAAAAAAACCTCTAAAGGGACAACGATTCGACTCCGATGCAGACGTCAGGGCCTCGGTGACCAAATGGTTCAATAAGCAACCAAAGTCATTTTTCTCGGACGGCATCCGCCGTCTACCCAAGCAGTGGGATGCGTGTCTGAATGCCTATGTTGACTATTTCTAAAGAACCCCAGTGGGTACTTGCTTTATAACAATTGCTGTATTTAATTCTACTACTCCTGCTGATGTACCTTACATATATTTGTTATAAAGCCAATGGGACGGGTTTCATTTGAACACACCTCGTACGTTGTATTTATCTATTTTTACATACGTCCCACAGACTCCACTTTTGGGTATTTTTTTTCCTTTACCTCATCTCACCACACGTTCCCATATGCTTTCTATATGTCACAACTGAATTTAACTCAAGCATCAAAGAAAAGACGCGCGCTGTGGGTAGAAAGTAATTACTGCAAGCGCCTAAGGATAAGTTTCGATTAACGAGGCTGCAAAGGAAACCTGACGTGAGAACAAAATTAGTTACGGAGTATTTGTGCCCCGAATAGTTCCTGGGGGGTGTCTGGTGAGACAAAGGAAACCTGACATGAGAACAAAATTAGTTACGGAGTATTTGTGCCCCGAATAGTTCCCGGCGGGTGTCTGGTGAGACAAAGGAAACCTGACGTGAAAACAAAATTAGTTACGGAGTATTTGTGCCCCGAATAGTTCCCGGCGGGTGTCTGGTGAGACAAAGGAAACCTGTCGTGAGAACAAAATTAGTTACGGAGTATTTGTGCCCCGAATAGTTCCTGGGGGGTGTCTGGTGAAACAAAGGAAACCTGACGTGAAAACAAAATTAGTTACGGAGTATTTGTGCCCCGAATAGTTCCTGGCGGGTGTCTGGTGAGACAAAGGAAACCTGACGTGAGAACAAAATTAGTTACGGAGTATTTGTGCCCCGAATAGTTCCTGGCGGGTGTCTGGTGAGACAAAGGAAACCTGTCGTGAGAACAAAATTAGTTACGGATTATTTGTGCCCCGAATAGTTCCCGGCGGGTGTCTGGTGAGACAAAGGAAACCTGTCGTGAGAACAAAATTAGTTACGGATTATTTGTGCCCCGAATAGTTCCCGGCGGGTGTCTGGTGAGACAAAGGAAACCTGTCGTGAGAACAAAATTAGTTACGGAGTATTTGTGCCCCGAATAGTTCCTGGCGGGTGTCTGGTGAGACAAAGGAAACCTGACGTGAGAACAAAATTAGTTACGGAGTATTTGTGCCCCGAATAGTTCCTGGCGGGTGTCTGGTGAGACAAAGGAAACCTGTCGTGAGAACAAAATTAGTTACGGAGTATTTGTGCCCCGAATAGTTCCTGGCGGGTGTCTGGTGAGACAAAGGAAACCTGTCGTGAGAACAAAATTAGTTACGGATTATTTGTGCCCCGAATAGTTCCCGGCGGGTGTCTGGTGAGACAAAGGAAACCTGTCGTGAGAACAAAATTAGTTACGGAGTATTTGTGCCCCGAATAGTTCCCGGCGGGTGTCTGGTGAGACAAAGGAAACCTGTCGTGAGAACAAAATTAGTTACGGATTATTTGTGCCCCGAATAGTTCCCGGCGGGTGTCTGGTGAGACAAAGGAAACCTGTCGTGAGAACAAAATTAGTTACGGAGTATTTGTGCCCCGAATAGTTCCTGGCGGGTGTCTGGTGAGACAAAGGAAACCTGTCGTGAGAACAAAATTAGTTACGGAGTATTTGTGCCCCGAATAGTTCGGGGCGGGGGGTGTGGGGGGGGGGGGGGGGGGGGGGTGGGGGGGGGGGGGGGGGGGGGGGGGGGCGGGGGGGGGTAGGATAAGACAAAGAAAGAATAGGACTATCTGCACCCTTAGGCATGTCGTACAGGGTGACTACTGTGAGGTTGTGCAAGAGGCCGGCAACCTCATTGCGTAAAACACATTGCTACAGATACCACTGCCGCAAGAGCGTGTGAAGGATTGGTGCAAGCTTTCAGTAAGGGGGGCTAGCTACAGTGGTAGCTCAGTGCTCCATATGGGGCGATAAGGGAAATGATGATGATGATGATGACATGAAACTTCGTGCGGAGCATAATATTGTTTCTTCTTCTTATTATTATTATTATTGTTATTATTCTTCGTCGTCTTCGTCTTCTTATTCTTCTTCTTAGTCTTCTTCTTCTTCTTCTGCTTCATCTTATTCTTCTTCTTCCTTCTTCTTCTTCTGCTTCTTCTTATTCTTCGTCTTGTCATTCTTCTTCTTATTCTTCTTCTTCCTTCTTCTTCTTATTATTCTTCTTATTCATCTTCTTGTCATTCTTCTTCTTCATCTTATTCTTTTTCTTCTTATTCTTCCTTCTTCTTCTTCTGCTTCTTCTTTTTCTTCTTATTCATCTTCTTGTCATTCTTCGTCTTCATCGTATTCTTTTTCTTCTTATTCTTCTTCTACTTATTCGTATTCTTCCTTCTTCTTCTGCTTCTTCTTATTCTTCTTCTTGTCGTTCTT
Source organism: Oreohelix idahoensis (assembly GCA_024509875.1). NCBI lineage: Eukaryota > Metazoa > Mollusca > Gastropoda > Stylommatophora > Oreohelicidae > Oreohelix > Oreohelix idahoensis. Next base: position 57,671 of record JAMPIV010020972.1, read on the forward strand.
CTTCTTGTCATTCTTTTTCTTCATCTTATTCTTTTTCTTCTTATTCTTCTTATTGTCATTCTTCTTCTTATTCTTCTTCTGCTTCTTATTCTTCTCCTGCTTCTTCTTTTTCGTTCACTGTCAGACCTCAGCTTGAATATGTTCAAAGAAAGCAGTGGCCAGTTTGATGTTGCTGGTATCTCCTTAGAGTTTGTTTTTCCAGGTTTTTCCAGGAATGGAACTGGAGATGGCCATATGCGCTTTCAATGTTCCTCATATGTTGAGCACCTTTGAAGTGTTGTTGAAGTTTGCAGCCACATGGAGATAACCATGATTGTGACGACACGTTAAACTTACGGAAGAAGAAACATGGGACACCGAATATAAAAGATACTTCACAGTAACATGATGACGTAGAGGAAAAATAAGTAGACAATAGAATGTGTTATGAACCATTTGATTCAAAAGTTGCGGAGATAATTGATTGCTTACGCCAGACGGCCGTGCCGCTTAAAGACGAAGGTCCGGGAAGACTTGTGTGAAAAATAAACACAGTTAGGTTTTAAGAAACACGAGGTGAACAAAAATGCCATTTTTACATGTGACTCAGAATCACGTGGAATACCTTTCGCAAAAAGTGACATTGTAAATGCTTGAATTTACATAAGTTGTGGTAATTTCTTAACAAACACAGTTTAAAGAAAATAGAAATAAGGACAACAACAAAGACCATGTCACCCATGGTTACACAAGAAACGCAGCTTACACACGTTTCTAATAGGAGTATTCCTTTTAATGGCCAGATACCACCTCTTGTAATGTGTAGGAAAGCCTTTCTTATCGCTGGACACACTAGGTCACAGTCGATTTTACGGGTAGTAAAGCATCTTTATCTATTTCTCTCATGTATCCTTCTTAGCTCTCACTCCCTTTCCTTTCCCTGACGAAGGCCTTATGGCCGCAGCGTTGGCTATTTTCCTCATCTTTTGTCCCAGTAAGACGAATCACCTATTTTCAATTTTTTTTTTTCATATTCATCTACCCTATACCACGTCTTACAGCAGTTCCCCGCATCTTCTGATGTTGTGTGGAGGGATCACTTCGCAAAACAAAAGATGTTTTGTGTACTCAGCAGGAACCAAACAGAAATTTGCTAAGAACGCCAAACACTTGAAGCAAAATTTAGTGACTTTCACAAGCTAACTCACACAGTTCACGTAATCCATGATATTCAATTAGAAACATTTCCAGTGATTGAAATTAGGTAGGTAAAATGTTACATCACGTTTTAAAACATCCATTGGCCATCCTCACTACTATACTACTATAATGTGTACTCGGCCTTACAAACTTCTCGCCTTTCTATCATCCATTTTCTTTACCTTTCGGTCACCTGTACCGTGCCTAAAATTGTAACAACGTTGCGTATTTTTACCTTTGTGTAGGTGTGAATAATTAACGAGCTGTGACAATACAACGGCGGTTCCCATCATTTTGTAGACAGAGGAGAGATCAAAATGCAATAAATCATCTTTTAAAAATTTAACATAAAGGAACTGTAGCCTGTGTGGTTCATGAGATCTCTGGGGAAAAAATGTTGGGGGGGGGGGGGGGAAGATAGAAATTGGAGGTTTCAGGCAGGCGAGAGAGGAGAAGACAGCGCCCGAAGTGGGAAGGAAACTTCAAAGCATATACGGAAAGAGGTCCCATGGGCTATACTTTTCAGACAGAAGACAGAGCATGATGTAGATTGTCTGTAGACATCCCTTGATGAAGAGATCTGATCTGCTATCTTGGCATAACCTCTCTGCTGCGTTTTGTTCTCACATTCGTAGAGGGCGCTTGTGGTTGGAGCAATAAGTCGAGAACCACAGCGTGGTATTATTCAGAGCTGTAAGATGTAAAATACTTTAGTCGTTCCCCTTCTACCGTGAGGTGTAGAGGTTTGGAAGAGAGAGCGCCAGACCATTCTATCAGCTGTCTTCTTCCTGGCCTGGTTCCATTCTAGTCCTCGGTCCTTCAAAGATTGTCTAATGTTGTCCTCCCAGCGAACTCTGGGTCGTCCTGGAGGTCTGGATCCCTGGCTCTTTGTTTCCCATGCTTGTCGTGGTAGCCGATCTTCTCCCATTCTGCAGACATGGCCAAACCATCTTAGTTGGGACTGTTCTATTTGGGTCTGCAGCGGATGGGATTTCAGGCCTTGACGGATCGTCTGGTTGCGGACCATGTCTCTTCTTGTTACTTCAACCACTTTCCTCAGATACCTCATTTCTGAGGTTTGGATCTGGCTTTTGTGGGTTGTAGTCATTGCCCACGACTCGCATCCATATGTCAAAACTGGGACATAGGTGGAGCGGTATACAGGCATCTTCGTTTTCTTACCAACCTCTTTCTTGCTGAGGAATCCACGATTTATGGCCTGAAAAAGTCTCCCAGCCGCTGCTTTTCGAGTGGCCAACTCTTCTTTGATGCCTCCCTTTCGGTCTATAATAGCTCCGAGATATTTAAAGTGGTCGACCTGCTCCAGGACCTGTTCTCCCAACTTAATCTGATGTTTTCTTTCTTCTCGTGATATCACCATGGATTTTGTTTTAGATCTGCTTATGACCATCCCTCTCTTCTCCAGCTCTTCCTTCCAGACTTGCAGGTTGGATTGGAGATGTGCCTCTGATTTAGCAATCAGGGCAACATCATCAGCAAATGCCAGCTCCGAAATATAGACCTGTCTCATCTACCAGTACCCCACTGAATACTTTCTTGTTCTCTCCTTGATGTAAAATACGTCGACATTTATTTATATCTCAGTCACGTTTACTTGGTGGGTGTCTGTTTTGAAATACTGTATCTGGGACCAAAAGATGCAGCAATAGAGAATGCAGTCAGCGACCCATAGCTTGACTGCTTGCATCAGGGTCAGCGAACCAGAGCTGACCAAGACCGTACTCCACCTCCACGTGGTGGTCCTGGAAACAGTCTGCAGCAGTGCAGTCTGGCTGAGCGAGTACTGTGGTGGATTTAGATGGTATGAACTGTTGTTGTTATGTATTTATATTGTACTGAATGAGGTCAGCTGTGAAGGCCCCTGAGTATAACAATTATTAGGGTGAATTCTCAGAGAGCATTTCTGCTACCACCTTATGATCTCATTCAGACTTATTCTTGACTAGTATGTATGATGACTACGTCTAGTGTCTAGGGTTATGAACATGTGGTGTGATGGTAATTTAATACTAAAACACACACACATAAACAAATATCAACGTCTATGATCAAATGGACTAACACCGTGTTTGAAATTTTGGTATTAAACTATTTTTTACAATTTTATTTTGTCCTGAACCTAGTATTCTTCTGGTCAGGACTTTCAACTCAAATGAAATCAATTTATGTACATATAGGTAATTCAATTAAACAAAAGGGACAATTTGTCCAAACACATATTTTAAAATCTAATAATGGTGTTAATAAATTTCTAATACTACTGTTAAACTAGCACTGGATGGTGGGTCGGGATTCTGTAATCACTCCCATGTATCTATTTCACAACTTTTAATTTTAACTTCTGGGGTGGAAATAGTTTTATTTATTTCAGTGAGGAAACACTAATTTTCGTTGATGAAAGGTCATGTGCCAGATTCTATACTTATCTAGCACATGTAGTAGCTGTCAGTTGTCACTCCGGCCAACGGCCACTGTTGTACTTGTCCAAAAGTAATAGGGTAGACAGCGTGTACACCTATCACTACTGGAATACAAAGTCTTCTCAAATTCTTCACTCAGAAATCTGGCACCGGACTAGTGCCAGACCAAAAACCCACGAATTCAATGAATAAACACAGGAACGATGACCATGGCACAGATTCAGCTTTGCTGCTGGCTTGACTCTGAATTGTATGTATTTACTTTAATTTTAGTTAAAATTCATACTTCAGTACATCTTCCTGGCTGAGGGACAGTATTTCTGCAAATGGCGACGAGCCTTCTAAGTTTTCAGTAATATTAAATGTGTTGGCCAATGAGATCGGACGATTCCCAATTCTGACTTCAATTTGAAAAGAAAGCCAAAATTACAGCCCAATTTCGGGGTACCTCTGTCTGTCGGTCCGTCCCGATCTTGGCGTTAGTTAAAAATAGACTTGCTTTTTGGCCTAATGCATTTGCCTCTCACTCCTAAAGTTCCCCCCTTTGGACTTTGACCCTCCCTCTTCTGCTTTTTTTCAACAACGCGTGCAAAAAATTGTCACCGATAGTGAATGCAAAAACGAGGGTCTGTCCGACTGTCTGTACGAACCTATATAGTATTTTGTCAATATCTTTATTATTAATGGGTAATTTTGAAAATTGTAACATAATATTTATCAGGAGATCATATTCTATCAAACTAATTAGGTTTTATGGCCCCATTCCCAGTAATAATGAATTCCATATATTTTCCATATTATTTGGCAATTTCTACTTTTATATAAATACGCCATGTGGTCCCCTCTCCCTCGTTGTTCAAACCGAAACCACAAGTCGTTACGTCAGAAAAGTACGCTACTTGGCAGACACTGCGCTGTGTGTGTGGTTATATATGTCAAACTGCGTGCCTATGAAACGAACAAGTATTGGCCTTACATAGATTTTTGCTTCAAACATGTTATGCGGAAAAGGGTTACGTCTTGATTTGTTTCAAACATGTTCTATTTAATTTTACCCTACGTTATCACTACCCGACGCGTTCGCTGCCAATTTGTGTTTCAAACCAACGCGTGACAGTGTATCATTTTTCTGTCGCTCCTCTCTCACTCCTTCTAGACGAATACCGGATTGATCGTGTCCCCATGCTCTAAATAGTTTCAAGGACGTTAGGGAAAGATAGTATTATTTATTCTTCGTTACTGTCTAACAATACCCGATGCGTTTGCAGGCGGGGCGAAGACGAAACCTCACAACTCCACTAATTTTTATTTCTACATTATTTTAACTATACAAATACTACAAATGGGATCGGTGTATCAATGTATATCATCACAAGTACGGATCGAAGAGGGAAGGCAAACCCGGTCCCAAAAAATGCCGTGCTGAAGTCGGATGTGTCGACCGAAAGGTGCAGATATCACAGCTACGGCGTAAACAGACACAACGCATCCACCGTCCTTTTCAGGGCGAACGAGGAAGAAGAAGAAGAAATATTGTATCTAATATATGTCTGTCGGTCGGTCTACCTGTCTGTCTTCTATCTACCTGTCTATATGACTGTCTATCTATGTATCGATCTGTCTTCCTTGCACAAAGTTTTAGATCGTTTTATATATATATATATATTTTTTTTTAAATAATTTTTTTTTTATATATATATTAAAAAAAATTATTTTCTCTTACAAACGTAAACCCCTCTGTCAAATACATACTTCTGACACATGTATACAATCAGCTTCGAAGTGCGATTGATTTCGAAAAAATCTGGGTAGTCAGCTGTCGTGACACGCTAGGAAATACAACCTCGAGCGTGTTTGCTCTTGTGTTGCTCTGTGTCACGTTTGCCTATTAAGTTACCGACACGGGGGACAATCCTTATGTTTTACAAGGCTTAGAGCTCCGTATCGCTATCTTAGTTTGTGGTGCTCATTGGCATTGCAGTGGTTGTATCTGCTAGGTGACGATGCCCGATATAGGCAGTTCCAGGCGTTAAATAAAATGTTAGCATTTATAAATGCTAATCAACATTTAACTGATTTACACGTTGCACGCGGGGTGATTCAAACCGTGTCAACTTGTGCTCCCCCATTGTCCGGACATGTCTGGAACCGGTTGCCAAGGTCGTTCTAGACAAGAATGACGAGGCACACCTGTGGCGGTATTAAGGCTGTGAAATATGTGGCGATGCTGAGGCTAAAAATGGGCAGTGAAGAATGAGTAATGTCCAACCAAATATAAGCAGTGCCCTTGTTAATGTTCAGCAATCACATTAATTAATTTAACCAGTTCGATAAAAAAATGTAATGGTAACTTATTGTGCGTCTATAAACACTTCCTTATTTTATTTATTTATTTTTGTCGGGGGCCGATCAAGGATTTCATGAAGGGGTCGGGGCTCAGAAAATTTTGTTAACTCCTGCTGAAAATTGATGCGTGGATTGAAAGCTCGTTAACCCTAATACTGTTTGTTATAATTTTTTTTTTTTTTTTTTTGGAGTCCTCTGCCTTTAGGTTTAACAGAATGTTAAAGCTAGAAAAAATACGAAAGAAAACTGTGTGGCTCATTTATTATGAAACTCAATTATTAAACGTATTCGTCATTTCTTCTCGCGGGTTACTCTCCTTGAGATCTGTGAAATCCGAATAGCATAGATTATTTGCCTCTATGTGGGATGATTCTAATGGGTGTAATAACAGATTATTTGCCTCTATGTGGGATGATTCTAATGGGTGTAATAACATAGATTGTTTGCCTCTATGTGGGATGATTCTAATGGGTGTAATAACATAGATTATTTGCCTCTGTGTGGGATGATTCTAATGGGTGTTCAAGATAGCTTTCACTTAAAGCTCAGTGCAGTGAACTACCACTGCAAATGCACATGAATGCTTGGGAACAGGCTTCCTACATGAGGACGTTGTGGTCTGCACAGGAACCGTTTAATTTCGTCTCTATCTTTAAATTTTTCTTTTAATATGTTTTAGTTGTAATACAGTTCCTTACAACCAGCATTCTTTAGAGCGGTTTAAAAAAGACTGATGATAGACCAGTTTAGTATATAACAATAAATGAGGAGGCCGCTGTAAAACTGGTAAGGAAACAAATATATAAATTTAAAAAATAAAATGGTATGAAATCAGTTTTACAAGTTAACGGTACACAGGAAACATGGGACGTTTCTGGTTTCACCCTTCATCGGCCAGAGTTACAAACAGGTGAAAGGACAAGAATTACGTACATTACGTACGTATTACAGAAAAAAAAAAACCGGTGGGTTTTCTTTACTGGACTATCTCTGATGTTGTCAGAACTGTCGGGCTTACAACATGTGGCCGACGTATTACTTGATAACGTGAATATGATGTGGGCCGTCAATTTGGCTTATGGCTGACAATGGAGCCTGGTAACAATGTTTAAAGGGTCAATGCAGGATGACCAACTGGCAAGGATAAACACTGTACTCGATGGGCGAGTTAGTGTTAACAACATATTTATTCATGACGAAAACTTTACATCCATAGTTTACAGGCATTCTTCATCAGCAATGGTCATGGTAGAAAAATGTACATAGCATAATTACGATTCACCAAAGGCGTTGACTGACTGCACCAACCGTTACCACATCAAGATTAACGGATTAGTGATATACATGGTTCTGACAAAGTGCCCATGTTAATATTCTTTACGTAATCAATATTCCTTTAAGTTTCGATCAATTCCTGGCGTTAGTGGGACGCACTCTGCCATAACGTTTACAGAAACCTAAGTATCGGAGGCGAGATATTTAAAACGAGACGTTTTCTGGCTAAATATTCAAGCCACAAGCTTCTTGGCATAGCTTCCTCAAGAAGAGTGTATTCATCTTTCAGATGATCATGATTACTACATATTCGTGTCTTCCCTTGACTTGGGTAAGAACACCATAATCAATCACGTCTATACCCGATGCTAGATATCTCGATCTGCCTCAAGTACGTTGCCCGGATAGCAACAAATCACCGCGCCATACCCGTTTAAGAATGGTGCATGATCGTACGCAAATAATTAATCAATTAACCTAGATGCGCTCAAATGTGCGTCTACAAAATACTAGACGCACATGTGTGAGGATCTCAAACATATAAACCCCCCCCCACCCCTCCCCCCCAAACCCCCCCCTTTCTCCTCGATGAATATAAAATAACTTAACAGTTTACATCGACCCGCGCGAAATTTTTTTTATAAAAACAGTGAGATCAGTCAAGTTCCATCAAGCCAAGCAATAGATAACTATCATTAATATCTTAAGTGACAGCGTGGTGCAACAAGACCATACCAAAGGACTGGGAGATTGCCATCATAACACCAATTTTCAAAAAGGGTGACAATCGACAATGTGGAAACCATAGAGGCATATCCCTTCTCAGTGTCCCTGGTAAAATCTACTCTAGAATCCTAGAGCAGAGACTCCGACGCCTAGCTGAGCCACAATTGGGTGAGGTCCAGTGCTGATTCCGAGCAAACCGAAGTACTCAAGACCTAATCTTCACACTCAGACAGCTGAGTGGAAAGGCCCTTGAGTATAAGAGTGAGATCCATCTTTGTTTCATAGATCTGGAAAAGGCGTTTGACAGGGTCCCCTGGAGCAAACTTTGGGACTGTTTGGCAAGGAAGAACATTCCAGCACCTCTGATTCATGCTATACAGAGCTTCTACAAGTCTATCAGGAATTATGTGAGGACAGCAAACCATAAGTTAGAAGAGTTCAGGACCACCACTGGTGTAAGGCAAGGTGATATCCTGTCACCTTATCTTTTCATACTCCTCATGGACGATGTTATCAAGTCATGTAAGGAGAGAACAAGAAAGTATTCAGTAAGGTACTGGAAGATGAGACAGGTCTGTATTTCAGAGCTGGCATTTGCTGATGATGTTGCCCTGATTGCTAAATCAGAGGCACATCTCCAATCCAACATGCAAGTCTGGAAGGAAGAGCGGGAGAAGAGAGGGATGGTCATAAGTAGCTCTAAAACAAAATCCATGGTGATATCACGAGAAGACAGAAGACATCAGATTAAGCTGGGAGAACAGGTCCTGGAGCAGGTCGACCACTTTAAATATCTCGGAGCTATTATAGACCGAAAGGGAGGCATCAAAGAAGAGTTGGCCACTAAAAAAGCAGCAGATGGGAGACTTTTTCAGGCCATAAATCGAGGATTCCTCAGCAAGAGAGGGGTTGGTAAGAAAACGAAAATGACTGTATACCGCTCCACCTATGTCCCAGTCTTGACATATGGATGCGAGTCATGGGCAATGACTACAACCCATAAAAGCCAGATCCAAACCTCAGAAATGAGGTATCTGAGGAAGGTGGTCGAAGTAACAAGAAGAGACATGGTCCGCAACCAGACGATACGTCAAGGCCTAAAATGCCACCCCCGGCAGACCCAAGTAGAACAGTCCCAACTAAGATGGTTTGGCCATGTCTGCAGAATGGGAGAAGATCGGCTACCACGACAAGCATATGAAACAAAGAGCCAGGGATCCAGACCCCCAGGACGACCCAGAGTCTGCTTGGAGGACAACATCAGACAATCTTTGAAGGACCGAGGACTAGAATGGAACCAGGCCATTAGGAAGACAGCCGATAGGATAGTCTGGCGCCCTCTCTTCCAAACCTCTACACCTCACGGTAGAAGGGGAACGACTAAGTAAGTAGTAATATCTTAAGTGTAATTATAAAGAAAGGAACTAGACAAGAACTAGACAAGCGCCAATGGAACAAGAAGTGAGAAGAAAACGCTGGAGATGGATAGGACACACGTTGAGAAAACCTGTTGATAGCTTTACACGACAGTACCTATTCTGGAATCCCCAGTGTAAGAGTTGTCGTAAGTTTTTATAGATAGGCCTTATATTTTTATGGTCCCGATCGAGCAGAGGTGAGATGGTGAGATCTATGTGAGAGAAAGGTGTGAGAAATAGTCCTGTTTACGAGGAGTACAGGTGTAAGAAAAAATACTGTCTTGGATTGAGTAATTGCTCAACCCAACCTATCTAGTACGATACACTTTAATGGAGACGTATTTTCTCACTATATACTGATTGTAAAGTTCTGTGTATAAAGTCATCTGTGTAAATTGGGGTGTATGGTTTTACTGAGATCAGGCATGCTCCAGTCTACCCAGCTGTAAATGGATAACTCACCCTAGTCCTGAGTTAGGGAAGGCAAAGGCAGCTGTAAGCAGTAGTTTCCCTCTAAGGCTCCAGGGGAAGCAGGCCCTAAACTTGGTCACTTCAACCGACGCAGGATGGTGTATATATGGAGTAGAAGTGTAGAGTGTGATTAACGCGAATGGTGTACTGTTCGTGTTCTGACCAATCTAAGCACTCATTCACTTGTGTCTACAAGGCACCAATGCAGACTGCTGGAATCTTTGTTTACACAGTTTATTTAGACGCACACACTGGGACATAACGAGTAAATCATGGGTATGTTGACACATCAATTTGCAGGCATACATAGTAGATCCCAAGTCATGACACATTCATAAATAATGGGTAGTACATCAATAGTTTCCAATGTCATGATACATAATGGCCGCATCCCCTATCTGACTAAGCGCGTCAGTGAAGGCGGATCGGTAAGTAACTAAAGTTGCTTTATGTTCATAGTTTATATCATATTATGAAACCTTGGAAGGGGTTTCTATCAAAATTGAGATCTCCTTGCCACTGTCCGAATAGTAAGATACATGCCCCGTTCTTTGGACAGTGATTCAAAAATACGATGACAGGAATGTAACATGGCCGCCTTCCTGAGTTGTCGCTCACTCGCTCACAGGAAGGTATATATATAAGCCAAAGTTAATTCGAAATACATACGAATGATTTCCTAAAGTTTCTCCATACAGTTCTACAGTAATCCAGTTACTTCGCGTAGACATAATTGTTGTATGGAAGCCCGTCATCTTTGTCGATACAAACACGACCCTAGCGTTGTGAAGCATAATATTCCAGCTGGGTCTAACCGACATGAGATCATCAAAAATAGGGTCTGGAATTACCTGGAGTCCGAATCATACATGGTACCGTACATTAGGAGAGTCTCTAACACAAACTCTAGTAGAGACACAATCTCCTACAGAAGAAAAACCACTTCATCAATCATTTTTACTGAAGAATATACCAGCCCTGGCAAATGCGTAACCGCCATTGTAAACGGTACCTCGGAACTCATCACGACTTGTCAAGACAACTCATACTTCCGCTAGAGCGGCATAACAAGAATATAGTCCTGCCTACCCATCAAAAATATACAATATAGGACTGATTCTACTTGTACTAATAATATGTAATACATATGAATTCAGGCCATAAACATAATAAGCAAATTAATATATTTTCTGGCCCTAACAAATAAGTACGGACATGGGTGTCATATCCATGCGCCGAATCAATATCAAGAACGATTACTCCTATGATCAAAAGTGTAAATCAATCATGAGTTATCTAGCTTTACTATAGACAGCATTTTCATACACAAATGAATGAATGTCTATATCTTTTCCATATTAAATAGCCATATGTTGATTTTTGTAATATGTGCGTCAAAATATGCACGCAACAGATTACCACACCCCTCGGGAAAAAAAATGGTACATTTTTTTTTTGAAATACATCTAGGAGCAACATACAATAGGCTCACAACGCACCAATAACAATGCGCAGATGATAAGCATAAGTTTTATGACCTTAGAGAAAGTACTTCTCTAAGTATAAATATTTCCAGAGAGGTGTCACCAACGCATACTACAATATTAGCAATGACACAATTTCTACATTAGTTTATACATAAAATTCATCTAAGATATCTTAACATCATGATCATCAAAGACGAAAAAAAACATTGAAAGATCAGCGGTGGATAAATATCAATGAACCGCTAAGTAGTGTTATACTCAATATATGATATTACCTATGTGTACACATTTCAACATAGGAACAACTGTATCAAAGTTAGGTATATAATTTAACAGTTATGAATCATGTGGGCATCTAGACAAAATATCTGCCATCACATTTTCTGACCCACGGATAGCTCGCACCGAAAAATGAAATGGCTGCAGAGCAATTGCATAACGCGTTGATCTCGCGCTCTTCAGATTTTTACTCTGAATAGCCGTAAGAGCTTTCTGGTCAGTTTCCACGATGAAATGTGCGCCAAGAAGAAATCTTTGCAGTTTAAGGATTGACCAAACCATAGCCAATAATTCACGGTTTAGGACCGAGTAGTTCTTCTCTGCGGCATTTAATTTACGAGAAATATACATCACAGGATGCAGAGTTCCAGAGTACTCTTGCATTAGTGCTGCTCCAAACCCGGTGGATGAAGCGTCACTATGAAGAATAAATGTCTTATCCTTAGAGGGCAATACTAGGATAGGTGGAGTAGAAAACATAGTTTTAACCTTATCCAAAGAGGATTGACATTCTTGAGTCCAATGGACTACATTAGGAGACCCTTTCTTTAGCAAGGAAGAAAGAGGTGACATAATGGAGGACAGATTCGGAATGAATCGTCCATAAAATTGTATTAGACCTAAGAGACTTCGCACTTGCTTTTTAGTCTTAGGAATAGAAATGTTAAGTATCTTACTTGTATTATGGTCTTCTGTTTTTAGGAACCCATGACCAACACGGTGTCCTAAGAAAGATATTTCGCTAAAACCAATACATGCTTTCGATGGTTTCGCTGTCAGGTTATGCTCGCGTAAGATAGACAATAGTTCATTTATCCCATTATAGTGATCGTTCCAAGTATCGCTGAAAAGACAGATGTCATCAAGATACGCAATGACATCTGAGCGATGAGATAGGATTCGACGCATCATGCGTACGAATGTTGCAGGGGCGTTCATAAGACCGAAAGGCATGAAATTCCATTGGAATAGACCCCTAGGCGTCGAAAAAGCAGTAAACGGTTTGGCGTGTTCGGATAATGGAACTTGCCAATATCCCTTAGACAAATCGAGTTTAGTAAAGAAATGAGAATTCGATAGTCTCGTAAGTAGCTCTTCTAGTAAAGGCATAGGTTCAGCATCAAATTTCGTCACTTGGTTCAATTTGCGATAATCCACGCAAAGACGTATGTTATTGTCTTTTTTTCGTACAATAACCATCGGCGAAGAATATGCTGATGTGGATGGTTCAATAATTTTTAACTCTATCATCTCATCCAACTCTTTCTCTACCTGTGCTTGAAAATGTATCGGGATAGGATACGGTCTGACTCTTATAGGACTATGGTCAGTAAGAATAATGTCATGTTGAATGACATCAGTTTGACCAGGAATGTCAGTAAGGACATCCTGAAATTGTTCTAACATAGTAGAAACTTGTTTCTGCTCTCCTGGAGATAATTCGGGAGAAATTGCAACATCTTTCCATGATTCATTAGAGTGAAGAGGAATCATTGGAAAAGGTAGATTTACATCCGAGAAACTCGTTTCCTCATCCTGTATTACTGACAGAGATGAGTACTGTCCATGTTGGACTGGAAAATCGTCCGTTGCCTGGAAAACAGGTTGTAAATAATTCGGACGTTCATGGAATTCCGTGAGCATGTTGATGTGGAAGGTTTTACGCTTCCCGTCAATATCGACGATATAGTCAACATCGGAAACTTTTGATATTATATTGTACGGACCTTTCCAAGAAATAAGAAGTCTATTTTCCCTACAAGGTAGCAAGACAAATGCTTTGTCACCTGGACAAAGTTGTCGCAAGCATCTCTTTTTATTGGCAAATTCTCTTGCCTTCTGTTTCGCAAATTCAGAAGAAGCAGTTGCCAATTTGCATGCTTCAATAATCTTGTGTCTAAGTGCGATGACATATTCATAAGAGGATTTTGTGTCATCGACAATATTATCAGCAGTTATAAGATCATGAAGTAAGGACATAGGACCTCGCGGTTTCGCGCCAAAGACAAGTTCAAAGGGAGAAAATCCTGTATGTTCGTTGGCGACCTCTCTATATGCAAAGAGAGCCGCGGGTAAAACCCTATCCCAATCCTGAGGATGATCTTCTGTTATCTTACCTAGTAGGTTTTTCAGAGTTCTATTCAGACGTTCCACCATCCCATTGGACATAGGATGATAAATACTACTCAGCGATCTCTCTATCTTAAGAGTCGACATTACTTGAGACATGGTATCCGATATGAGTTGGGTACCATGGTCGGATAATATTTCTGCTGGAAACCCCAGACGAGAAAATATTAACCAAAGAGCATCTGTGACATCAGCAGTAGTTATGTGCTTTAGAGGAACAGCCTCCGGCCAACGTGTGCACATATCAACACACGTCAAAATAAATTGGTGTCCTCTAGCAGACTTTATCTTAAATGGACCAATGATGTCTATCACCATTTTTTGAAATGGTCGAATGGGAATGTCTGCAGCCTGAATAGGTGCATCATGGCGTGGACCTCTGGATTTAATCTCTTGACATACTTTACAAGATCGACAATAGATTCGTATGTCCTTATTCACAGCAGGCCAAAAGAAAGATTGAAGAACTCTAGCTTTAGTACGGGAAAAACCCATATGTCCAGCACACTGCGAATCATGAGCGTGCTGTAAGATTTTAACTCTCATATTTTTAGGCACAAGGATTTGAGCATGAATGGACTTAGTGGAGTCTTGTACCATACGTACAAGTACGCCATTCTTCATTGTAATCCAAGATTTACGATTTGTATCCTTATTCGGATCACCTTTTGTTGCCAGAGTAAAGAATTTCTTTAGAGTATGATCATCTTCCTGCTGTTTTATAAAGGAATCATGGGAAATCTCCAAGGGATCATCTTGGATCTGCGCATCATTATCTTCAGAATGTGAAGATTGCGGCATATTGAGAGCTTGAGCCCTAGTGATTACTGCATTAGCAGATTGCATATTAACATTTTCCCAATTAGAAATTTGCTGTGGAGTGCATTCTTTCACTCCGTGAATGCGACCGATGATAAGATCAGCGATCGGATTCGGCAAGAGACATGCTTGCACCTCTCCTGTAAAGAAAGGCGTAGCAATATTGATAATGGCAGTGGAGTACTTCTCCAATGTGCCACCAAATGTTACACATTTGACTACATCGCCTGTAGCTCGAGAAGGATTTACGAGTGATTGCCTCACTCCGATGGTAGTGCACCCCGAATCGAAAAGAATTGATACCGGAGTACCATCTATTAGGCCTCTATTGAAAACAAGAGCACCCCTTCCATTATGCGTGATTGACGCAGGGAGAGCGGGAAGCGGGTGACCGCAGCTTAAAGTAGAAACTGTGGTTGGATCGAATAATGTTTTGCATTGCGAACACTCAGATGCTCTAGCAAAATCGAAAGCGGAATTTGCTACACTATTGGAGTCTTTTTTATCATTATTCTGATTACCGGCATCGTGGAACTCCTGTTGTGCAGAGTTAGCCTGGTAATAAGATTTACCATGTCTTTTGTGTTGTGATCTACCTCGGTTATAATTGTCTCTATAATTATTATTTCCTCTTTTATAACCCCTATTTGGGTTTGAATCATAATATTCATGATCATAATCATCACGCTCATTATACTGAGTATCCCTGTAATATTGGTTCTTTTCTCTCCACGAAGCACTTGGGTAGTTCCTATAGCTACTCCCTTTTCGAGAATTTCTAAAATTATGGGTACCCCTCGCGTGTCGAGGACTATCAGCCCGATTCCAGTTCTTCGAAGAAGAACCCTGATTTGAGTGGTTATCTTGGTTTTGATACTTATTCCAATTAACCTTTTTATCAAATTTATTTTTAGCTCCTTGGAATTTGTGTGAGTAATTCTGATTATATTCTGTTGCCGAAGCAACTGGCATACTCTCTTTAATGTTAGAGTTACTAAGAATCATGTCAGGGTGTGCCGTGGCATACTGGTCACAATATTCTTCCATTTGCTTTGATGTACTAGGTTTACGCTCATGTAAGAACTCTAGGAATGGTTTATTTACCGAAGACATGACCTTGTCTCTTAGCAATAAATCCGTAAGACCATCAAATGTTTTCTCTATTTTGGATAATTCAATCCATCGTGAGAGTGTAAGTCGTGCTTTTGAAATGAAATCTGAGAATTCTAAACCTACCTCAGGTCTCATTGTTTTAAACAAAAGACGATAACTTCTTCTGACAGCTGATATCTCTTTATCAAAGCTGCCCTAATAGCATTATAATTATCCTTGTCGGCCTCTTCAACCAAAGATAACTTAGTCAGAGACTCCCCTTTTAAATTTTCAGACAACTGATGCACATACTGTGATTTGTCAACATTATGAGCTCGACAAGCACGTTCAAATCTATCAAGACAGAATGTTATATCATCACTGGCAGAGTTGAACGCTGGCACCTTGACCTTATAATTAAAAGGTTTACCATTACCACCAGATGCCTGATTAATATTACTCATACTAGTCAATTTTAATTTCTCTAACTCAAATTCATGTTCTCTTATTGCTTTTCTCTCTTCAGCTTCTCTATCTAATCTTCTCTGTTCTGCAGCCGCTTCTAATTTTTTCTGTTCTGCAGCAGCTTCTAATTTCTTCTGTTCTGCAGCAACTTCTAATTTTTTCTGTTCAGCTGCAGCAGCAGCTTCTAATTTGTTCTGTTCTGCAGCAAATCTCCTTTCCTCCACTTGCATCTGCAATTTCTTTAGATCCGCAGCAGCATCAGCTTCTTTTTCTAATCTTTTTTCTTCAGCCAGAGCTTTTCTCTCTTCAGCAGCAGCTTTTCTCTCTTCAGCAGCAGCAGCAGCAGCTTTTCTCTCTTCAGCAGCAGCAGCAGCTTTTCTCTCTTCAGCAGCAGCAGCAGCTTTTCTCTCTTCAGCAGCAGCAGCAGCAGCTTCTAATTTTTTTTCTTCTATTTGAAGTTTTCTCTCCTCAGCCGCAGCTTTTCTTTCCTCAGCTTGCATCTGCAATCTGAAATTCTCAGCATCTATCTTCTTTTGTTCAACTTCTGCTTTCAGTACTTCTGACTTTAATGCAATAGCAAATTGAGCAGTTGTCCATTCTTCTAACTCTTTTCCAGTCTTATCAAGAGATTTTCCTTGTGCAATAAAGTAATCTAATGTAGACATCTTGTCTTCTTAAATCAGAAACCTGAAAAAGTAAATAAATTACCTTATTTCACTTTAATGGGAGACAAGTCTATACCATAGACTTAGTCTTAGTGAAAAACGTGTATGGTTATTTTGTTTATCATATACCCAATGATAACTTGAGTACCTGTGGAAAACAATAACTGTATATCTCAAATACTGTGGGAGACAAGCCTTATAAAGGTCTTGTATACCTTAATGTAATCAATGATCACTTGAGTACCTGTGGAAAATAATATTTCCTATACCAATCACTTTGGGATACAAGCCTTACAAAGGTCTTGTATACTTTGTTTTATAACAATAATAATCATAAAGTACTGATCTGTACTATAATATAACTGTATTCAACTATACCTCCTATGTCATATGTCAACTAAAGACATTACAAAGGACAAACAAGAAAAGACAATCTGAAAACATTTGCAGAGATCAAATTAAATTAAATAGGAGAAATGAAAAAAATGATCACAGAATCTGTGATGATAACTGCAATAAGATAACAAGACAAATAACGCCACAGTGTATAAACATAAGGGTGTAAAGAACTGAAATGAAAGGAAAGATGAGACCTACAATTATACAAACAAATCAAACAAAAATAAAGAACAGAAAAATGTTACAAATACAAATATGAAACAGTTGTCACAGCTAACCAAATATTTGCAAACTATGTTGCATGCAAATTTCAATTAAGAAATTGCTCCCTATAGAACGCCAGAACAAGACCAATATCACTTGGTATTTCCTGTTCCAGTCACCTCCCATCCAGGCCCGCAAACACATAACAATCACACATATAAACAAATAATATATAACATAAATATATATAAATCATCAATGTGTGTATCATATAATGGAATGTGTTGTAGTTGCAATGTATTGTACTGTATGCTCAGTTTTAACAAATTAGACTACCACTTTATTGAGTAATAGATTTGCTTTCTAATTGTTACACTGTTCAATTTTTTTGAGCACATAAGAAGATCCAACGATGAAATTTGCACTTTATTTTCAACATTGCTCTTCTATTACAGCAGGATAAACAATCACTAGTTTAGAACACTGACTGTACTGTGCCAAATGTCAACAAGTGCTGACCCAGATATTGCTACACTTGTCAGAACAGGTCAAGCTGACATTGATTGTATAGCTGTCCTACTGGTGTTGATGTGGTCAAACAAATGTTCTTGCAACTATAAAATGTGATTCTCAACACAACAAAACTGCGTAGGCTGGACCCAGGAATCTGGCTCACCACTGTAAAGTTCTGTGTATAAAGTCATCTGTGTAAATAGGGGTGTATGGTGTTACTGAGATCAGGCATGCTCCAGTCTACCCAGCTGTAAATGGGTAACTCACCCTAGTCCTGAGTTAGGGAAGGCAAAGGCAGCTGTAAGCAGTAGTTTCCCTCTAAGGATCCAGGGGAAGCAGGCCCTAAACTTGGTCACTTCAACCAATGCAGGATGGTGTATATATGGAGTAGAAGTGTAGAGTGTGATTGTTGCGTGCATATTTTGACGCACATATTACAAAAATCGATATGGCTATTTAATATGGAAAAGATATAGACATTCATTCATTTGTGTATGAAAATGCTGTCTATGGGGAAGGCTAGATAATCCATAATTGTTTTACCCTTTTGATTATAGGAGTAATCGTTCTTGATATTAATTCGGCGCATGGATATGACACCCTTGTCCGTACCTATTTCTTAGGGCCAGAAAATAGATTAATTTGCTTAGAGTTGTGTTAGGGACTTTCCTAATGTACGGTACCATGTATGATTCGGACTCCAGGTAATTCCAGTCCCTGTTTTGATGATCTCAGGTCGGTTAGGCCTAGCGGGAATTTTGTGCTTCGCAACGCTAGGGTCAAATTTGTATCGACGGAGATAACAGGCTCCATACTGTAATTATGTCTACGTGA
>JAMPIV010020973.1:0-184643 GCA_024509875.1 Oreohelix idahoensis
GATAGTTGAACAGTAGGAAATGTCTCAAATTATAGCGCTGATATTGATAGACACATAGGCATAAATATTCACGCATGATAAAATTGTATTGTAGTAGAAACATTTATTTTAGTGCTATTTTCACATCAGGGTAATGCCAAATTTAATTACTTAAAAATTACCCAGATTAAAATGCAAAGAAATAACTAAGAAATATCCATATAGAACGATAGAGAATAATTGGCCGTTTAGTTATCACTTTTGATAATTAAAATCGGTCCACTAATAACTATAATATAACATATTTAAAATTAGTCAGATTATACAAACACGCTCAGAACCACATAAGTCTCAAGTCTCAAAAATTAACTTTTTGACTTTTCCTCAGATTGGTCGGGTGTAGTTCTATAAATAGCAACAGGGTCTTACGGAAGCCGCCACTATTTTTTTGAAAAGATACCGAGCTGAATGAATCTAGCAGACTGTGTCTACCAAGTCTTTTGCTGTTCTGACCTGTTAACAGAACTAGATTCCCATTGAGGCCAGTTCAGCTTGTGTGTTTATTGCCTGAGGGTTATATCACGAAATTACCTCGTGGCTGCCTTAAATTGAGAGGAAGTGTGGGAGTTGAGAGGTCCTCATATAACTGGAACCAGACCCCATCTTCGCAGTCAGGAGTCACAAAGTTGGTGATCCTGACAAATGTTTTACAGAACAGCAGCAGCAACATTCCAAAGTTAAGACCTTTACGAAGGCAATGTCAGTTTATCCAAACCATTCACCAAAAAGTATTCAAAATAAACTTACAACCCTTTGTAGAATGAAAGTATCAGACCTTCCAAAGTAATCAAGAGACCTTACAGTGTAGTACTAGCAGAAGTATAAATATTATGAAAAGGAACTGTGTGTGTAGTTATTCCAGTGACCACTTTACAAAAATGGAACAGATTTTTCCAAAATATTTATTTTAATGTGTAACTATCATTTTCTTTATTTTGAGAATTCCTGACCTAAAAGATTGAGGTCAGGACAATTAAATTGTACATACAATTTCATACAGCCTTGCTTAAATAATTTTATTAAAGTTGAAGTTCTGTTTGAAATTAATCATTAATTATATTAAATACATTCCCCTAGACCAGTAGCTAAATCAAATTGGGATCTCAAGAAGTAGCAGTTAGGGACTCAGAGTACATCATCATCTTCTCTGAGAACTTACATAGCTTGACCCCACCTTGATGTCTATACACCGTTGCTCTTTTCAGAGAAGGGGGTATAACTTATAAGACCAGTCTCTTATCTGGCACTATACTGGTATCTTCTGATACATCTATTTGTCCAGGATAGCCTATACTTTATTAACATCAAAACCTCTTATGACAAGTCCCCACAACCGAAAGAGCTAAAAGGGGTGTGGGTTGTCACCATCAGCTACCATCTCCACAACGAAGGTTGGCTGTAATGGATATCCAACGTCTTCTGTCTCTTGTCTTGATGGTGCACTCTGATAGACTCTTTCCTGTCCATCTATTGGTGTTATCTTCCTACTTATAGCGCTGTCTTCCCCTTGCACGCTTGCCTTCAACTCTCCCTTCTATTGTGGTCTTCTGCAAGGTGTTATGTCTTTTTTATGTGGCCATCATAATTTAGCTGCCTAATTTCATCTCATTCATTAGTTCTCTGTTCATTCCTAGGTTTTCTAGGACCTCCTTATTTGTTGTCTTCTCTTTCCATGAGATGCGCTAAATTCTTCTATATATCCACATCTCGAGAGTCTCAATTCTGTCTTCCAGTTGCTTATTCATTGTCCATGTTTCTACACCTTACAGTAATGAAGAATATATATAACGCTTGATGATTCTCAGTTTTAATTTGTGAGTTAATTGTTTAGATGTCAGTATTTGTCTCATGTTGTTGAATGTAGCTTTGGCCATTCCTATTCTCTTCTTGATTTCTGTTTCACGTCTGCCATCTTCTGTTATTATATGATCAAGAT
Organism: Oreohelix idahoensis; assembly: GCA_024509875.1. NCBI lineage: Eukaryota > Metazoa > Mollusca > Gastropoda > Stylommatophora > Oreohelicidae > Oreohelix > Oreohelix idahoensis. The sequence goes on from JAMPIV010020973.1 coordinate 1,976, forward strand.
ATGAGAAGCTCTTGACTTGTTACAGGATTTTCCCATTTATGCTTGTCTTTAATGTGGGCTTATGGTCTGTTTTGCTAATTATCATAGAATGTGTTTTGTCAATATTAATGTTGAGTCCATATCCATGACTTATATTGTTCACTTGCTTTACTAGTTCTTATAAATCATGTTCACTTTCAGCTAGCAATAGGGTATTATCTGCATATCTAAGGTTATTTATTGACCTTCCATTGATGTTCAGTCCTGCGTTTGAAACCTTTTTCTGTGCATAGGTTAAATAGGCAAGGGGACCGCACATAACCTTGTCTGACACCTCTTTTTATTCTATATATGGTGAGCAATTCCTGCCAGATCTTACTGTAGCAATTTGCTCCTAAGAAACGTTACTGAGTATTCTTATGTCTTTTCCATCAATACCTATGTCTTCGAGACATTCAATTATTTTCTCACAATGGACTCAGTCAAAAGCCTTCTTATAGTCAATGAAGCACATGTACATACTTTTTTGGACCTCTGTATATGTTTTTGCTAATATTATTAGGCAAAATATTGCTTCTTTTGTTCCGCTGTTACGTCTAAAACCAAACTGCTCTTCTTGGACTTCGCTATCTACCTTACTTTTTATTCTCTCCTGCATGATTTAGAGCAGTATTTTAATTGCATGACTCATGAGGCTGATTGTTCTGAAGTCGGAACAATCTGTTGCGTTAGGTTTTTTTTTCAGTGTTATAAAGACTGATGTCTTCATGTCATGTGGTATATACACTGTATTGTATATATATCGTTGCACAGATCTGTGATTGTATCTATACCAAAGCACTCAAGGGCTTCTATCATTTCAATTTTTATGTTGTCCATGCTTGCTGATTTTCCTTTTTGTAACATATGTATTGCTTTCTCTACCATAAATGGATGAGGTTCAATGTGGCTTCCGAGCAAACCGAAGCACTCAAGACCTTATATTAACACTCAGACAGCTGAGTAAAAAGGCCCTTGAGTATCAAGGTGAGATGCACCTTTGTTTCTTGGATCTGGAAAAGGCATTTGACAGGGTCCCCTGGAGTAAACTTTGGGACTGCTTGGCAAGGAAGAACATTACAGCACCTTTGATTCATGCTATACACAGATTCTACAAGTCATGCAGAAATTATGTGAGGGTGGCTAACCATACGTCAGAAGACTTCAGGACCGCCACTGGTGTAAGACAGGGTGATATTCCGTCACCTTGTATTTTCATACTACTCATGGACGATGTTATCAAGACATGTAAGGAGAGGACAATAAAGTATACAGTAGCGCACTGGGAAATAAGACAAGTCTGGAGGGAAGAGCTGGAGAAGAGAGGAATAGTCATCAGCAGCTCCAAAACAAAAACCATTGGGATATCACGAGAGGGAAGAAGACACCAAATTATGCTGAGAGAACAGGTTCTGGAGCAGGTCAACCACTTTAAATACCTTGGAGGCATCAAAGAAGATTGGCTACCCGAAGAGCAGCAGCTTGGAGATTTTTTTCAGGCCATAAATCGAAAATTCCTCAGCAAAATAAAAGTTGGCAAGAAGACGAAGATGGCTGTATACTGCTCCACCTATGTTCCAGTCTTGATCTATGGATGAGGGACCAGAAGACGCAGCAATAGAGACCGCAGTCAGCGACTCATAGCTTGACTGCCTGCGTCAGGACCAGCGAACCAGAGCTGGTCAAGACCGTGCTCCACCTCCACGTGGTGGTCCTGGAAACAGTCTGCAGCAGTGCAGGCTGGCTGAGCGAGCACGTATCGCAATGGGAAGGCAAACCCGGTCCTAAAAAATGCCGTGCAGAAGTCGGATGTGTCGACCGAAAGGTGCAGATATCACAGCTACGTTGTAAACAGACACAACGCAACCACCGTCCTTTTCAGGGCGAACGAGGAAGAAGAAGAAGATCTATGGATGCGAGTCATCGGCAATGATTACAATCAACAAAAATCAGCTCAATGTCTTAGAAATGAAGTATCTGCAGAAGGTAGTTGAAATAGCAAGAAAAGACATGGTCCGCAACCAGACGATACTGCAAGGCCTCAAAGCCGGGCTCCTGCAGACCCAAGTAGAACAGTCCGAACTAAGATGGTTTGGCCATGTCTGCAGAATGGGAGAAGATCGGCTACCACGAAAAGTATTCGAAACTAAGAGCCAGGGATCCAGACCTCCAGGACGACCCAGAGTCCACGGAGACGACAACATTAGACAATCTCTGAAGGACCGAGAACTAGATTGGAACCAGGCCAGGAGGAAGACAGCCGATAGGATTGTTTGGCGCTCTGTCTGGCAAATCTCTACACCCCGCGGTAGAAAAGGAACGACCAAGTAAGTAGTAAGTAAGCAATTGTACAATCTGTCAACAATACTATTGCATGAACACTTAAGTTGTACAGTTCACAGTTGCAAGAAAAAATCAGGGTATAACTAAAATATTGCACGTAAAATCCCTACCTTACGGTTAAATATTAAACATTAAACCCGTTAACTTAGCGTTAAATATTGCTCCTTACCATTGAGTATCCGATTGGCTAAGCTGTTAGAGCGCTTTTCTCTCGTGACGAATTTACCGGATTCTCGGATTGAAACCTGGTAGTATCACGTTACCGTCCATTCAACTGTAAATGGGGACGTGACTCTGCTCTTGAGTTAAGGAAGGCAAAATGCAGCGAGGAAAAAAAAACTGGTCAGTCCACCTCATAAAAAATGCTGGACCTAGTATCGGGAAGTCTTTAACACTTCACTTCCCTGTGTGAGTATCTATTATGGGACTACCTTTACCGTTAGAGCGTCGCTGGCAGAGGGGTTAGAGCGCTGACCTCTCGCGTAAAGGGTACTAAGTTCAGAACAAAATTTCGTCCCGCTCTAGTCTACCAAGCTGTAAATGGGTGTCTAACTCTGCTTTTGAGTTAGAAAAAGGCAACGAGTATAGGAACTGATCATCCCACCTCATAAATAGCTGAATCTAGATTAGGGAAGTCTCTAACACTTTCCCCTACGACAGTATCTGTTATAACACTATCTTTACAATTTCCCTGAACATCTGCAAGTTTTACTGTGCAAGGAGATTTGAAGGGTAATAAATTATTTCTGGTCTGCAAAATCTCAAAGTCGTACAGATACATTTTTTTCTGTGCAGACTTTAAGACATGCAATTAATGTGAAAATTAAGCCTTGTAAATACCATACCTTGAGCTGATGACACAGACAGGAAGGCGTGGCATCTTCTTCTTCGTATACTCACAGACGTCTACTTGAATGTTTTCAAAGAAAGCATTAGTCAGTTTGAGGCTATTTGAATCTCCGGAGAGCTTTTCCACGAATGGTACTGGTGTCGGCCATATGTGTTTTCTCTGTTCCACATATGTTGGCATGGATTTGTTGAAGGTCTATGCTCCATGGTGAGGTGAAGGGTGATGAAGATGAAATACTATATTCTGTTGGTTTATTATTAACGAAGATCAATTTCAGGATTACATATTCGAACCAGGTCCGCAAATAGAGCATGATGTGATTTTTTTCATGAACATTGTACCGAAAAAACGTATTTTACGCCTCTAACATTTAACAGACATGGTCCGCAACCAGACGATACGTCAAGGCCTAAAATGCCACCCCCTGCAGACCCAAGTAGAAAGTCCCAACTAAGATGGTTTGGCCATGTCTGCAGAATGGGAGAAGATCGGCTACCACGACAAGCATGGGAAACAAAGAGCCAGGGATCCAGACCCCCAGGACGACCCAGAGTCCGCTATGAGGACAACATTAGACAATCTTTGAAGGACCGAGGACTAGAATGGAACCAGGCCAGGAGGAAGACAGCCGATATGATAGTCTGGCGCTCTCTCTTCCAAACCTCTACACCTCACGGTAGAAGGGGAACGACTAAGTAAGTAAATAACATTTAACATTAGGCATTTGCCTATTTCATGATAAGGTTAGCTCGCAGCAACCAAAATGTCGAGATGACCTAGAACAGACGCAGACGTATTCCGTCAAGAATAATATTTTGATTTTATTATTCAACACCCTCGTGGAAAAGTGCAAAAAACACAGCATTAAAACAGCACAATAATGCGCGTCTTGAGACGATGGAAAATATCGATAACAATGTTAATACTTGAAGATCATAATAAGTTATTGTTGTAACATACAGTTATCGTGACATACACAAGTTAGTGTTACAAACTACAAATCAGATATGCTGCCATCTTTGCAACAATGGCCGACTCTCTTGCCATCATGGTTGCCAAACGAAGAGTGTAAAGATGAGGGTATTCAAAGGTATTAACCTTCGCTCAAGATTACTCTTTGCAGAAAAAAATAGAAGAATGTTGCTTCTATTTAAGGGATACAATGGACTCATGTAGAACATTACTACATGACAACATAAGATATTGCCCGTTACATTGGATTTTTAACTCCATAACCATATAAGGTCTTGCTTCTTCCGTTTTGCCTGTCATGTTTACAAACTCACTACTCCACGGATCTAACATTATAAGCTCCTCCAAGATGTCAATTTCTGGTAGTTGATTATCACAACAGTCTTGACATATGGATGCGAGTCATGGGCAATGACTACAACCCACAAAAGCCAGATCCAAACCTCAGAAATGAGGTATCTGAGGAAGGTGGTTGAAGTAACAAGAAGAGACATGGTCCACAACCAGACGATACGTCAAGGCCTAAAATGCCACCCCCTGCAGACCCAAGTAGAACAGTCCCAATTAAGATGGTTTGGCCATGTCTGCAGAATGGGAGAAGATCGGCTACCACGACAAGCATGGGAAACAAAGAGCCAGGGATCCATACCCCCAGGACGACCCAGAGTCCGCTGGGAGGACAACATTAGACAATCTTTGAAGGACCGAGGACTAGAATGGAACCAGGCCAGGAGGAAGACAGCCGATAGGATAGTCTGGCGCTCTCTCTTCCAAACCTCTACACCTCACGGTAGAAGGGGAATGACTAAGTAAATAAGTAAGATTATCACAACAAATTCCATCTGCCGGTAGTATTACATCACTATTCGTGTCTTTAGCTTTACCAAGATTGTTATCCTCTTACGTACCAATGAGATCCAACACGTATTTGGGCACGTCAATTTTTGCAAACTAGCACCTTATTACGAAACAACATGATATTGTGTATCTTTCCAAACAAAAAAGTCTGGGTTAACAATAGAAATGTCGTTCTATGTAGACTCTTATTCCATCTGGAGCTGGCGATAAGCGAAAAGTGAATGTGGCAAATTCGCTTCCTTCGCTAAGCTTCGCCGATAACAAATGAGAAAATAACCAGGAGAGAGGGGTGGTTGAGAGGTGCGTCAAGATGTGATATGATAAACTTAGTAGAGGAGAGCGTAAACAGTGAATACTTGAAGAATTAGCACGTAAACGGAATGGCACAGCAACAATGCCGGAGAGGAGTGAAGAACAGAAAGAGAGAACAAACGTATTTCGTGACAAAGGTATACTCTGATCGGCTCTTTCCTGTCTATCTCTTAATGCTTCTTTTCTACATCTTCAGTGTCTTTTACTGCTATTATCTGGTCCAGAAGCCTTGCTATTTTTCATTGGTCTGTGGTGACTTCAAATTCTACAGACAAGAACGGGACGAAGAATAAAGAAAAATCGAGGAAGGAAAAATGATGGATGTATGGAGGACGTCACTGATAAAGTGAACTGCTACCTGAAGGCATACACTAAATGAAAACGATGACCTTGCACAAACAATAGTATAAATAAGATTATTAGACTTACCAAAAAAAAAAAAAAAAGGTTCCATAACAACAAAGGTGGCATTCGGAAATGAAACAGTTTGCTTTTGGAACATAAACAGGCACCTATGGCGATGACAAGCATAGGATTATTAGTTACCAAGCAGCTGTGAACTAGAATGTGTATGAAATTCTTATCCTCAAGAAATTCCACCAAATGAACATTATTGAAAACTTCACGTGTCTCATGGTCATAAGGAAGAATAGACTTCTTTTTTCTTCTTGCGATCGCATCTTTGATGATTACACCGTCAGACGAGTTCTCATGATGAATTCAACTGTTGTTTGAAGTTCCTCTTTAACTCCATATAGCTTTGAGTTTAGTGTTGAGTCATTGGGCCAGTATATCTTTCTTAACTGGTCATACAGAGGACAGTCCTGTAGAACATGCTCAGCAGTTTGTTCGTTTAATCCACATGTGCACAGTGGTGAAGCAGACAATCGTAACTTGTGCATGTGTTTATTCAGTTTGTTATGCCCTGTCCTGAGTCGAAAAATAGTTATCTGTCCCTGCCGGTCGAGAGTGTGATAGTCGTCTTTGGGTTGGTTCTGTTCTCTTCTTATAGTCTGGATAGCTCTCTTTTTCTCAAAGTATGTGACTTCATTATCTTCTTGTTCACATTCTCCTCCCTTTTTTGCAAGTTTATCTGCCTTTTCATTTCCGGGTACACCACAATGAGATGGTACCCACTGAAGTATGGTTCTCTTTTTGGCAGCTACCTTGTTTAGTTCATTTCTCAGATGCGGGAGTTTACCACCCTTGAGAGCTTGCAGGACAGACAGTGCATCTGTGAGGATGACTACCTGGTGGCAGTCAGAGTTGGTGTTATAAATCATATTTGCAGCTTGCTCTAGAGCTTGAACCTCAGCTGTATAGTTGGAACAGAATTTACCAGTGGGAATGTGCCTAGTCTCATAGTGGTTGTCAGGATATGAGATAAAGATACCGGCACCTCCATTCCTAACAGCATTAGTTGCTGATCCATCTGTATAGGCATGTATCCATGATTGATCGGGATAGCTTTCTTGGATCATACTCAATGTAGCAGTTCGTTTTTGCAGATCATTATACTCACATCCACTTGTGAGACCACTGACCGACGTATTAATTTGGAGGGCACTGCTGGCCTGCTCCCATGGTACAGGGTATAGGGTGGGCTTCAGTGGTGTTGTCTTCATAGATAGGTCTTCTTGATGCTGTCTTATAAGTCTTTTTCCCCGATGCACAAAGCTGCTACGCTTTAGACGTCCCAATGCCAGATCATCTAGTCTTGCCTTCATTGGGTGCGTTGGCATACTGTTGTACTTTTCCATCTGGATCATGGTCTTTGTGTCTCTTCTATGGGACAATGTCTGTAATCCAGCAACCTTCTGCATCTCTGTTATTGGTGTAGTTTTCATGGCTCCTGTAATGAGCCTGAGAGCTTGATTTTGCACCTTGTCCAAGGACTGCAGATGTGAGTTAGCAGCTGATGACCATGCTGCTGAGCTAAACTCTAAGTGTGGTCTTATTACTCCACTATAAATCTTCTTTAGATTTCGTTCATTTGCTCCCCAGTTGGTACCTGCCAATTTTCTGAGTATGCCTAGTCGTCTTCGGGCCTTTCCTTCTGCATTTTCAATATGCTTATTCCATGTAAGCCTTTGGTCAAATGTCACCCCAAGATAGGTGGGGTAGCTTTCTTCCTTGATAACGGTTGTCCCTAGGTGTATGTTAGCTGATTTGTCCTTGGGGGCAAGGGAGAACAGTGTTGTGGAGGTTTTGTCTGTGTTTATTGTGATAAGCCATTTCTCTGCCCATGACACTAGCATGTCTGCTGCCCGCTGCATTCTATAATTTGCTGTGGTGACATTTTCATCAGCGCACCAGAGTACTAGGTCATCTGCATATAAGGCAGCTTTCACTCCTGCAGGGAGATCTTTCACCAGGTCATTGATGTAAACAAGGAAGAGTGTAGGGGAAATTACTCCTCCTTGAGGTACCCCCTGATGGAGCAACACTTTTCTGCTCTGCAGACCGTCAAGAGTGACTCTAGTTCTCCTGTTATGCAAGTATGACTGGATCCATTTCATCATGTTGCCTTGGATTCCACCTCTCCCAAGTTTTGCAATGAGGCCATCTTTCCACACCCTGTCAAAGGCCTGCTTGAAGTCGACCCAGATCGTTAGGACCTTTTTCTTCTCCTGAAAGGCATCTTCTATTGCTTGAGACAAGTAAGTAACTTGGTCTTCTATACTGTAGCATTCTCTAAATCCAGCTTGTTCCGGCACCAGGATCTGCTCAGACTCTAAATACCATTTCAATCTGTGGTTGACTATTCGCTCCATAGTCTTCCCAACACAGCTTGTGAGACTGATTGGCCGGTAACTTGCAGCCTCGGTCTTACATTTCCCTTTCTTTAGTATGGGTATTGTGATGGCTTCTCTCCATACTTGGGGTACCGTTCCTTTCAACCAGCTGTGGTTGAATATCTCAAGCAGTTTTGTCTTTGCTGCTGAGCTCAGATTTACTAGCATTTCGTTGCTGATTTTGTCTGGGCCGGGTGACTTTTGAAACTTAAGCTTGGAAATAGCCTTCTGTAGTTCTCCTAGTGTGATGGGTTCCCTCATTGGGGCAGGAGTATCTGTCTGTCCCATGGTTGCCAGTATTTCTTTTCTTATCTCTCTCTGATGGTCTATGTTAATGGGTAAGTTGCTTTCTGAACTGTATCTTCTAGCAAACAAGTCTGCAGCTTGTTTTCCTCTGAAAAGTTTGCCACCTTCATCCAATGTGATAGTCTGCCTTGGTGAGGAACGCTCTTCATTTAGAGACTTGACTAATCTCCAAAGTTTCCTGCCGTCTTTCTCAAGGTTCAGCGATGCCGTTTTAGTTCTCCAGCTTTTCCGTTTTTCTTCTAGCTTTGTTCTCTGAAACTCTGCTACAGCCTTTTTCCATTTGTTGTGAGTTTCAAGTGAAGGCTGAGACTCTGCGTTCTTTCTAGCCTTGTCCATAGCTTCCTGACGTTCTTGGAGTGTGCTGGACCAGTATGGTATGTAGTTACGCCGGCATCCTTTGGGAATGGTTTCTTTTGCAGCTTGTAGTATGCATCTGTTGAAGTCTTTTACCACTTCATTAATATCTCGGTTCTGTACCTTGAGGGTAGACAGCAGCGTGTTCACCTGATGCCTGAATAAACCCCAGTTGGCTTTTTTGTAGTTCCATCTTGTAATGGCTGGGCCTGTACTGAGAGTTGCACTCTGGACAGTAAGAAAGATTGGGCGATGGTCGCTTCCCCCTAGTTGATCTCCTACTTCTCTACTAATAGATCCAGCTATATCTGGTGTGGAGAAGGCAAGATCTGGTGTTGAAGTTGTGTGCCATCCTCTGGAGTAGAAGGTAGGAGTATCTGTGGCATTATTGACTAGGATTAGGGAGTGATCATCTTGCCAAGTTTCAACCTCTTCACCTCTGTGATCCAGATGGTTATAGCCCCAGCTCTGGGAGTGGCTATTAAAGTCTCCAACTGCTATAAAGTTGGTGGCTGGTACCTGTATAGAGCTGAGACTCAGAGGTTTGTTGTTCGGACAGTAATAGTTCAGGAGTTCTATTTCCATCTTGTCTACCTTTATCTGCAGCAGCTGATATTCTGCTCCATCCATGAAGGTTTTCCTTTCGTGTGCAGGAATGTTATTCCTTACAAGAGTAAGTACTCCTCCTTTTCGTCTATCTTTTCTGTCGGATCTGAAGCATTGATATCCCCTTATTTTAAAGGTTTGATCTGCTTTCAAGTGAGTCTCTTGGATACAGCAAACACTGACTTGCTTCTCATACAAGATGTTTTCCAGCTCTGTCTTTTTGCTGTATCCAGCCTGCTTGCTGTTCACTCCCTCTGCATTCCAGTGCATTATGACAAGTGGCACTCTGGGTTTCTCTTTTTCTGTTTTGTTTTGGTCAGTAGTTCTCCTCCGCCGTCTGCTGACTCCACAAGACGGTCTAGAGGGTCCTCCAGTAGCTGAGGGTGGGCTCTGTCGAGGCTCAGAGCCCGGCACTGCACCTGCCTGGTGGAGCTCCACAGGGCGAGCACCAGAACGAGATTTATTTGACGGTGTACTCTCCATAGAAAAAAAAAAAGCGAGTTGCATGATACTGTGGTTTCCGGTGCGCCTTCTGGCCCAATATCTATGACTTTAGCACCTGCTCAATGGGAGAGTGGGCTCATCCCTAATCTGTTTATGTTCCCAGTAGTAGACTATTCGCAAGCAGCCTGGGGGTGTCACTGCTCTGCGCGGACCTTGTTTACCGAGGCGGCGTCCGAGCTCGTATGGTGAAAATATGGTTGCGTTATCTTCAAAATAGCCCTGTCTTTCCCGTGGCTTTTCTGCCATCCTGCAACTTTGAGTTAGGGAGTTCTGAGCTCCAGTCTCTTTCCCAGGCGTTTTATCCTGGCCTGGCACGCATACAGAGGACCCCACTTCTGGTTCTAAGTTAGCAGTTGGGGATAGGTGGGGTAGCACACTGTGCATTCCCCGTCATCCAGGGGGCTCTCCAACTATGCAGAGCTTGCACAATGCTGTGCTCTGGTTTTGGGCTCTCCCAAGGAATCCTCACGTCCTGCACAGAGCCACTTCCAGATACCCACCACCTGCCAACCCTCCATTGTAGAAATCTCCTGCATGCGGCCATCCAGTCAAGAGCCAGTATTAAGTCTGGTGCCCAAGTGATCCCCCCAAGCTCAGTGTGCAATGCTGGGTTCTCATCATGCTGCAACACAGGGGGGATTGTGATGCTCAGCCATCTCTCTCAATTCTGCACCGATAAGTGACATCGGGGACTTAACTGTGTCTCAGTGCTGGGAGGCCCCGTTTCCGGGTACACCACACACAGCCAATTGAGGCAACGGTCGCCGTGGGCGTGATAGACGACAAACAGTGAAGAATGAGGCAAGAAAGCATTTAACCCATGAAGTGGGGGTGGATTGGTGCAGACCAGAGCATGTACCACTCGCCGGTGGGTTCTGCATCTACACCTATAGGGTTCCACCCACTCCTCAGCCCATTTAGTCTGGCCCCTCACCCAGGACCTGTCCGGCTTGGGTGACCCTGCCAGGAGTAAAACTCCCGCCGGCATAGCTCCCGGGATCATTGGGGCGCTCAAGCTCTCCAACCACGGCAAGGTAGGCTTACATGTGGAGAGGAAGAATAGACAAATGACGAAACAAAATTTTCTTCCTCGCCAACGAGATGGGAATAGAATGTTTAGACAGGTTTCAGTCTATCCGATCTTGAAACAGATTTTCCGCTGAGAGCCATTTGTCATATGCCGTGTGTAGTATTGTTTAAGATATAGAAGTCAACGAAAGAACACAAACAACTGGTAAGCTGGTTTCCAAAAGTCATCTTCATCACTACATATCCAACGTAAACGGAGAAACTGAGAGAAAAGAATATAATCTTTACAACTCAGGATGTCTGAAGGTGTAAAGGAGAGAATCACTGAGGAGCGAGAAATATGAGAAGTGATTTTGATGGAAGGACTGAAATTATTGCCAAAGTCAGTATATCTGCTGAGGCTCTCTTCAGACTTGTCTGTGACTCCAATGTCGTCATCAATGTAGTGACGGTAACTAAGGAGCCAGGCCATCATAACTTTGAAAAACGAAGTATCCAAAGTGGTCGTCATCAACTGGGTTCAGTTTTAGTGGCCATTGAGACATAAGTAATTTGGTCAAAATTTCCCCATTAAATTCAACAAATTGAGAGGAATAATCACCACAGTAAGGAAAAGAAGAAGACGTATGCCTTCTGTAGGTTTGGTATATCCATCGAGAAAAATATGAGGTGCTTTAAGCCTTTCAGAGTGTGAGTTAGACAAGTAAAGCGAACGATATCAAACAGGAAAATACGGTAAGATTAGGCCGTTACGAATCTAAGGGCATCAAAAGTAAAATGATGTATTGTGTTGGTAGTGTTTTGGTGTGTTTGCTTACAATATTTAGTTATAAGTATACATATATTTACAAAATACTTAGACAATATATATAAAAAATCAATATTTGGCGGATAATATAAAATATCAATAATGGCGGGTTAGTAGGTTACTAAGGGGGGTTTTTGAAGCGAGTGGAGTCTTTTTGTGCAGGCGAGGGTGACGATGCATGGGTGTAGCTGGAGGATGTAGGTTAGGGGTGGGTGTTTGTGTGATGTTGTATTGTGGTGTTATACATATATATATTTACATATATTACAACAATTAGACATATATAGACATACAATATATATATAAAATATAAAAAAATCGATAATGACGGAAAATATAAAAAATCGATAATTAGTAGGTTACTAAGGGGGGAGGGGGGTTTAAAGCGAGTGGAGCCTTTTTGTGCCGGCGAGGGGGGCGACGCATGGGTGTGTACAATTTGGGGGTGTAGCAGGTGGTTGTGTGTATGACTCAGGAGTGCAGTGTTAGAGACTTGTCTATACCAGGGACAGTATCTAGAGGTGGTAGTGAAGTGTTATACTAGGGCTATTTAGTTATACATTTATCTTACAACATAGAAGTATATAGTTAATGATCTCTTTTAAAAGAATACTTGAGTTAAAGAGGAAAATATAAAAAATCGATAACAGCGGTTTAGGTTACTAAGGGGTTTTTGAAGCTAGTGGAGCCTTTTTGTGCCGGCGAGGGGGGCGACACATGGGATGTACAATTTGGGGTGTAGCTGGTGGTTGTGTGTATGAATTAGGAGTGCAGTGTTAGAGACTTGCCTATACCAGGGACAGCATCTAGAGGTGGTAGTGAAGTGTTAGAGCCTTACTGGGGCTATTTAGTTATACATTTATTTTACAACATAGAAGTACCGTAAAATCTCGCGTATAATACGCACAATTTTTACTCATTTTTGCCCGCTAAAACTGGGGTGCGTATTATACGCGAGTACTAAAAAATACGTAATTTTCGATATCGAAAGTAACCTACATTGGAAAGTCTGCCAAGTTTTTGTCACAATTTGACAGTAAAAATGGCGCAAAATTGAATGTGTCATGTGTTTTCTTATGTGTTAGACATTGTTGCAAAACGCATTTCACACTCTTGGTCTTCAATCTATTTTGATATTAAGCTTGGTTGTGAAAGTTTGTCATTTGATTTATTTTGAGCCCTAAAAATATTATGGAGAAAAAACAAAGAGGCGCTGTAAGTGTTGCCTAGTAAGAAAAAGGCGAATCGTAGGTCACCACCAGACCTTCCAGACCTAGAAAAAAACATTACTGGAGTGGGTAGTGGATAGAAGGCAACAAGGCATCGGTGTTTCATGCATTGAAATCCGACTTAAAGCTCTGGAACTTAAAAAATCTCGTACAGGCACAACAGCATTTAACGCGTCATATGGATGGGCAGTTCGTTTTATGAAGCGACATGGTCTTTCAGTTCGTCGAAGAACTACTATCGCACAGCATCTTCTATCTTCTTCCAGTTTTTTAACAAATGTTTCATAAAATAAAATCTTGAAAAATTATGATGCGTATTATGCACGAATTTCCATTTTACCAGAAAATTTTGGGCTAAATCAAGCATGCGTATTATACACGAGTGCGTATTATACGCGAGATTTTACGGTATATAGTTAATGATCTCATTTAAAAGAATACTTGAGTTATAGAGGAAAATATAAAAAATCGATAAGAGCGGCTTAGGTTACTAAGGGGGTTTTTGAAGCGAGTGGAACCTCTTTGTGCCGGCGAGGGGGGCGACGCATGGGTGTGTACAATTTGAGGTGTAGCTGGTGGTTGTGTGTATGACTTAGGAGGGCAGTGTTAGAGACTTGCCTATACCAGAGCTAGTATCTAGAGGTGGGAGTGACGTGTTAGAGACTTTACAAGGGCTACGATTGAGAGGTGGGAGTGAAGTGTTAGAGACTTAACTATTTGAGTGCGTGGGTGTGTTCGTGTGTGAGCGCGTGTGTGTGTGGGTGCTCGCGTACGTGGTTGTGTGTCTGTGTGTGTGGGTGTGCGCGTGTGCGGGTGTGGCTGTGTGTGTATTGGGTTGTAGCAGGTGGGTGTGTGTATGACTCAGGAGTGAAGTGGTAGAGACTTGGCTATAGTAGGTCTAGTATCTAAAGGTGGGAGTGAAGTGTTAGAGACTTTACTTGGGCCAACATGAAGAGATGGAGTGAAGTGTTAGAGACTTGTCTGTACTAGGGCCACCAGCTAGAGGTGGGAGCGAAGTGTTAGAGACTTCACTATACTAGGACCACCATCTAGAGGTGGGAGTGAAGTGTTAGAGACTTTACCAGGGCCAGCATCGAGAGGTGGAGTAACGTGTTAGAGACTTGACTATACCAGGGCCAGCATAGAGAGGTGGGAGCGAAGTGTCAGAGACTTGACTATACCAGGGCCAGCATGAAAAGGTGGGAGTAAAGTCGCTTCTTTGCCGTTTCGGTGGTAGATTAGAGACATCGGTCTTCCTATTGTCTAAATATATCGCCTTTCTATTCTAAATGTATCGTCTAACTGTTGTCTAAATATTGTCTGTAAACAACACCTTTATCGAACTAATATATTACTATATAAAAAGCCACGCCCCACATTTTCCTTATATAAAAAGTCACGCGCCACCACAACGCGCCACCACATTTCCTTATATAAAAAGACACGCGCCACCACACTGCGCCACCACATTTTTCCTTATATAAAAGTCGCGCGCCGCCACATTTTCCTTATATAAAAGTCACGCGCCACCGCAGCGCGCCATCACAATAATACCTGTTTTGCGCATTATATACTACTACTGTGTTGGAATACCCAAGCCCAAATTTCCCATGTCTGTTTAATATAGTTGTATTCACGCAACGTCCGTGAGTTTGAAGCACCAAATCGGTGTGAGCGCTTGAGTGTTTGATAACTGGCAAATAATTGTTTTAGCCAGGAGAGTCTTTAAGGAGTAGATTTGAGAAAAACAGATTGTCGTAAAAGAGTCTGTCCTTACTCTCCCCAGCACTCTGTGAAGCAACTATTTACTTTCTAACCCTTATTATCACTGAGCTTTCACCATCATTCTCCACTCTAAACAGGACCTCTATTTCTAAGACTCTTTTCTCTCAAAAAATTTACGACAAACATAACCTCTGTCATTGACGATTTTTGTATTACAAGACACTTGAAGGAAATGTGAACATATTGACGATGTTCAGATCATACGGTCTCATGCTATTCAGATTAACGAAGATACAATAGGACATCCTAAAATACAGCATCAAGGTTCATGTAGATTGATATCTATTATTATAACTGTCGACCTCTCAAGGACAGACAAAACCCGTTTTTTTACCAAGGGTATGAGGTACATCAAAATATCCCATCTTTAAACAGCCTTTGTGAAATAACATATATGTTTGGCTCATCAGAATATTCTAGTTGAGGCATAAAAGTAAACAATGCATGGCTGTCATAAAATTAACCACGATACAACGTTAAAATATCTCCAATGATACAACGTAGGGGATAAAAACTAATGCGTAAGCTACTAGAATACATGATCGCCCACGCCGCGGGTCATCACCCGCCATGGAAATTAAATTGTTAGACGTGAAGGCAAAACGTTACCCTTGGAACGGGATGAGAACGGAGATCAAAAGGGAAAAAATATGACTGAACGCGTGCTTGAAACTAGCAAGGCTAAAAGACGCAATTGTGTAGGGGAAGGCGGAGTTGGTTCAAAAAACAAGTGTGTTTTTTGTGAAACGCAAGTAGAGACAGACGGACCAACAGACAATAATGCATACTTGACTGAGGTATGACTGAAATGACTTCTTGGTAGGAGGTTTGAATTTGAAAGAAAAAAAGGCGATGATTGGCCATAGATGAATATATTATCGGCGCTCAGACGCGCATCTTTGCCATTCGTTATAAGTTGTCCTAGTAGACACAGTGTATTATTTAGTGGTGTAATTCCCAGAAGCTAATTGAAATATTTAGAGGGACGCCATACTAAAGGCAGCAGCTCAGCTGAGTTTTGCTAGCAATTAACTGTGTTCTATATTCATAATTCTGAACTGTGAGTTTTTATTTGGCACCAATGTGGTGTCAAATGAGGTGTTGAACATTACAAGAGTGGACCCGTGCAGTTTATATTTTGGCAGAGCAGCCTTATTGCCCCCAAGCACGGAGAGGTGGGGCCACCTGATTTCAGCACCAGATTACTCATTCAAGATACGTGAGCGTCTGGACTGCTGAATACTCACCAACTTAAATTCTAACACCAATTATAATATCAATAAATGGACAATGTGTAGTCGCCATAGACAGGGAGTGATGAGGTCACCCCAACAGCACATCCATTAAACATTCTCCCAGAAAAACTACAATCATAAACAGTAGTAATATTAACTAGTATTGTAACATACATATGTACACTCCTTTCATTTATTATGCCATATATTCATGCATTTCATTAATAATTGCAAAACCTTTCATATGTTCTGACCAAAATAAAACCTTGGTTCAGAACAAATAAACCTAAAGAAAATTATTATCAAAAATTTTACACAACTTGAGTTAGTTCAGTGTGTCATAACATTTTATTAATAATATTAGAATTGTTAAATATCTGTGTGTGTGTGTATGTACACTACCACAACACATTACATATCATTACCCTAGAACTTTAACGTAGCCACATTCATTAGATAAAAAAAGATAGGTGTGAGGTCGTAGTGGTAGCAAGAAGGGCCTTCTGACAATTCACAGCTACATTTATCTCAGGAGCCTTCACAGCTGACCTCATGCATCACATTAAGTAAGATCACAATCATACAATACCATCAATACCACTACATATATTGGGGGCTCGTCCGGGATAATTAGCCTATCAATAATATTAGGATCTCCTGGGGGGAGAAATAAATTAAGGGAACACATTATAAAAGTTAAAAGTGTCCCTGAAAATAAAAGTTGGTGAATCTTCACAGCCAGTGGTAGTTAATTGATTAATTAATTAATTAGAATTATTTTAGACTAGAGTAATTAGATTTACTTTAGTGGTTGGAAATTTTACTTTGCTCATTGCTAGAATTGTTTAAAAAGTATGGCGGAGCTAGCCAAATTCAGATCAGCTGCTGTGCTAACGGCAAAGGATATGGGAATGGATGGTCAGGTTTTAATTCAATATGTAACGGATGAATGTGATAAGTATATTGAACGGGAAGAAAGAAGATTAGAAAAAGAGGCTGAAAGAAAGTTAGAGGCTGAGACTAAGAGGCTGCAGATTGAGGCAGAAGACAAACGACAGCAAAGGGAAGCAGAAGAAAAAAGAGTGACTGCCGAAAGGGAGGCAGAAGATAGAAAGCTGCAAAGGGAGCACGAATTACGACTAAGGGAGCTGGAGCTACAAGGCCAGGCTCCTGAAAATGGTGCCAGCCCTTTTGCCTCAGATGCTGCAGCTAGTCTGGGAGCCTCAACATCAGCTATGGGGTTTCATTTAGACCATTTTGTTGAAAAAGACGATGACATAGAGGGGTACCTAGGACGTTTTGAGTTATTAGCTACTACATATGGGTTAGAGAGAGAGAGAGGTGGAGTTTAAAGTTATCACAGGGACTGAGAGGTATTTCTTACGAAGTCTTCGCAAAAATGAACAGAGAAGACCAGGACATTTATGACATGTTAAAGCAGGCTTTGTTATTGAGGTACAAAAAAATGGTGAATTTTATCGTAAGAAATTTAGAAATGCCAAACTGTCGTCTGGGGAGACATACCACCAATTCTCTGCCAGACTGGAAACCTATTTGGAGAAATGGACTGCTCTGGGGAAGACCCAAGATCTTAAAGAAATGATCATGATTGAGCAATTGAGAGAGTCCATGGCTCCAGACATGAGAAAATTCCTCATGGAACAAGGTGCAGAGAAGTTGGGGGAGGTTTTAAATGTCGCTGAGAGGTATCAGGCAGCCCAGGCAGAGGTAAGTGGTGCTAAAAAGAAGCACATAGACAATTTTAAAGCTCCACAGCAATTTAATAAATTTGATAATAGAGAGCAGGGAAATAAAGGTAGGACAAACTTTGAGCGGCCAAGAAATGACTACCGAGACAGAAACTCACAGTTCAATGACCAAAAATCCAATGAAAGAAAACCGTTTAACCAAGGATAAAGATGGTGTAAATGGTGCAAGAAAGATAACCATAACACCGAATTTTGTAGAAGGAAACCTTCAAACATTGCTGCAATGAAGTCGGGGACTCAAAGATTAAAGGTTAATCCTAAGGGACAGCAGGAACCTTATCACCCCCAGTTTGTGAGGATGTTATTTGTAATGGGGTCACCATAAGGTGCCTTTATGATACAGGTTTGGATTATGATTCAGTTGTAAAGTCTAGCCTAGTGGACCCAAGTCAGTATACCACAGAAACAGTGGAAATACAAGGGGCAACTAAGGACATACCACTCATGACACTTCCCATCGTAAGGATAACGGTGAAAACTCGCTATGTGGAAGGAGAAATCAGAGCAGCAGTGATAGATGAACCAATCTACCCTCTGATATTGGGGTGTAGATAAGTCTTCTTGGGGAATCCCGAGAGACCTGTGATCATGGCGACA
The DNA here is from genome assembly GCA_024509875.1 of Oreohelix idahoensis. Classification (NCBI taxonomy): domain Eukaryota; kingdom Metazoa; phylum Mollusca; class Gastropoda; order Stylommatophora; family Oreohelicidae; genus Oreohelix; species Oreohelix idahoensis. The sequence goes on from JAMPIV010020973.1 coordinate 20,346, forward strand.
GTGCAGACCAGGTCACAGAAGAAGGAGGAAGAAGGTGAACCTATAAATGCTCATCCAGAGGAGATGAGGAAGGCGCAGGCTGAGGATAGGACACTCAAGCCATGTTTTAAAAAATTGCCCAAATGCCACACACCTCCGAGCAAGGGGGAATATTTTATGAAGAACAAACTATTATACAGGAAGGCCGGAGCTGGAACAAATGGTCACAACCAGCTGGTTTTTCCCACTTCATATAGGGATAAAGTGATGGAACTCGGGCATGCGATTCCCTTCAGTGGTCACATGGGGATCAGCGCCACAGGACAGCGTATAGCTTGTCATTACTTCTGGCCAGGGATAACGGAGGATATAAAAAGATATGTCAAATCCTGCCCAGAATGTCAAAGGGTAGCTCCAAAGCACTGGACTGCTCCTGCAACTCTAGGGGAAATGCCCATAGTGGGAAACACCTTTTGAGAGGGTTGCAGTGGATATTGTGGGACCTCTCACTCGGACCAAGAGGAGGAACAGTTACATCCTTACTCTGGTGGACGCTTGTTCTATGTGGGGAGAGGCGGTAGCCCTGCCATCAATTGATTCAAAACATGTAGCAGAGGCACTACTTACAATATTTACCCGATTAGGATTCCCGCATCAAATCTTGACGGATAATGGCTCTCAGTTCAAGGGGAAACTAACGGAAGAAGTTTTTAAGCTATTTCAAGCCAGACACTTTCATTGTAGTCCGTACCATCCGCAAGGGAACGGCCAGGTAGAGATGTTCAACGGGACTCTCATTTCTATCCTGAGAAAGCTGGCACACAAAAAACCGGATCTGTGGGATCAATTCCTGCCCGCCGCATTGTTTGCATATCGGGAGGTACCACATAGTTCAACCGGGATGGCTCCCGCAACTCTGCTATTTGGGAGGCCAATAAAAGGTCCATTAGAAGCCTTATTAAGGACCTGGACAGATGAGAAGGCGGAAGAGACTGTTACCTCATCTTATCAATACGTGAACGAACTGACCACTCGTTTGAAAGCTGGATGAAAACTGGCAAATGATAATTTGAAACAAGCCAGGAAGAAACATGCAGCATATTTTAATAGGAAGGCAAAGGACAGAGAACTAGCTGTGGGAGAGAAGGTGCTGCTTCTACTACCCGGTAGCCAGAATAAATTACAAATTGGATGGCAAGGTCCATATACGGTTCTAGAGAAGGTGTCTAGAACAAACTATAAAATTGACAAAAAGGGGAAGGAGAAATTTTATCATGTAAACCTGTTAAAGAAGTATCTGGACAGACCACTCCAGGAAAGCACCCCCTTACTGACCTTAGCTATCGCAACTCAAATGCAAAAGGAACCACTCACCTCACATGAATACCCATTACATCCTTGTGAAACAGCAGCACAGGTAAAAGTCAGTAAGCACCTGACTAAAAACCAGAGGGAGAGAGTTCAACAGTTTCTGGAGGAACATACAGATGTATTAACAGATAAACCAGGCCATACAAATTTGCTACAGTATGACATGAAACTGGTAGACTCAAACCCAATCTGTATGAGAGCCTATTCTATTCCGTTCGCGAAGGAGAAGGCACTGAAGGAAGAAATAGATTATTTGTTGAAGGAGGGGATTATTTCACACAGTGAATCATCTTTTAGCTCTAGTGTCGTTTTGTTGAGAAAACCGTCTGGGGAACACAGACTGTGCATAGATTACAGGAAACTGAATGCTGTCACAGAAGGACAAGTGGATCCATTACCAGACACAAAACAGTTATTTGCCAGACTGAACAAGGCAAAAATACTTTTCAAAGGTGGATCTTAGTAAAGGCTATTACCAGATCCCAGTGAAGCCTGAAGTGAGACCTTATTTGGCTTTTAGCACTTCGGATGGACATTATGAATTCAACATGCTACCATTCGGACTGAAAAAATGCTCCGAGTGTATTTTCAAGGATGATGCGCAAATTGTTGGATCCCCTGAATAACCCATGTATCACGAATTTCATGGATGATATTCTCGTCGCCACAGAGACATTTGAAGAACACATTGAAGCTCTAGAAATGTTATTTAATAGGCTTTAAAGACGCCGCTAGGCGTGATGGGAAACTACAACAGAGAAAATCAATCTGCTGTTGCCCTTAAGACGCCACAAGGCGTGATGGCCTCTGACTGCTTGGTCGGTCTTTGGCTAAGGACGGAAGAAGAAGAAGAAGAAGGGAGGCGAACTTAACTGCTAGGCCAACAAAATGTTGCATTGGATGCAAAGAGTTGGAATTCTTGGGACACACTGTATATCAGGGTAGCATGACCCCTGATCCCAAGAACTTGGAAAAACTGCAGAGAGCACCTAGACCCCAATTAAAAAAGGATGTGCGATCATTCGTGTCGTTATGCGGATTTTATCAAAAATATATCAACGATTTTAACTCTATTTGTGCTCCTCTGACTGATCTAACTCGCAAGGGACTTCCAGATAAAATTAATTGGACTGCGCAAAGTGAATTAGCGTTCCAAGACTTAAAGGAAAAACTCACTAGCAAGCCTATTCTCAAACTGCCGGATTTGACACAGGACTTTGTCTTAAGAACCGATGCAAGTAATGTAGGACTCGGAGCGGCTTTGTTGCAAAGATCATCTTCACCTGATGGGGAACTGAAACCAGTTGCCTATGCAAGCCGCAAATTGAATAAGGCGGAACAAGGATACTCCACAAGCGAAAAAGAATGTTTAGCGTTAATCTGGGCAATAAAGAAGTTTCAAATCTATCTGTATGGTAGGACTTTTGTGGTCGAGACGGATCATCAGCCTCTCGTATTCTTATCTCAGGCTAAGCATGAAAACGCAAGATTGCTGAGGTGGTCTTTATTGCTTCAACCGTATCAGTTTAGTATCCAATATATCCCAGGCAAATTGAATGTCGGTGCAGATTTCCTCAGTCGGCACCCCTGTGATCAAAATTAGAGTAATGGCAGGCGTAAGGAGAGATTTTATCTATGTGTATCACTGGTTTTAGAACTTGCCGTAGGCATGTTTTCAAGTGGGGAGATGTGTCATAAAATTAACCATGATACAACGTTAAAATATCTCCAATGATACAACGTAGGGGATAAAAACTAATGCGTAAGCTACTAGAATACATGATCGCCCACGCCGCGGGTCATCACCCGCCATGGAAATTAAATTGTTAGACGTGAAGGCAAAACGTTACCCTTGGAACGGGATGAGAACGGAGATCAAAAGGGAAAAAATATGACTGAACGCGTGCTTGAAACTAGCAAGGCTAAAAGACGCAATTGTGTAGGGGAAGGCAGAGTTGGTTCGAAAACAAGTGTGTTTTTTGTGAAACGCAAGTAGAGACAGACGGACCAACAGACAATAATGCATACTTGACTGAGGTATGACTGAAATGACTTTTTGGTAGGAGGTTTGAATTTGAAAGGAAAAAAGGCGTGATTGGCCATAGATGAATATATTATCGGCGCTCAGACGCGCATCTTTGCCATTCGTTATAAGTTGTCCTAGTAGACACAGTGTATTATTTAGTGGTGTAATTCCCAGAAGCTAATTGAAATATTTAGAGGGACGCCATACTAAAGGCAGCAGCTCAGCTGAGTTTTGCTAGCAATTAACTGTGTTCTATATTCATAATTCTGAACTGTGAGTTTTTATTTGGCACCAATGTGGTGTCAAATGAGGTGTTGAACATTACAAGAGTGGACCCGTGCAGTTTATATTTTGGCAGAGCAGCCTTATTGCCCCCAAGCACGGAGAGGTGGGGCCACCTGATTTCAGCACCAGATTACTCATTCAAGATACGTGAGCGTCTGGACTGCTGAATACTCACCAACTTAAATTCTAACACCAATTATAATATCAATAAATGGACAATGTGTAGTCGCCATAGACAGGGAGTGATGAGGTCACCCCAACAGCACATCTGTCACAAGGTTATCCCGAAGATTAACCAAAGAGAGTTATCTGTGTGGTGCCGGCTTGATCAATGGCTCAGATTTGCCTGGCAACCGGTTGAAGATGAGCAGCAGGAGTGGAGAAGGTGAATATAAGACTTTGGGATGAGTTCCCAGCATATAGTCCCAGTGATTCTGGATCTCGTGACACTATATCTCCTACCACTCTATCCCCCTCTCTATTTTATAATGCTAACGAGCCCCCACCTCCCCTATTACACTGAGTGAACAGAAGAGGAAGAAAGGAAGAACAGTATGTCTCTTTCGCACACTTTCTTTCCTTCTCTATATATGTAATAACGTGTGTTGGTAAACACAACTACAACATTTATTAAAGGTCTGAAATATAACAACATTCAATTACACTGATACAAATGCAACTAGGAATAACTTTAACTATCCCTGTGAAGAAAGATATTAGTTAATGCCAAATACACGAATGAATCTAAAGTCTACACTATGTGATGATGATGAATTTAAGTAACTCCTAAATACTAACAAAAAAAGGATATCTTGTTTTTCTTGGTCTCTTGCTGACTGTCAATAAACTCTGGTTGTTTGTACACAATGGACAAGTCATTGTCTGCCTACAATAACACTGGACGGTCCACTTGGTTTCGTCAGGTGTCCACGGCTTGTTCTTTTGTCCTTCACAATGCGAGTGTTGACATTGTCCCGAGCGTCCAAGGTGTCTTGTTCATGTGTGATGTTGAACGCAATGTTAGGCGGGTGAGACTTCGTCTGATATGCAGATGTCCTTTCGTTGTGCTGATAGTCTGCTCATGTGGTGATGATGATGGAAATATGTTGTATATTCGTATTTGTTGGTGCATCAATTGTATGGGGGAGAAACTGTCCATTACTGCTGGTAATTCAGGATATCAATAATTTTTGTAGGCACTGGGTTTACAAGATCTCCCGTCTGCTTTTGCAGCTTTTGATCATGGTTTCTCAAAGCACTTGTTGTAAAAATCGTCCGTTGGCTACAGCCACTTCTGATCAAGATTTCTCAAAGGCACTTGTTGTAAAATCATCCGTTTGCTACTGCAACTTCAGATCATTAAATTTCACGTGGACAGCTATTAGAAATGCAGCAATCCTTCTGGGTATTTTCTGCTTTCTTTTTGGGTGGGTAGTCGATGATAAAAAGACCCTTCACCGCCTGGTAAATTCCTTTCTGACCCCCGTGGAGTATGGGTAGGTTGTTGCCGTTAATTACGTGTGAGATGCGTGTCGTCGCAGTATCTCGGTCGGCCCTACTCTAAAGCTTGTCCTGTGATTAACGCCAACCACGTAGTAGACTAAGGATGAGTATCTCAAATGGTCCCTGTCTCTACCACTTGGTGTCCAGATTACGAATTTCACTGACACAATGTCCTGACTCTTCCTCGTGAAATCTAGAACCCCAAGTCGGTTGGCGGAATGGTTTCTCTTACCAATGCAAAGCAATGAATATAGTTGAGTTTATATATCGTCTGAATCGCCTATGGCTAATTTTCGGGTTCGCTTCCTGTGTCATGTGAAATTTCGTTTGTTTTCCTTAAGTCAGACATTCCGTTCTCATGCTGTGTAAAATTTCCTGTAATATTTTGCTATGGTCGCTCTCATATTTTGCTTATCCGAGACAACTTGTCTGCGTTCGTCTTTTGAGTGTCTGTGCAGCATTTAATAGTCTTTACATAACGACCTATTCTCACTCTTTTCATGTTGTCCCCGGCTCAGACACTGCGTCGCCGTTACTCAAATGTTATGGGGTCGGTTCGATGAGAACCTGCTTATTAAATTACTCATTGTAAAACTGCCTCGCGCTCTGTCCATTATATTCTACGGCTAGCTACAATAATATTGCTTGTAACTTCCTGCCTTTGTGAAAACACAACCCAGACGTTGAAGCGATTACCTCAATAATCTGTTGACCCACTGTATATTGTTATGTAAACAGTCCATGCGAAATTTGTCGGATTCCCACGATTGATGAAGACGATGTCTGGGTTTAAGGATTAAAATGCAGACTTACCCGTGTCCCGTGACATATGTCCCCCACACGAAGTCTTAGCTTGGGAAGACTCCTGCGAGTCAGGATGCATTTTACCTTCCTTATTGTCGGCTGATGTTATCTCCTCGCTATTACTCTCCACTTCATCGTCCTCTTTCCAATCCACCTTCTCCTCGTCCAAATCATTCTTCTCGCAATCTTCCTCAGTTGCTTCTCCTGCATCAGCTATAAAGAGCTGCTCCCTTTTCTGTTTCAATATCGTGACCGTAGTCAAGAGTTGTCGTCCCTGCTCGACTACGTTCGTAGAGTGGGTTGTGATTTTCTGCACGCCTGCAGATGACTGTCCAGCCGCATTGGGCTGCAGTACTGAGTTCGGATTTCCTTTATTCAAATGCTTTGTGGCTGCTCGTGTCCTGAAGTTGGCCGCTTCAGTTATGTGTCTGTCTAAATATCTCTTTAGCAGAATAATATTATATATTTCCAGCTGATTCTCCATTGGAATCTTATAATTGGTTCGAGATGCCTTCTTGACCACTGTGTATGGCCCGTGCCATCCAATCTGTAACCTGTTCTGTTTGCTATGCATAAACAGTAAAACTTGTTTGCCTATCTCTAGCTCACACTTAGGACCAGTCGTAGTATATTCTCCGTCATGTTGACGCCTCCTCTTCTTCATACGTGGTCTGTTTCCCTTAACAGTGGCTTCCTCACTTTTCCCATGATTTGATGCCCCTCTCTGGCATTCAGGACCTGATCTGATAAATTGATCCATGTCCCTTGCGATTCCCTGCCAATAATAATGGTGGGTGATTCTTTGCGTAGTGATGTATTGTCTGACCTGACCACTAGATTCACTAGCATGTCCCATACCTAAGATATAAAATCTATATCGTGCTGGTACTACCTGTTGCTTATACTCATATCCGCGCTTTCCTACTCTCCTAAGGAGTTGTCCTTGCTGTTTAAAGCAGTCTCCTGGTTGCGCTGGATTGTCTCCCTTCAGTCTCTTCTTAAAACAAGGTTCTACCGCTTTGTCGTTGTTGTGAGCTTGTCTCAGCTCTTGCGGATGGCAGTCAAACTCGTCTCCTTGTCTCTTCTCCTTCGCTTGTTCACCTGTCTGCCCTGCAGCTGTGACTCTTGATTGACGAGTGTCTACCATAACCACATATTTGTAGCCTATAATGACTTCATATGTATGATCATTTAAAACTGCCGTTCGTAGTTCTCCCTTGACATACCTGCCTTCAATGGGAGTCCGGGCGATAGCCGCCATCAATGGAGGATCGCCGTTACCTGTGAACTGAATTTCCACAGTTCCATCACTCAATTGTTCTGGTCTAACCAGTCTAGAACTGAGTTTCGAATCGAATTCCAGCCTGGAATCGAATACCTCTTCCGCTCTTTCTCTATTGACAACGTTGCGTTCCGAGGGAATCCGGGCGCTAGTTGCCGTCCCTAAAATATCACTTTTCCTTTTCCGCCCTTTTGCATTAGGGTCCTTGTAATATTCGTTGCCAGGTTTAAACCCCTTCTTTCTCTTGAGTGACCCATTCTGACTGACATCAAATGTCTGGGTGCCTCTCTTCGTTCTGTCCACATAACCAATGTTTCTCCACTTCTCTCTCTTGAGTGACCTATTCCTATTGACATCAAATTTCTTCGTTTCCTTCTTCGATCTGTTGAAACAAAAAGTGTTTCCCCACTTCTTTCTCTTGAGTGATCCATTCCTACTGACATCATATCTCTTCGTTTCTTTCTTCGATCTGTTGAAATAAAAAGTGTTTCCCCACTTCTTTCTTCTGATAAACAATCTTTGAATCCGCCGACGGATCAAAGTTGGCCATTGTTTGTCCTTATTACGTATCTTGTGTATCTTGCCCGTGGAATGGTCATAAATCAAGATACGGTGCAACCCATCTGTCCTTTTGTATCGGGTACAGTGTGTTGTTAATTTCGCGCGTCGGCGCCTTGCCTTGCCTAAAGCGCGTACACCAAGCTGTTTCCTCTTGTGTCGCCTGGTGTCTTTCCTTCTGTCTATCCGCTTAGTTTTTGTCTCGCCTACATATAGAATCGGAGTCCCGTGGGTGTTGAGCTGCTGTATCCCCGCCGGCTCTACCACACTTTTCTCCTCATGATCCTCTTCTACCTCCTTTTGAAGAGAGTCGGGGGGTGCCTCCGTGTCCGTCGTCCACCCTGTCCCGATAATCGTATGTGTTGTTATACCTTCTAAAGGCACACATTTCTCTCCGTAAGTTTTAAAAGTGGTAGGATCTGACTTTTCCTCGTCCTGGGTAAAGGCAGACTTAGGCGATGTGGGCAACTGTCTATTTCCGTGGATAATAGCGAATGCCCGTTCCTGTCCGGTCGCTTCTTTCCACGTAGAAGGGCCGGTGGAGTGAGGTAATAATTGTTCTCCTGATGTCAGGAGACAAGTGCCTGTTTTCTTCTTCCCTGTGATGCCAGGTGAAATTGTTTTATTCGAAGTCCCCTTGCAAGATCCATCGAAGGTACCGCTCGCAAATAGAGTGGGTTCTTCTGTGCCTTTTAATAACTTTCCGTTATCTCTGCAGCGGTGTCTGGAATCCATTGACTTAACTACCGCCGGGTGTGATTTTTCCCCCTCTTTTCTCCGGGACTCTTTGTCCTTCATTGTTCGGGTTTCTATATACGCCATGCGATGGAGCGGAGGGCGGTTTCGGCACTCGCTGGTGTAGTGATTTTTCCTGCGACAATACCGGCACCATTTATCCCCTTGCCTCTGGTTCTGAGAAAAGGATTTGTGTTGAGTTTCCTTTCTATGCGGATTGCAAAGCAAGTTGTCTTTCTTCCCCTGATACCGGCCAACTGGGCCCTTCTCATAATCAGTTTTTCCTGCGGATTTCTTTGCATATGAAGTAATGCAACGCGAAGATGGTGTGTCTTCTAGGCGATATGTTAGCTCATCTGTCACTTCATGGGCCGAAACAAATATTTCCGATTCAAGTCTTGTGGGTTGTTCATACGTTCCACACAACCTCTTCATCCGAAGTTCGTGCTCTCTTTCTGCCCTGATTCTCCTATCCTCGGCCTCTCTCTCTCTGCCTTGATTCTCCTATACTCGGCCTCTCTCTCTGCCTTGATTCTCCTATCTTTAGCCGCTGCTAATCTCAATCTTGTTTGCTCTACTTCTTCTGCTAGTCGATCTTTTCTCTCTTCAGCTGCCATGTGCCACTTTAAAGCTTTTTCCACATATTCAATAAGTTCTCCTTTTTCTAGTTTTAAACTAGTTGCTTCCTGGATAAGCGCAGCGCGAATTTGCGTCCAATCTGCCATGATCAAGCCAGATTTCAATCTGCCTATTGCTACTCAAATTTATGTGAGAGAAACAAAAAATTTATAGCGACAATAAAATCGTGCCCTTGGCCAAAAGAGAAACACCCGTACAGGTAAATGACAATATTAAAGAAAACCTTGGCAATACAATTCTAAGACTTGCTAAGAATACCAGTCAAATATTTCTGACCATCAACTGCCTGCCCACCAAGAAAACAATACTTTAACAAAATGCTTCTTGTCCGTGGCTTAGCCACTATTGTTCAATTGTGAACAAAAGGACTATACAATGTCGGGTCGCTCCTCCGACTTCAACAATGCCTATTGTTCAAGACCCACGTGTTATTACCGGTATACTGAAAGTTCAGGTAAATTTATCGTGATGACAACAAATCAATCGTGATAACCAGATGCAGTGTAAATAAAGTAATATGGTATAATATTCTAACATATGTCAATGTCTTATTTAATGTAATATGAATATCTAATCTAATATTCTATTCTGTATTCTTTCCCTCTACCTAAGTAGAATAAGGAACAGTTTAGAAGACAGTAAATAGGTTTATACAAAATTGCAAAAAGAATTATATAATGTTTTAGTCTAGGGCAAGCCCCAAGGTACTATCTCGGACTGCAGCGTCCACTTGATCTCTCAGTCTAGGGCAAACCCCAAGGTACTATCCCGGACGAGCCCCCACTTAATGTCACAGGGTTATCCCGAAGATTAACCAAAGAGAGTTATCTGTGTGGTGCCGGCTTGATCAATGGCTCAGATTTGCCTGGCAACCGGTTGAAGATGAGCAGCAGGAGTGGAGAAGGTGAATATAAGACTTTGGGATGAGTTCCCAGCATATAGTCCCAGTGATTCTGGATCTCGTGACACTATATCTCCTACCACTCTATCCCCCTCTCTATTTTATAATGCTAACGAGCCCCCACCTCCCCTATTACACTGAGTGAACAGAAGAGGAAGAAAGGAAGAACAGTATGTCTCTTTCGCACACTTTCTTTCCTTCTCTATATATGTAATAACGTGTGTTGGTAAACACAACTACAACATTTATTAAAATACTGAAATATAACAACATTCAGTTACACTGATACAAATGCAACTAGGAATAACTTTAACTATCCCTGTGAAGAAAGATATTAGTTAATGCCAAATACACGAATGAATCTAAAGTCTACACTATGTGATGATGATGAATTTAAGTAACTCCTAAATACTAACAAAAAAAGGATATCTTGTTTTTCTTGGTCTCTTGCTGACTGTCAATAAACTCTGGTTGTTTGTACACAATGGACAAGTCATTGTCTGCCTACAATAACACTGGACGGTCCACTTGGTTTCGTCAGGTGTCCACGGCTTGTTCTTTTGTCCTTCACAATGCGAGTGTTGACATTGTCCCGAGCGTCCAAGGTGTCTTGTTCATGTGTGATGTTGAACGCAATGTTAGGCGGGTGAGACTTCGTCTGATATGCAGATGTCCTTTCGTTGTGCTGATAGTCTGCTCATGTGGTGATGATGATGGAAATATGTTGTATATTCGTATTTGTTGGTGCATCAATTGTATGGGGAGAAACTGTCCATTACTGCTGGTAATTCAGGATATCAATAATTTTTGTAGGCACTGGGTTTACAAGATCTCCCGTCTGCTTTTGCAGCTTTTGATCATGGTTTCTCAAAGCACTTGTAAAAATCGTCCGTTGGCTACAGCCACTTCTGATCAAGATTTCTCAAAGGCACTTGTTGTAAAATCATCCGTTTGCTACTGCAACTTCAGATCATTAAATTTCACGTGGACAGCTATTAGAAATGCAGCAATCCTTCTGGGTATTTTCTGCTTTCTTTTTGGGTGGGTAGTCGATGATAGAAAGACCCTTCACCGCCTGGTAAATTCCTTTCTGACCCCCGTGGAGTATGGGTAGGTTGTTGCCGTTAATTACGTGTGAGATGCGTGTCGTCGCAGTATCTCGGTCGGCCCTACTCTAAAGCTTGTCCTGTGATTAACGCCAACCACGTAGTAGACTAAGGATGAGTATCTCAAATGGTCCCTGTCTCTACCACTTGGTGTCCAGATTACGAATTTCACTGACACAATGTCCTGACTCTTCCTCGTGAAATCTAGAACCCCAAGTCGGTTGGCGGAATGGTTTCTCTTACCAATGCCAAGCAATGAATATAGTTGAGTTTATATATCGTCTGAATCGCCTATGGCTAATTTTCGGGTTCGCTTCCTGTGTCATGTGAAATTTCGTTTGTTTTCCTTAAGTCAGACATTCCGTTCTCATGCTGTGTAAAATTTCCTGTAATATTTTGCTATGGTCGCTCTCATATTTTGCTTATCCGAGACAACTTGTCTGCGTTCGTCTTTTGAGTGTCTGTGCAGCATTTAATAGTCTTTACATAACGACCTATTCTCACTCTTTTCATGTTGTCCCCGGCTCAGACACTGCGTCGCCGTTACTCAAATGTTATGGGGTCGGTTCGATGAGAACCTGCTTATTAAATTACTCATTGTAAAACTGCCTCGCGCTCTGTCCATTATATTCTACGGCTAGCTACAATAATATTGCTTGTAACTTCCTGCCTTTGTGAAAACACAACCGAGACGTTGAAGCGATTACCTCAATAATCTGTTGACCCACTGTCTATTGTTATGTAAACAGTCCATGCGAAATTTGTCGGATTCCCACGATTGATGAAGATGATGTCTGGGTTTAAGGATTAAAATGCAGACTTACTTGTGTCCCGTGACAACATCCATTAAACATTCTCCCAGAAAAACTACAACCATAAACAGTAGTAATATTAACTAGTATTGTAACATACATATGTACACTCCTTTCATTTATTATGCCATATATTCATGCATTTCATTAATAATTGCAAAACCTTTCATATGTTCTGACCAAAATAAAACCTTGATTCAGAACAAATAAACCTAAAGAAAATTATTATCAAAAATTTTACACAACTTGAGTTAGTTCAGTGTGTCATAACATTTTATTAATAATATTAGAATTGTTAAATATCTGTGTGTGTGTATGTACACTACTACAATACATTACATATCATTACCCTAGAACTTTAACGTAGCCACATTCATTAGATAAAAAAAGATAGGTGTGAGGTCGTAGTGGTAGCAAGAAGGGCCTTCTGACAATTCACAGCTACATTTATCTCAGGAGCCTTCACAGCTGATCTCATGCATCACATTAAGTAAGATCACAATCATACAATACCATCAATACCACTACAATGGCAAATCCTAAGTCCAATAATTTGAATGACCTCTCGTCATCTACCGTAATCCATAAGACGGTCAGAATATTCTTTATAATTGAATTCCCGTATGTGACTTACTTCTCTCAAGTGGCACGTACTTGAAGAATAATCGGCTGGTTTCCTAATGTTACTTTATTCACAGATCCATTTCAGGACACCCGAATGGAGGGTGCTGACTAGATTCAAAATCACGATAAATATATATATTTTTATAAGCTTCAATTAACAAACTTACTGCGTAAGTCTTACGGCAATGACTTCCACCTGGAAGGCCGTATGACAAGGCATTACCATAAGTATACCCGCAACAAGGGGTTCAAGTAAACAGACTAACGTCTGACTTTCAATCCAGCCATCTTCTTTCCCTTGAGGTCACTACGTCATCTCATCCTTTAGCAACAATACGCGAAAATACTAGCGCAAAAATATGTGCGTTTCCGTGCGCGATTAATTTAAAATACATATATATTCTTACCACATTTGTTGATGCGTACCCTCTTAACAGAAGTAGGACCTATGACTACTTCAATACTGTTAAGGAACCCAAAAAGGACGCAACAATGGGGTATAGTGCCAACAGGAGGATAGGGGGATTTTAAGGTTTATGGGGTAGGATGCCAGCAGCAGGATAGGGGGATTTCAAGGCATATTGAAGTATGTGTATCGGACTTAGAGACATCTATATGCTGGTCGCATATCGGGTGCTGGGTGCCTCCTTTTTTTTTTTTCGTACGCCCGCTAATACTCAGGCGAAATCTCAGGTTATTTTTAATGTCTAACCTGACATTGATTTTTACGTGAGTATCCTATTTTCTTGTACAGAGACAAGTGTCCCTCGCCATTCAGGCAGATACTCGCCGTTTTCGGAGGTTGGCTGCCTCTAAATCCCAGCATCTGGATGTCCCAAACTCCGATACACAGTATTAGAGATGGCTGAAATCCTCCTATCCTGAAGGTACCCTATCCCGTGTACACTGGTTGAGGATACTCAAGTCCCTTTCCACATACGCGTAATAAGTGACAATATCAGTAGTGAAAAAAACAATAGTAATACTATTTAAGAAGAGCAAATGAAAGACAAAAGTGAAAACACTGTAATAATTAATACACAAAATCTAACACCATCAAAAAAAAAAGAACCACACATTAAAAAAACTTCTAACTACTCATAATGAAAGGGAAAACAACACGACACTTGAAGACAACGAATTCTAGTATAAATTGATACCACCAACAGCAACCAACTGCAAATGATAATAGGTATCTGAATATTACACAACGGAAAAAAAATGACACTAATAAATACCCTAGTTATAACCACAATTAGGTTGAACAGGGTAGATCAAAATGGTGGATGAGCAGAGACAAATGATCATCTGATGTTAGTCCGCTCTTCTCCCATGTAATACAAAAAAATTGGAGTAGCTAGTTTTAAAATGTTGAAAACGATGGTGGGGTTTAAACCCATGTTCTGGAAAAAGAAAAGCCTACAAGAAGCATGGCACTTATGAGTCGTGACTCAAGTAGGCCTGCATCCATAGAGTGTCAAGATCTTCCAATGAGGTTCAACGTCACCACTATAAAGACAGTAACATTGCAACCAGTATCTACAGTATTTTGAAGCGAACGAAAGTCGCATTACAAGTACAAGCACATACATTTACAAGAAGTGACTTACCAGAAAATGTGTTATATGATAAGCAAAGATGTAATTTAAAAGCGAAGATGTAATATGACCAGTGAAGATATAATATGGAAAACTAAGATATTATATGTCAAATGAAGATGTAATATGACAAATTAAGATGTAATAAGACAAATGACGATGTAATATGACAAATGAAGATGTAATATGGCAAATGAAGATTTAATATGACAAATGAAGATGTAATATGGCAAATGAAGATTTAATATGACAAATGAAGATGTAATATGGCAAATGAAAATGTAATATGTCAAATGAAGATGTAATATGAAAAGCTAAGATGTTATATGACAAATGAAGATGTAATATGGCAAATGAAGATGTAATATGTCAAATGAAGATGTAATATGAAAAACTAAGATGTTATATGTCAAATGAAGATGTTATATGTCAAATGAAGATGTAATATGGCAAATGAAGATGTAATATGACAAATGAAGATGTAATATGAAAAACTAAGATGTTATATCTCAAATGAAGATGTAATATGACAAATGAAGATGTAATAAGACAAATGACGATGTAATATGACAAATGAAGGTGTAATATGGCAAATAAAGATTTAATATGAAAAACTAAGATGTAATATGACACATGAAGATTTAATATGGCAAATGACGATGTAAAATGACAAATTATGATGTAATATGACAAATGAAGAAGTAATATGGTAAATGACGATGTAAAATGACAAATGATGATGTAATATAACTAGTGGATATGTAATATGACACGTGATGATAATAGGAAACATGTAGATGTGTCAGTCTTAGAAGATACAGGGAAACAACCACCAGGAGAGTAGATTATAATCTACTGTGTAGAAATACAACAACCAGACAACAGAAAAGAAAAAGAAGTACTCGTAGTAAAGTAGTAAAGAGAAGAGTTCGAGCAAGTGCGTACAGATGGCACTATCCCATCGTTGACAGAAAGAGACGTGCTAGGAAATTATCCAGCCATGGACTAACAATGCTATATTCATATTGTATATTTATGTCCTCAGAAGGGGCCCTGGCACCATCACCAGAGCTGCTATGCTATGGACCCCAGAAGGACGGCGAAAGAGAGGCAGACCAAAGACAACCTGACGGAGACTTGTGGAGACTGAGATGCAAAGCATGAACACGAGTTGGGTGACGACACGAAGGATGGCCATCGACCGAGATAAATAAAGACAGTTTTTTGCTGCCCTACAAGACTCCACTAGGCGTGATGGCCACTGACTGCTTTGTCAGTCTAGGGCCAAGGATCCAAGAAGAAAAAGAAGATATTTATTTGCTCATTCTGTGTATGGTTTAAATTTTCTGTGAGCTGATGAGTTTTGGCCTTTAGGCTGTGTGAGAGGATAGGTTGTTAGATAAGGTAATTAGGATTGTCGAACGTATATAGGATTTTCTGATTTGTTGTAGTGTTTCCTTTTAACGCACCGAAGAAGAGGCTGTTCTCAAAAAATAATTTTAAATAACTTCTTTTATCTGATACTTATTCCGCGGAGGGCCTAATTTCTTATCAGATCTATTCATTTTTATTAACTACACATTTATGACATCTCAATTCACAGATAGTGCTTAATTGTTGACGGTCTTTTTTTAAAGAACATGCTTAATTGTTGACGGTCTTTTTTTAAAGAACATGCTAAGTACCTTTGCAAAGATAGGTCGCGTCTAGTCAGGAATCAATCAAGAGCCTTTAATACATCAGAACTATATTGGTATTGCACACCTGTATCTTTCGCAAAAGTCAACGACAAGCTTCAGATGTTGGCATGTTTCCATTTCACCTTTTTGTATCTGGAAACAGGATGATAATACGACTAAAGTACGACCATACCAAACACATGTTAATTGTTTATGGGGAAAAGGTGGCATCACAAGGGACTATTACCTGAATCAATAAACCAGGTTAATGTTTTATATACAGTGTTCAAACAAAAGGTGGAGAAAACGATGATCTTCAAGATGGGCAATGTACATAAATATAATGTGAAGAATGTGCGGGAAAAGTGTCAAACAAATAAAGTCAGGAAAGATAGCGAAATTGTGGGGGAGAATTTCAAGAAGATATTGAGAAAGATGGATCGAGTCGAGTTATGGAGAGACAAAGAAATATGAAGGAGACACCAAAGAGAGAATATATATATATATATATATATATATATATATATATATATATATATATATATATATATATATATATATATATATATATATATATATATATATATATATAGAGAGAGAGAGAGAGAGAGAGAGAGAGAGAGAGAAAGAGAGAGAGGGAAGAGAAAGAGAGAAAGAGGGAAAGAGAGAAAAGAGAGATGAAAACTGTAAAATGATAAGGAGTTGAAGAAAGACGAATGAGAGGTTAGGAGAGACAGCTATTACAAGAGGTGGGGTGAGGACACAGAAATGAATTGACGATAGTGATATCATGGTCGCAGATAAAAGTTGATAAATTTTGAAAAATCAACCGCTGTAAACATTAATTATCATCATAATTATCATCATCGGTGTCATCTCTTCTGGACGTTGGTCAACAAGACTCTTCATTTCTCTGTCCCTACACCAGCCAAGTCCTTCAAGATCATTGTTAAAAGTTTCCTTTTGTCCATCTTTTCTTTGCCACACCATGACTTGGCCAGTCTGCCTCATATTTATCATATGTAGTCTTTACCTCAAACAACAGTGCACCCTCTTGGCTGTTAATTTGTCCAAGACGCTTTTTTCCCTTAATTTAGTTATCAAGCCTAATAACAAATATAGACCTCTTGAAGAGAACCAGGTGACTAGCAGCACAGCCGAAAATGAAAGAGAAAATGGCTGTGGATAAGGAATGTGGAAACAAGCAATAGCTATAATCAGGTGTCTCCATCTTGGCGAGGTAGAGGAGCGTGTATGTCCCCATGACCACGAGAGCTATGCCGGCGGTAGCATAGCTCCAGCAGGGTTTCCCAAGCTGGACAGGTCGAAGTGTAGGGACCAGACCAAGAGATATATACACCTGCTGCCTTGCAGGCAGGCTGGGGATAGTCAATGGCTAAGGAAGGCAACCCGACAGAAACGTCTGTTAAAATCGGATGCATTGGGCCACAGGCTTAACTAAACAGTGCAACATACTTCGCTTAATGATGAGACATACTTTTATTTGGAACCCACTGGGAGTGGGAAGAGTGAGAAGGCCAAAGATAACCTTGAGAAAAACAACACAAGAGGAGGCCAAAGCATCCGAAATACCATATGACTAAGCTGATTCATTCAGTCTCTTTCCCGTTCCTTATGGAGCACGGAGCCAGTAGTGCAATAGGCTCCATTGCAAGAAGCTTGCATCTAATCACGTGTTCTCGAAACAGTGAAAATTGTTTTACATGATGAGGTTGCCAGCCCCATGCACAACCTCACATTAGTCACCTTTTACGACATCATACTCGACATGTCATCATTCAGGGAATTTAAAAAAGAGTGCCCGAGATAGCAACCTGTAATGACCAATAATTACATCTATATTGTCTATGTAAATACCTGGAACGGATGGCATATAAGATGAAGGTTTGGCATGAGATTGTTAAGGCCTATGCTCCTGGGCGGATTAAAAACAATAATAAAATGGTTTCTTTTTTGAATGATAAGGGATGATGATGCCATTGCCTATAGCATAATTTCCAGATTTAGCTTGTCTGAAATTTTGTTAATCGAATGATGTAAGCTAGCACACAGACTCAGTAATCTCCATTGTTATAGCTTTCACAGCCATGGACAAAGGCTGATTTATAAACAACATTCTAACAATGTGTTTAAGAAGACACTGAAAACATAAATGATGAATGATTTCATACGCAGCATCAAAGAAGTTATTTTTTTCCTTTCTTTTCTCAACCATTGCTGCTAGGGAAGGACGTGGGGAGATTCAAATTGTGCAGTTTTTTCAGGCTGTTCGTCATAGATAATGTGCTTTACATTATAGTAAAGACTAGCATTATATTAGACATTATCATGTTTGTGTTCTCCTGCCCTGGTATGAACAGCTCGAAAATGAGGGAAGAACCCCATTCATAGTTTACACTGAGTCGACACGTGTCCTGTGTAGATAAATGTATTTCCAGAGCATTGGAAGATGAAAAGTTAAAAAGGTAACTTTCGTGTACTTGAAGTCAACATTAATAAGCAACTAACAAAGAAGTTGTTCTACAAAAAAGCTAGAGTTTCGTTATTACTATGTCATGCCAGTCATTTGCTGGACCTAGCTGTTGTAACTATTAGATCAAGGAAGTACGTGTACCAAAGAAAGAATCTTACTTATACAGTGAAGCTACATTGTGAGCTGATGCTTTCATTCTTGAGCCAGGCATGTTACAATGGATTTCTGTAACATGGTCTGTCCATCTGACTCTTGGTCTTCACCGTGCCCCAAAATAAGATTTTCTACATTTGTAGGCGCGTAGTGGTAATTGATTCTGCTCAATTCTCACGAGATGGTAAGACAATTTTATTTCATGTCTCCCTGTCTTAACACGGCAAAACACTCTGGAATTGCTACGTACATTAGTGTCTATGATAAATTATGAATTGCACAACATAAATTTTGCTATAACTTTATGGTT
The DNA here is from genome assembly GCA_024509875.1 of Oreohelix idahoensis. Taxonomy (NCBI): domain Eukaryota; kingdom Metazoa; phylum Mollusca; class Gastropoda; order Stylommatophora; family Oreohelicidae; genus Oreohelix; species Oreohelix idahoensis. Next base: position 39,205 of record JAMPIV010020973.1, read on the forward strand.
AATGCCCAGAACAAGATATTTATTTTGGGATTTGAACTGCAACTACAAATACATGTAAATATGGCAGGAAGAAATCATTATCTTTGATATGTGACGAGGAAATTATGATTTTGCCGGTAAATTCACACAACAGCATTTAAATTCCATGAAAATTTACAAGAGAAAAGGTGAACTCAGGCGCGCACCTCTGAGAAAGTAAGCATTACACCTGAGATTAGGTATATAAGCCCCGTCTCAGACACAGTTCCTTACTTTCCGAAATCACTTCAAGATCTGACAGAGCTGAAGATATCCAGAGAGTTCACGCTTTTAGTTAGAAGTCTTAACCCACAACACAACAAGATAAACGAGAAGAAGCTGGGACAGTGAGGTTTGTTACCTCGGCATTATACGTGCCAATGAGATAAGGTCATGCATTTTTAGTAGACCAATCAAAGTCATTGACGGTGACAAGGGCCCACAACACCTGTCGGGCTAAGAAGTTAATATTATTATTAGGGCAGTTCCATCTAGACGACCTCGGGGAAGGTTGTGTTTCTACTGGAGAGCTGATGAGAAGCCATGTTTGAGCTGTCTCATTCTCGTAGAGCCACGAAGACCTGTTCTAAGTTAAATTTTCTTGAAGTGTTTTCAGAAAAGAAGTATACTGAGTGTAAAGTTTAAATGAAAGTTTTCAAGACAAAATATAAGCGGCAGCTATATTTTTTCTGTACTGGGAGGATAGACTTTGTGTAGTAAGACTCTTGTAAGTACAACCTCGATTTATATTTCAGTCCACGGATAGAATTGATTTTTATATTGCACTAGGAAGGAAACCAAGAAAAGAAACAACTACAGATGTATTGAAGTCTTATCATCGGAAGAGATTAGCAACTTTTAAAAATATTGAAGGTAAAAGGCGCAACCACCTGAACTGAAAGGTTGTGGAAGAAGGTCAAAGTGACCTAGATAGTGAGTTGCACGAGATGTTTGAATAACTTATACGGTTGTGAAGAATGTAAAAAAAAGAGAATATGGTTAAACTATATTCACGACAAGGAATAATTGATTTGAATTTCATCTGAAATTGTTTATTTACGAATTCCTGTAAATAAACCTTGTTTATACTATCAGTCGAGTTATGACAGCAGATGTTTGCACTGAATGAAAAGTTCCAGAATATTAGTAAGTACTACCACCATAGCACCTTCACAACATCATTCGAGAGAAGAACGAACCTGCAGCAGCTCCACAAGAATCTACAACTCTAGCGGGAAGCTAGTAATAACACTTGATGGACATTGATTGAAAGAAGATATAATATAAATTTAATCACAGTGAAGGACACTGTCACAAAGCCACAACTGACCGCTTTTTGAGCGATTTGTAGATCGAAGCTTCATACAGCCGCAGACTTCGAAGTACCACTTTGTCTGAAGGTATGTCTGTATTGATCGTTTAGTGTACAAAATACGAGGGACGGTCAAAAAGTAATGCCTCGTAATTTTTAATTTCATTCACTAGGCAAGAAAACAGATAAAATTCACATTGAAATGTAGCCCCCAAGTCTGAACTTCAAAAATTTATTTCTCAATGTAGTCTCCGTTATTTGTTACAGTTTTTGTCCGTCTTCTCACAAGGGCATGTATCCCCTCACGGTAAAAATTTGTGTCCTTTTTCCTAAACCACTGGCGTACGGCGCGTTTAAGGGTCTCGGTGTCCTTAAAGTGATGTCCGCGAAGGTCTTCTTTCAGTGGTCCAAACAGATGGAAGTCAGAAGGTGCAAGATCGGGACTGTAAGGGGGATGTGGTAATAATGTCCAGCCAAATTCTGCAATCGCATCAATGGTGCGTTTAGCGGTGTGTGGCGTGGCATTATCGTGCAACAGTAGTGCAGTTCTCTGATCTTTTAATGGGTAAAGTCGCCGAAGACGACCTCTAAGCTTCTTCAAAGTTTCAATGTAACGGTCTGCATTCACCGTGTTTCCCTGTTCCAAGAAGTCGATGATAAGTCCAAATTTAAGCAAGGGCAGTAATCGTTATGAGTCTCGGATGTACAATAGATTATAGTGGTTATTCCACTTGAACAGCTGTTGTCTAGTTAATTTATTTAAAAAAATATGAGTGTATCGCATTCGAATCTTCGAGATTCAGAACGCTTGTCACGGTGGCGGAGTTCCACGTGAGTTAAATGTTCTAAGCTATTTTTGAGCTGTGAGCGAGAGTTCTCGGGAAGCCCGACGGATGTGTTTTGGCTGGGGTGTTCTGGGAGAGAATGTTTTTGGGTGTCGGAGTGTGTACTGGGCGAGTGCACTGGAGAGATGTAAAGTGTTTTTCAATGTGTACCAGTGTACAGGCATTTATGCTGAGATATATTATGTGTGATTATCCCAGATGAACTGTATATTAATTAAGGATGTGTTTCTTAGGCCTTGGAGTATACAGGCCAGTGGTTAAAGATTATGTACATTTTTGAAGAGTTTGTGTCCTGGGCGTGACTGAAGAAATCAGCCCAGTGTTTTCGAGGGAAGCCTGTACACTGCTTGACATGTCGACTTATATTATGAGGCCTATTATTTATCAGCAGTCTTCTAGATGGATTAAAGACAGTGCTTGATATGTCGACTTATATTATGAGGCCAAGGTTTGGACAGGCCGTATTATGATTAACTGCAGTACAGCGATTTTGTGGAGCTGTTAGGAAGCTGTTAAACTGCGCTGAGACGTCAAATATTGGAGGCCTATTATTTACTAGTACTGCGATCCCCAGCAGTCTTATGGAGGAATTAAAGAGCGCTGAGACGTCATATATATTGAAGGCCTATTATTTACTAGTACTGCAATGGTCAGCAGTCTTATGTACATGAATTAAAGAGCGCTGAGATGTCATATATATTTGAGGCCTATAACTATTGGCACTGCGTTTGCCAGTAGTTCTTGATGGATTATTATTATTATATGATGTGGATCCTTGTTTTGATATGCTATTATGACCTGTGTAACATGCTGTACTTCGTCTACGTTATTGTGACCGTGTTGTGGTGTAATAAAACTGTTCATTAACTGTCACAAGGCGTTTAACCCTCCATGACTCGTACGTGAGCTATCGTGGGGTGAGTGACTGTTTCTTCACACCCTTCACATATCATACACGGTAACAGCACAGCAGTCCACACAGTGGATAACACCCCTGGATAATTAGCCTACATACAGTATGCAACGAACAGACTGGATGAATAGCAGCTTGTATCAATTAGGGTATGGAATGGTGATGGAACAATCATACTTTATCAGTTGGAAGGAATACTAGGAATAAGCGACATTATCAGTGGTGGTTTCCAGTTCAAGTTGGATCGAACTCACGACATTTATAATAAGTAGCCTGTGTGGCGTGATATAATATATAGCAACCTTGGTATTCGACTACTCTATGGTTAGCAATTGTACACTTCATCTGCAACAGTGGATGCAACATCGTTTTGCAACATATACTGATTGTTACAGTGGCGGCAATATTAATCCTAGCGGCAACAGTCGTGGACATAACTTTCGGACGTGATCCCACGTCATCTGCGTTATGTGACTTTCTTCTATGCTGTGTGGCGCATTTAAGAATCCATCATCATTATCAACTACGTGTGCAATAGTAGTTGTTTTCAAACTTACATGGTGTGATACCTGCTATAGAAGACTTACCCAAAAACAGACGTTAACATAACTAGGCAGTAACATATCTGATGGAGTGCAGCTTATTAATACCCATCTACATAGAGGACTATAACATATCTAACATTTCCATTGCCAAGATATGCTTCATGATTCAGTTCTGTTTTTGAATTGAAGTTTTCAAGTGAGCTGTGCCAGTATTTTGGTGGCGCAATTACAGAAGTTTACCATCAAAGTATACAAGAGATGTCTAGTACCTCCTTTCAAGTGGATTATCAACGAGATTGACAGACTGTGTACCCCTACAGTTACAGAGGGAATTCAAGCTGATATGCAGTCATTCTACACGGGTGCCTCTAGTAGATGATTGACAGTAATACAGTTCATGTTTACCTGTGCAGTTTACGAGCACACATACCTTAGCAAGGACAAAGGACCTGAAGTGAGAAGTGTCAAGCTGCGGTGACCTTATGCGGTGAACTGTTTTCCTCAGCAGACTTTGTGATGTTCAGCATTTTGGACGGGCGTATTTCCCTTTATTGAAGATAAGTGGTTTATATTGTGAAAACTGTGCCATTTTATCTTGTGTCAACAAGTCTTCCTATATATATTGTGTACTATTTGTTGTAATGAGTATTTCATGTTAAATATTCTATGTTTCATGGCTACTTATGAAGATTATATCCCAGTTTACCCAGGGCTTCATAAGTCTTCTTTAGTATTTGGTTAGTAAGTGTCAATTCTATGACAATTCCGGTTTAAGATTACAAACCTTACCGAAGTCTGGTTTGCGATTTGTCTTTTGGGACAAGTAATTGTATAGGTGTGACGTAACGTTTCATTGTGATTATTGTGGTATTTTTTTCTTTGTTCCTTAGTTTATTGATTAATTTGTTTGTGAGCGTCTTTCTCTATTTCCTATCTTTTAGTTTTTATACACATTTTCGTTTATATACGGTGTTGGTTATTGTCTTGCCATTATTCGCGGTTATCATTACATGCTATGTAAAATTTTTTGCCTTAGTTAAGCCTTACTGTTCAGTTGACTTCTGCGAACGTTATCGTTTGTTTTGTAGTACCTTGTCTTTGTAACCGTGATTCCTATTGTCTATATAATATGTTAGTTGTTTGTAACTTATTGTAAGACTTTGATGCATGAGTGTTTAAGGCTATTTCACATAATATTGACATCACTCAAATTGATATAAAGTTATCCCTCATATTGGTATATACTTTTACAAAGGTTCTATGCACATGAACTTATGCTACTATGGTATACAGTGATTAACTGATATTTGCAATTACTTGAAAGGATATCTAGCTTTGTGAGCTGAAAAGGTAATTGTCCGAATTTTTAGGGACATAAACTTGTGGTAATTATAACTGGTGAATATATATATACAGTGGACTTGGTGAGTGAATCACCATGGATCGTAATACGTACCCTACAGATATAAGGCCTATGTTGGAGTCTGCATTGGTAGTAGGTAGAGATGGTAAGGGATTGAGAGGTGCGCGACTTGGAGAATGGATAATGGATGATCTTTTGATTAATGTGTCAACATCCCTGGAGTTATTTGCTAAAAATAACTTTAAGTTTGTTTGCAATTTGGTAATGGCCAAGGATTTGGTGAATTTGCTACGGCACCTTCGTCTGTTTTTTGCGACAGTATATTGAGCTTGAACACGGACATATAGTGCAAAGCATGTTAAAAAATAATCCACAACCATACTTCTGATGAACAGAAAGAGAGTTAAGGGATGAGAGCAGATAGAAGGCATTAAACAAAGTGCGCTTCAGGAAAGGGCAAAGATTTTAGAAAGTGTTGCTAAAGAGAGTAAATTACACGCAACAGTTACTAAACTTGAAAGTGATTTATATAAATCAAACTTGGATCTTGAAAGAGGGCAAGAAGCATTAAATTCGGCATTGTGCAAGATTGAATACTTGGAAGCTAGGCTCGGAGATAAACAAGGCGAAACTATTAATCTCACGCACAAACTTCAAGAACAGAAAGAGATGAATCACAAGTTGAAGGTTGAGAGCAATGTTCGTGAGAAGACTTACATAGAAATGCTTCATAATGTGTTAGATGATAATGATATTCTCAGTTGCCAATTGAAAGAAAAGAAGGAGATACATGAGAAATTGAGAGTTCAGGCAACAAATAGGGAAAAGTGTAGTGGCTACCCAACAGCCTCCTCTGCCCCACATTCATTGATCAACGGGTTCAAACGCCTGTTGGCTATTGCTGTTGAAACGGACTACACATTCAAGGAAGCAGAAAGGACCAAGGAGTTCTTAAAGGACCCATTAAAGTTTGCTGCTGTTGCCGATACAGTTGCACCAGCTTCAGCAGCCAATTTAGCACAAAAAGAAGAGAAGAAGAGATTGGAAGAGTTAATAATGGAGAAGGATAAATTAGCTAAGATTGAGAAATTACTAGCGGAGGAAAGATGTAGAGTTTTGACATTCGATGACGTAATTAAGAAACAAAGTGAACAGATTTCACTTAAAAATATTGAAATTACGGAATTAAGGGAAAGAGTGGACGGTTTGGTTGATATAATTTTAGGTAGAAAAAATGCTGTCTACTGTCAATGTTGACAAAGTTAGACAGAAAGACGGTTATCAACACGTCTTAAAAACGTCGAGTCAGCAACAGACACTCGATGCCAATACTAACATCAAACGTGGTGAGCGGAAATCCTTGCGTGGCAGATATAATTTTCATCGTACTAGTGACTATTCTGGTAATATTAATAATTCCTGGCGACAGGCCAACAAGGTTAATTCTACTGTGATACTTGATTCTGTACATCACAGTAAAGACAAGGATAAATTTCATGTCAAAGTTCAAAAAACTAACCTTGTATCTGAAGTGGGAAAGCCTCATAAAAACATAACAAGGGACAAGACTAGTAGTACTTGTGCCCAAAGTAATACTCAGTATGTTAGTAGCCATAAGGATTTTATTATCCCTATTACTGATTCAGAGGTTAAGCACGCTGCCACCGAAAAGAAGAAAAGCAATCATGACAGGAAAGATAATACAGATTTTAAACATTATCAAGGGAGATCAGCAAATTGTAATCTGTCTTCTCCAAGAAACCAGAAACAGTTTAACAGATCTAAATATTTTGGTTCTGAAGATTTTGAAAAGTATGGTAAAAATGATTACAGGAAAGATTATCAATTTTACGATAATAAGTCTAGAGGTCAACATAACCAATTTGGCAGATATTTTTATCAAAAGAGAAATAATAATGACAACTATGTTAACTTTTCTCAACAAAGGCCTAAAGTCATTAATAAACAAGGTAATAATAATAAAAATAGAGTCTCTAATACAACTGCTTGTGGTTTTGAGAGAGTATCTCGCTGTTATGAGGGTAGCAAATTTTTTTTCAGCATCCAATAGCGACGACCTTGAGCTACGATCATTTTCTGCCCCATAAGCCTCCTGTGGTGTTTACACGTGTCAAGGGAAGGCTTGTTGATCGGGTTGAAAGGGCTACAGGTTCACACAAGCCACAGTTTTAGGTAAATGTAACGTTAATTTCCGTTTTACATCGTTAAATCTTACTGTGAATTAAAAGAGAATTTTTTTTTCATTTGTATATTTTCACAGCGACAGCTTTGCTATGAAAGTCTATGTTCCGGTGTTATATTAGCAGACAGAGTAAGGTATGCCACCTTGTATCCATGTGGTTAACCAAGTGAAACCGGACAGCAAGTTGACTCTGAATTGTATGCGGTTATCTTGCCAAGTTTATGAGACTATTCAACACGGCTGGAATTATTGCCTGTTCAACTTGCTTAGGATAGATATTATTGTATCAATAAATATAGGATATTATATATAGAAATGTATTAAGATACTATATAACTTCTATTAGATAGTGTGTAAGCTCATTTTTTATGCACTATTTTATGCACATATTTATTTTATGTACGACGATGTTTTGATGATGCAACAATTATTTTCATACTATTCTTACACTATTGTGTTATGACGAATATTGTATGTATTATGATCGCAATAAGGTGTATGATATCATTTGCGAGTGACTTGTCTCTGTAACTTTTTGACAAAAGCAGTGGACTATAGTATTTACGCACGCTAGTCAGAAGACTATGCTCATTTAGTCAATTCATGGTTGACCTTTATGCTCTGTTGTGAGCTTAGCGCTACGAGAGCTGATACATCAAACATTGATGTCTTTTTGCAGCGATGATTATTAGGACTGTTTTATATGCATGATGAGTTTGTCAGCCCTATGCACAACCTCATTAGCTAGGTATGGTGCAGTAGTCATCTTCAGAGAGTCTCTGTACTCACTAAATTTAAAATTCTTTCTTGTGTTTTGATGTCATGTTTAGTTTATGTATTGGCACATTCTAAGACATTATGTAGTAACTATTATATTGTGAAAAATAATTTTGGAAACATAGTTTGATTATATCAGAGTTAATTTTGTATTGCAAGTTAAGAACATATTCTGAAACATTGGTTTCTGAGTTTTTTTTCGAAAGAATAACACCTGTGAGCTTAAAATAATGTGATTTTTTGTTCTTGCAATTTAGACATGTATCATTTTCCAGCAGATTGTTTTGATTTTGTGTCTGCTTAAGTATAAAGATTTTTGTATGTCACACATTTTTGTTAGCCTAATTACATTGTTGGTATATTAATATAAGGTAAAGCTTAAAAAAAAGTTAAAATACCATTTTTATTTAACTTAGCGTCATGAAATATTTTTGTTTTTTACTTTTTGGAAAATGTTTTCTAAGATTGTAAAATTTTTTCGGTGCCCTGCGCTTAACTGTGCGCTAGAGGGAGTAATGATGTATTTTTTTTTACTTAACGTTTGATGGTGCGTTAGTTCGAGTTTATTTATAACGGTATTATTTTTTGTGTATGATGTCTGATGGTTGATGGTTACTTATGAATAAGTTGTATAACGGGGTTAAGGTTAGATTATGCTTCGTTTATCTACAGCTTTCTTTTGTGGTTGTTAGATATACACATACATTGTCTTTGTGTCCTATACTTTCTTGTCATGATTATATGTATTTATATAATACGTTTTTGATCAAATGGTTATTACGATGTATTAATCCATCGTTCTCTACAGACATACCTGTGTTTTTTCTTTTGTCTGTCCTGATTATTCTTCATTTTATTCTATTTCTTCTACTGACTTTTCGGTAGCGGTTCATATGTTGGTTATACTTTCATGTTGCATTTATATGTCACTTGATACTATTTGTATTCTTATTCATCCTACTATACTGATACTTGAATCATGTATATTGTTAGGTTAATTCTATACTGTATGGACTTAACTTTGTTGAAAGCAGATTATTTTGGTAGACTTAGCTGATTATTTTGTATGCTTTGTTTTCTGCTTTACTCATAATGCTGATATTTTTTGGATGATATATAGTATTTGGACTTAACAGGTTGATTAATTTTTCGGATTAGAGCTTTATCACCCACTTAATTTTTTGGCGGAGTAATGTTTTCAAAAAAAAATGATGTTATCATTTTTTTCCCCGGGGGGTGGTGTAAACTGATAAGTCCAAATTTAAGCAAGGGCAGTAATCGTTATGAGTCTCGGATGTACCATAGATTATAGTGGTTATTCCACTTGAACAGCTGTTGTCTGGCTGTTAATTTATTTAAAAAATATATGAGTGTATAGCATTCGAATCTTCGAGATTCAGAACGCTTGTCACGGTGGCGGAGTTCCACGTGAGTTAAATGTTCTAAGCTATTTTTGAGCTGTGAGCGATAGTTCTCGGGAAGCCCCACGGATGTGATTGGCTGGGGTGTTCTGGGAGAGAATGTTTTTGGGTGTAGTGTGTGTACTGGGCGAGTGCACTGGAGAGATGTAAAGTGTTTTTCAATGTGTACCAGTGTACAGGCATTTATGCTGAGATATATTATGTGTGATTATCCCAGATGAACTGTATATTAATTAAGGATGTGTTTCTTAGGCCTTGGAGTATACAGGCCAGTGTTTAAAGATTATGTACATTTTTGAAGAGTTTGTGTCCTGGGCGTGACTGAAGAAATCAGCCCAGTGTTTTCGAGGGAAGCCTGTACACTGCTTGACATGTCGACTTATATTATGAGGCCTATTATTTATCAGCAGTCTTCTAGATGGATTAAAGACAGTGCTTGATATGTCGACTTATATATATGCCTATTATTTATCAGCAGTCTTCTAAGATTAAAACACTGCTTTTGGACTTATATATTGGTGAGGCCTATTATTTATCAGCGTCTTTATGGATTAACTGCAGTTACAGACGTCATTTGGTGAGGCCTATTATTTAGCTGTCTTCTTATGGAAGCTTGATATGTTAATGTGCACTGAGACGTCAAATATTGGAGGCCTATTATTTACTAGTACTGCGATCCCCAGCAGTCTTATGGAGGAATTAAAGAGCGCTGAGACGTCATATATATTGAAGGCCTATTATTTACTAGTACTGCAATGGTCAGCAGTCTTATGTACATGAATTAAAGAGCGCTGAGATGGCATATATATTTGAGGCCTATAACTATTGGCACTGCGTTTGCCAGTAGTTCTTCTTGATGGATTATTATTATTATATGATGTGGATCCTTGTTTTGATATGCTATTATGACCTGTGTAACATGCTGTACTTCGTCTACGTTATTGTGACCGTGTTGTGGTGTAATAAAACTGTTCATTAACTGTCACAAGGCGTTTAACCCTCCATGACTCGTACGTGAGCTATCGTGGGGTGAGTGACTGTTTCTACACACCCTTCACATATCATACACGGTAACAGCACAGCAGTACACCCTGGATAATTAGCCTACATACAGTATGCAACGAACAGACTGGATGAATAGCAGCTTGTATCAATTAGGGTATGGAATGGTGATGGAACAATCATACTTTATCAGTTGGAAGGAATACTAGGAATAAGCGACATTATCAGTCGAGAAGAATCACACCCTTCTCATCCCAAAACACGGAGGCCATAACTTTCCCTACAGATGGTGAACTTTTGAACTTCTTTCTTGTCGGCGATGTTGTCATTCGGTCACCATTCTGGGTACCCACCGTGCACAAACTTTTGAATAACCCAGGTCTTTAATGATGTTCTGGACACTGCCTTTACTAACGGACAACATGGAAGAAAGTTCATCCAGTGTTACCCGACGGTCACCACGAATGATGCCATCAACTCGATGAATGTTGTGTGGAGTCACTGCGGTAGACGGACGGCCAGTCTGCTTTGCGTCAGCCATTGAGGATTGACCTACTTCAGCATCGTCACAACGATGTACCCAACGTCGCACAGTGCTAACATCCACTGTTGAATCTCCATAAACATTCTTCAAACGTTCGTGGATGCGAATTGGGGTCTCGCCTTCAGCATTGAGGAATTCTGTGACATAACGTTGTTTTAACAGAACGTCTTTGGCAGCCATTTTTAAACTGTTACAGTGGTGCCACCTGTTACTGAAACAGGTTGGTAATGCTATACAGTGCAGAAGAGTGTTTGAGGAATCCTGCTAAATTTACAAATTGCACACCGATGCAGTATTTACATACATAACAAATAGGAGGCATTACTTTTTGACCTTCCCTCGTATCTTAGTGAATTAATGTACATTTAAAATTGATGAATATTTAAAATTAATGATATACTTAACATAAATCATCATGTCGATATCTTGCCTTGTGTCCGAAGGAAAATGGCTTCCACGACTATATAACCTCAATCTCTGACAGCATTGGCTCAGCTAGAAGTCCTTGTTAGGACAGACCAACGCTAGCAATAAAAGTTTACAGTCCTTTCCAGGGCTTTGCTTTTGGGAGCTGTGCTCAAAGAGTTCGTCTTCTTTTTTTCTTTCTTGTCTTTTATTTCGGCACATTTTGTCGATGTATTTGGTAAGGGAAACAATTTTGTCGATGTATATGGTAAGGGAAACAATTTTGTTGATGTATATGGTAAGTGAAACAATTTTGCTAACTTTGGCATATCACTAAGCTAAAGGAGAGTAAGCATGACTGGGTTTGTAAAATGTCTTTAATTGATGTCACAAATCTTAAATGTATTTACGGTTGTACGACGTACCCTCTTTTGTCGAACTTAACCACAGCCCCAAGACAGTGTTGTTGAAATGAGGAGTATGATCAACAGTGGCCAGTCAGCGTCAGAGGGGCGTCTTGGTTATAAACCACAGATACCATAACCTAGTCATATTTTGCAGGTTCAGCAAGTGATAAAAAAGATGACACAATTGTGGTCATTGAGAACTGTTTAACATTGGATCAGCACTGTTCCTGGCTTAGCGTCTTCAATGTCCAGATGTTTTAACGACCGAGGGAAATCAGCCACTACAACGTCTCAAACGAGTTAAGTGCAACTTATCGTGAAAGCACAAACGAAGACACCCAAGCCAATAACATAATAAAAACGACCAAACAACGACAATATACTTTTGTTAATTGTGTGAAATTTTATAAGATATTGATATACCAAGGTGCTAAATTTTTTACTGCACATCATTAATCAATAAAGTGCATCGATTAATTTATAACTGCGGTTATTGGATTATTTAAATTTCCAGATATAATTGTGGTGTGTGGTCAAAGAAATATTAATAATTTAAAATTGGTAGGGAATAAATACGACCTGCACTCACATGGGGTCGACCCAGCCTCATGAATTGCGTACCAGAGCAACTCTGGGAAGGTTAAGGCGGCCAGCGTGATGCTGACCACATCACCTCTAGTGTGCCGATGGTCAAGAAAAAATGGGCCTAACACCACATAGGCTTGTAACGGGATGCTTTACCTTTTTTACCCTGGAGCATAGGACAGGTCTAGCATGAATGTGACTTACCTATCAGTTCTGTTCTACAGCTATCATTGAAAAACTGTTGCAGTTGACTACCGGGCTTGAATTGTGCCATCCCTACTTCTGGTTCACCAGTTCTCTTCTCCATTTTTGGGAACTACTTGTATCCAGCAACCATCTCGTTACGCCCCTTATATTTGAAGCGAGATGTAATTTCTACAATTTTTCTGACGCTATTATTTCTCATTCTGTCTTTCCTGGTAACATTAATGACTCATTTCTAGCAAGTCATTGTGCATGATGTGATTTTCTTCTCCTGTGCTCTGGTCAAGGACCATATAATGTTAGACACTGATAACAAAGAGCGAGTAAGAATATGTTATTTATCATTTATCAAATAAAAGAAACAGTATGTTCCATTAAAAATCACTAAAGTGTTCCCAGTCATTACCAACCTTCAATTCACCGGGAAGCAGCGCATGCCTTCAACTCATGCATGTCAAACCACCATGTTCTCTATTATCAGTTGAAGTTCTTTCATTGTCATTTTTGTCCGTTGGTCCTCATTGTGTGTGTACTACTCAAGATCAAGGTTTTTTTCTGCACCACTTGTTTCATTTAAATTGTCTGGTTCTTTCTGTTATTTTTGGTAACCTTATCATACCATTTTAACTCTTAATGGACGTAGTAGTTTTCCCAAGTTTGAGGCAAGGCGTTTTTTGTTGCTTTGAGTTTCAAATAGTCTTAAAGTTTAAGGGTCAGTTCTGTCCATGTTTTATGAAAGTTTGGTAATGTTATACATAAAGGGTATTAATAAAATATAACAGTGGAACAGTATGAAACAAAAACTTAGTTCAAACATGCAGGGCCCAAAAACTGATCTCATGAATAATAGTTTGAGAAAATCGAATACTGACCTCTCGAACTTCATGAATTTATTCTTCTTTCTGCGTAAATACCCATTTATGAAAGTCTGTAACTTTTTGTCTCCCCCCTTGTTGCAGAGTCATACAACAGAACCACTTTTACATCCGAATTAACAAATTCTTACTTTTTAAGTTGAGTTGGATTTCTCTTGATTGTTATATATTTCCCAATTCACTGAAAGCCCATCTCGTCATGTATATTTTTATTTTGTTATTATTGTCATTTCCTACAATTATCGATATCGATGCGTTGCTGCCAATGAGTCTATATCTTGTAGAGTTGTTTGTCCAGTGCAGTGTTGTTACCATGTGTCGCATTTATTCTCATAATCTCTGTCTTTTCTTTATAAATCTTCAGATCCAGTTGCGACCACTCCACATACAGTATTCTCCATTTGTCTTGCATCAGGTTCCGGTTATGCGATTGAAGGTCAAGGTCATTAACAAAATCAGGATTGTACAGTTATTGTATCCACTAAATTCCTTTTCTAGTGGTTGCTATAATTGATTGAATAATTAAATCTATATATATCCAGTAGAAAGTAAAATTGTTACAGGAGGCTTCTGTTGCCATATGCTTATTGTCACAATGTTGTTTGCGCATAAATGGCGCTGAAATTAACTGAGAGATATTGTAAGATTTTTTAATAAGTACACTTTTGTACACTATTATTGAACGTAGTTAGTTGCTTATCCTTTACAGGACGTGGCAATCAACCCCAGCTTTTATTGAATGTTTGTGATTTTTCTAGGCAATTTTATTTCATTCAGTAGTTTGCCATTGCCATTGAACGTAGAGGCCAAGGTTTTATTGTATTAACCAATCGATTTGTAGATTGGTATATGACGTTTTCTTTTTTGGTGATGACGTAGATTGGTAAATAACTTCTCATGGAGGACATAGATCTTGTCCTGGGTCTGGCACGTTATTGTATTTTTAAAAAAATATTATATCTTCTGAATGAAGACTATTCTAGGACTGGGAAATGTCGCTATTGATGAATGAATAATAATATTCTTCTTCTTCTTCTTCTTCCTCGTTCGTCCTGAAAAGGACGGTGGTTGCGTTGTGTCTGTTTACGCCTAAGCTGTGATATCTGCACCTTTCCGTCGACACATCCGACTTCTGCACGGCATTTTTTGGGACCGGGTTTGCCTTCCCTCTTCGATCCGTGCTCGCTCAGCCAGACTGCACTGCTGCAGACTGTTTCCAGGACCACCACGTGGAGGTGGAGCACGGTCTTGACCAGCTCTGGTTCGCTGGTCCTGACGCAGGCAGTTAAGCTATGAGTCGCTAACTGCATTCAATATTGCTGCATCTTGAGGTCCCTAATAATATTCAACCCTTCGGGGACGTGGAAGTAATAGACCGTAAACATCGGAGTTTATAACATTTCATTGTCACCGAAGTGGAAAAACTGATGTTTAAGCACGTTGATGGACAAGAATATTATTAAATTGTTACATACAATTTGTCATTCCGAACACAGGATCCGCAACACGGTAAACATCCGAGTGCGAGACTATCAATTAGACATTTTTTATGGGGAATAACTTTGAGGTATGTATTTCATGGAATACAAATGAAAATTATCGGAGATGTTATACGTGGCCTACCACAGATATACGACTTACGTATATAAGTTATTCTTTAACACAGAAATCCAGCATTGAATTATTATTTGAATATTATCTGCATGTATTATGGAAAAATTCGATGAACTGATAACTGGACGTAGAACCTCCTTTTACCATTAATCATCATTGGAAAATAAACCTCTGTTTGATCTGCAACACCTCAGCTTTTATGGTCCGTTAAAGATGAAGTTGGCTGTTACAAGTTTGTTCTTCTCTTTTGGGTATACCCAGTGAGGAATACAGGGACGATTAAGTGTTACTACACACTCACGTTTTGACATTCGCGTCTTTTCACTGTATCTTCATCAGTGATGTAAAACAAGATTGGGAAGAACCTTACCGCTTTTAGTGAACATTTCAATACTATCCTGACTGTTATTGGAAGCAGGCATCCAAGCGGTACGGGAGCTTAACAGCTTCCCTGCTGCACTCCAGCTTCATGAAGAATCTATCATTTTGTGTTTTCATATGTTTTATTTGTTAGGTTAATGAACTTAAGGAGGACTTTACAATGCCTGATTAGTTATGAAAGTGATTTTCTACCTAAACTGTCGAAGGCCTTTTCATAGTCCACATATCAAAGGTAAGGTGGGGAGTTCAATTCCAAGCTCTCTCCTACTATCAGGCGCACTATGACTATCTGATCTGCACAGATATTTAGTTTAAGAATTGCCTTTTTCTCATTCAGTTGTCTTTCTATTATTTCTCTTAATCTCCCAATAATGATCATGTATAACATTATTCCTTGCCATGATAATAACAGTATTACTCTATAATTTGTGTATTATTGCAAGTCTCCCTTCTTCAGCAACTTGACTAGATTTTCTACTTCCCAGTCCACTGGTACTACTTCCCTTTCCAGACTTTACGAAGTACGGTAATCTGTATAAGTTTAATTGTATTCTTTTCAACGTTCAGATTATGATTGTTTATTACTTTGCTTCAATGTTTCATTACCACTTGTAAGACATGGATTGCATGTACTGAGTTTAAAATTAGATATAAAACAATGAAACGACTAAACATTTTATTAACAGTTCCAGTTTCAAGCCTGAAGATTTATTCACACAAAAGATGTTCAGCATATGTCTGAAGCAAGTCATGCCATTAATGGATAAACACTGTTGTCTCATATCCCAGCCAAAACGTGACCTCTGACCTTAAATGGAACCTACAAATGCGCTCTGAGTCCCATAGCGCTACCGTTAAATCGCGTTCCACTCTCACAAACTCGCGTGCACAGGAAAAACACGGGCTTTAAAACAGCGATTTTTCATTTTTCTTTCGAGCTTGGCCTAGCAGAGTTCTGAGAGAGAAGAGCTTGAACTCTAGAACCGAGTGGTTACAATACATAGTGAATATCCATTTTCATCCTTTTTTTAATTTTTATTTCGGAACTTTCCACAATTTCAGAATGGTGAGTATAGTTTTCGAACTTTAGTTTTTACTTCTTTAACGTCTGCTGATGAATTAAAAGTCATAGTAATTCTCCAGACCTAAAGGTCTTTATATTTGGACATGCGCCCTAATATAACCGGCTAGGTTGAACGGGATGCGCCTCGCCAAAACGAGGCAACATTATTTAAAAAAAAAAAAAAGTGTGAAGTGAAAGTGAAAGCGTAAATTATATTTCCTACACAAGAAGGTATTCTTGAAGATGGGTTAACTTGTATTTGTCCACTGATTAACAATAAAGAAGTTAAATATTCCTCACTATTTAAATATACAAATTTAGATAAACTGTGAGTAGTACAAGGACAGCAACTTGTAACGTTGTTACTACTGCAGTTACTCTTCCTACTACTACTACTACTACTCCTACTACTACTACTACTCCTACTACTACTACTACTACTACTACTACTACTACTACTACTACTACTACTACTACTACTACTACTACTCTTCTACTTCCACAAGAACAACAACAACAACAACAACAACAACAACAACAACAACAACAACTACTACTACTACTACTACTCCTACTACTACTACTACTACTACTACTACTCTTCTACTTCCACAAGAACAACAACAACAACAACTACAACAACAACAACTACTACTACTACTGCTACTACTCTTCTACTTCCACAAGAACAACAACAACAACAACAACAACAACAACAACAACAACAACAACAACAACTACTACTACTACTACTACTATTCTACTCCTACAACAACAACTACTACTACTACTGCTACTACTATTCTACTCCTACAACAACAACAACAACAACTACTACTACTACTATTGCTACTACTATTCTACTCCTACAACAACAACAACAACTACTACTACTACTACTACTACTACTGCTACTACTATTCTACTCCTGCAACAACAACAACAACAACAACAACAACTACTACTGCTACTACTATTCTACTCCTGCAACAACAACAACAACAACTACTACTACTACTGCTACTACTATTCTACTCCTGCAACAACAACAACAACAACTACTACTGCTACTACTATTCTACTCTTACAACAACAACAACAACTACTACTACTACTGCTACTACTATTCTACTCCTGCAACAACAACAACAACTACTACTACTTCTACTACTATTCTACTCCTACAACAACAACAACTACTACTACTACTATTCTACTCCTACAACAATAACAACAACTACTACTACTACTACTACTACTACTACTATTCTACTCCTACAACAACAACAACAACTACTACTACTACTACTACTACTACTACTACTGCTACAACTATTCTACTCCTACAACAACAACAACTACTACTACTACTGCTACTACTATTCTACTCCTACAACAACAACAACAACAACAACAACAACAACTAATACTACTACTATTGCTACAACTATTCTACTCACACAACAACAACTACTACTACTGCTACTACTATTCTACTCCTACAACAACAACTACTACTACTACTACTACTACTATTCTACTCCTACAACAACAACAACTACTACTACTACTATTGCTACAACTATTCTACTCACACAACAACAACTACTACTACTGCTACTACTATTCTACTCCTACAACAACAACAACAACTACTACTACTATTCTACTCCTACAACAACAACAACAACTACTACTACTATTGCTACAACTATTCTACTCACACAACAACAACTACTACTACTGCTACTACTGTTCTACTCCTACAACAATAACAACAACAATAACAACTACTACTACTACTGCTACTACTATTCTACTCCTACAACAACAACTACTACTACTACTATTCTACTCCTACAACAACAACTACTACAACTACTACTATTGCTACAACTATTTTACTCACACAACAACTACTACTACTGCTACTACTATTCTACTCCTACAACAATAACAACAACAACAACAACTACTACTACTGCTACTACTATTCTACTCCTACAACAATAACAACAACAACAACAACAACAACAACTACTACTACTACTACTACTACTACTACTATTGCTACAACTATTCTACTCACACAACAACAACTATTACTGCTACTACTATTCTACTCCTACAACAACAACTACTACAACTACTTTACTACAACAACTACTACTCTACTACTACTACAGTAACAAGCTTCTCAACTAGGCCAAAATGTATTTTATATTTAGATATGCGCCCTAATATAACCGACGGACTTTGTGTCTAGATTGAACGGGGGCGCTTCTCCAAAAAGAAGTAAAACGTCTATTTAAAAAAATACTTCAACAACTACAACCACCACCACCGCTACTACTACTACTATTAAACTACCATTACTATTACTAAGACGGCTACTACTACTATTACTACTACTATTTCTACTACAATTACTACCTCTATGACTACTATTACTACTAATATTTCTACTACAACTACTATTATTACTACTACTACGACTACTACTATTTCTACTACAACTACTATTATTACTACTACTACGACTACTATTACTACTACGACTACTACAACGACTTACTAATACTACTATTACTACTACTACTACTGTTACTGCTGCTACTGTTGCTACTACTACTACTACTGCTACTACTACTACTACTACTATGACTACTACTGCCACCACTACTACTACTACAGTTATTACTACAACTACTCTCACTACTACCACGACGATAATGTCAGCGTGTACTACGTATTCACTTCGAACCGCTTTTTAAACGCCCAGTCTGTCCCTACTGATCTCTGTTTTTAATTGTCTGTACTTCATTTCAAATCAAGTTCCGCCATAAAAGATTGAGACCAATGTCTTTGGTATCACGGCATAAGTGAAAGTCTTGCATACTCTTAAAAAACATTCCATTTACTACCATTGGCTGTGTGAGCAGCACGTGAGTCAAACAAACCTATGTGACGTCATTCTGTCCTGTGCCGTCCTCTCATCGCTATCTCCTTTATCTCTTTCATTTCTGTCTCCTGTTCTCTTCTCCATACGTTTTTGGATCTCCCTCTAACTCTTTCTCCTTGGGGATTAAAGAATAAAGACTGTCTTATATCAACAGATTTACTCACCGTGTTGTCCAGTTGATCGTGTCCGTCTTCTCCTCATCTCTTGATCCACTGGCACTTGTATTGTTTCGCATATTGGTTATTCTATCGTATCGTACAATTTCATTCCTTACGTTGTATACGCAAGCACCCATTTTATGAAAGTAAGTAAGTATGTTTAGTTTTGTTATCCATGTTTGACATCCATGCAATAAAACTGACTTGACATTTGAGCTGAAAATTCCAATTTTTATGTCGTACTTGATTTTATTTGATGTTCATTACTTTCCAATACAGTGCTCCTCTTGTCTGATATATCCTCATTTTGGTATCACTGCCTGTTCCTCAAACTTTCTTTATATTGCTGCTAGGATCTATGTCTGACTAAACATTGTGTACAAGTGTTTCTTCAAGTGTAATCTTGTTATAGTATGGGAATTTTCTTCTTCATAATATGGAATGTTATATTATCCTTTAAAAAGATTAATTCTTTCAAATTCATTCAAGCAGTCTTTTAATATTGTATACAGTGATAAACATTTGGGGAAATGTGCGTGTGTCTCCCATTTCGTTTTTATCTTCTTTTTTATCCTTAGCCACCAACTGCCAAAGCAGTTAGTGGCCATCACGCCTTGTGGCGTCTTGTAGGGCAGTAACAAACTGCTTCCACTTTGCTCGGTCGGTGGCCATCCTTCGTGCAGTGCCCCAGCTCTGGTTCATTATTTGCATCTCGGCCTCCACAGTTCTCCGCCAAGTAGTTTTTGGTCGGCCTCTCTTTCGCTTTCCTTCAGGGGTCCACAGCATAGCTGTTCTTGTGATGGCATCGAGGTATCGTCTGAGAACTTGGCTAACCTAATGCCAGCGTCTGCCAGTTATGATGGTGTGCATGTCCTCTTGGTTACTCCGACTAAGTTGTTTTTGGTTGATGATGATATTCGGCCAAAAGATTCGGAGAATTTTCCTTAGGCAGATTGTGTGGAAAGAGGACAATTTCGACATTTTCTTCTCTGTTACTCTCCAACATTCCGCACCATAGAGAAGTACAGAAAGTACACAGCTCTCATATAATCTTAATTTCGTGTTTGCGCTGTACTGAGAGGACTTCCAGATGTTGTTTAGACTAGCAAAGGCTGTTCTCGCTTTATTTATTCTGTTGTTGATGTCCTTGCTTGTTCCACCGTGTGGTGTTATAATTTTCCTAGGTATGTAATTGTGGCTGACTGTTCCAGCGTATGCTTCTTTTTTTATAATGGGCTCAGGATTGCCCACACTGAGTGTCATGGCCTCGTTTTATGACTATCGTTTATTCAGATCTATTAGTCTTCGTAGGTGCGGTTCTAGCTATAATCTGAAAATGACATCTAGCATTGAATTTCTGTCCGTTGCATTCTGTGTGTTAAATATGTAGGGGACTGTAAGTATATTAATTTTTTTTTAAACCGAACGTAACGATAAACGTCTTCGTCAGGGTACAGGAAACAAGAACAAGAAATGTGAAATAATTAATTTTTAAACATTAAAGAAGGGATTACAAACTAATAAAAACCTGGATGAGAAGCATGTCCATTGTTTGTGTGTACAACTACACTAGCAGGACAGCGCATATTAATGATGTTTTGTCATAATTCGATTCTCAGAATCAGAAGTTCCGATTCCTTTTATCCAGAAACACAATGTAAAGACTGCCTAGGTAATACGTGTTTGGGATCCGGGTTCCCAACAGGATCATTTGGCCCCAGTCTCGCCTACAGGAGGGCCTCACCACAGCCAAGCACTTTCTACCATTTTCCCCAAGTAATGAGGCGCCCTCACTGTGTGAAATGTCTCGTGTCGAGTTCTCGCAAGCCCTTCATATGGCTATACCAGTGCTTCTTATCATTTAGACGTTTCGCACAGTGTTATTTCTAGTACATATTGTTTTGGTAGTTTTGCTGCCCGCAGAGTTAGCACATTTGTTTTTACTTATGATTCAGTTCATGAATATTCGCATCTAATGTTTCAGTCTTGGCGTGAAGCCAGGGAAATTACAAATTCACCATGTGATATTTTACAACGAAGATGCCCTGCCAAGTTATGCCCAGAAATATTTATATAAATATTCATGTAAATATTTAAATCTTTACGTCTGCACGTGGGTAGTAATTTACAGACATATCTGCCTCATTATTTATGTCATCGACAAAAAAATCACGAATACGATATGTATATGTTCACACAGTCCTGCTACAGGGATCGGTTTCAGAGAAAACGAGCCGAAATAAGTCACAGCTGTATCTAAGAATTTAGAGACTCTAATAATTATGTAACTCATCCAATCGGAACGTAAACATAAAAATAGAGTAATAATTATAAGCTAGGGTAGTTAAAACATAACGAAGAAAGGTTTATGTTTTTTTGACAAATTCTAAAGAGGCAAATAAACAAATACTGTACATTTACGTGATGCAAACATTAAATCATGCATTATAAAGAATGAAGTGAAGGCTTAAAGAAGCACGTGAAAGAACCTCAGAGAGGAAACAAATAAAGATGAATAAGACCTAGGTTGAAATGGCTGGCTCACACAAGACAGATCCACATGACGATGACTATTCATCACTTCAAAGCGAGCTTCGGAAAAAATAATAATAGGAAAACGAGGAAGTAACCCGTTAAATTATGACGGGCAATAATTATTTCCTACTCTTTCTGCTCCTTGTCCTGATGCCGGCAACGATTCTCAAGTGGTCATTTCATTCCTTGCAATGTCCATTTTTAATTTCATTGGATCTTTGTAGTCAAACTTATCAAGAATTACTGGTCACTGCACCACGAACAAAAAAAAAAAATTAATTAAAAAAAATAAAAGATCTGCGTGCTCTTTTAATGGCTATTCAGTTTATCTTTCACAGTGCTATGCGAGACTTTTCCATATTTTTCCGGAAAGTTGACGGGATTTTTTCATTGTACAAGACTTTACAGGACCTTTCACTTTGACAATTGATGTAAAGGGGGATTAACGTGGTGCATTATGATTTCTCTAGTATATTGAAGGATGTACTATCCTAACGGTAAACAAAAACTGCATGAAATTTTACCTAGGACCTCCAGAAGAAATATGATCGACAATTATCGACTCACAGGCGGGTTTGTTTAAAAGTAAATCGCCACATGGGGGAAAAGTGATTATTTGACAACTGGGTGTGTTACAGACACCCGTGTGTTACCGGGGCCCGAAAGGGGAGCAAAGAATAGTAACACGGTACCCTACCATGCATGTCGTAAAAAGCGACTAAGGAGGGTTGGGCACGGTGCTGGTTACCCCATCCCGTAAAAACATTTTTACCACAAAAACTTCAACAAACATGGACAAGTCAAATGAAGAATATAAATCAACTCAGCCGCCCAAGAGAGAAGAAGGTCCCCTGGAAAGGAGGCGCATGAAGCAACCAAAAGAAAACCGAAAGGAGTCTGGGTTGCCGACTAACCTTTTTTCGTCTAGGAAAATCTCCAGGATTGGCACCTGGAATGTTCGCACTCTGTGTGAACAAGGGAAAACTGCACAGGTAGCAGCAGAAATTACAAATTACAGGATTGATATCCTGGGTCTCTGCGAGATACAGTGGAAAGGTATAGAGAAGAGGATATTGATCACAGGAGAAATGGTGTCCTCAGGACATGAGGAGGAAAGAGACCACCACAGTGAAAGGGTGGCTCTAATGCTGTCCAAGGAATCACAGAAGGCACTACTATAATGGGAAGCAATGTAACTGTTGCGTGCATATTTTGACGCACATATTACAAAAATCGATATGGCTATTTAATATGGGAAAAATATAGACATTCATTCATTTGTGTATGAAAATGCTGTCTATGGTAAAAGCGAGAGAATCCATGTTTGATTCACACTTTTGATTATAGGAGTAATCGTTCTGGATATTGATCCAGCGCAAGGATATTGCGCTTACGTTTGTACTTATTTTTTAGGGCCAGAAAATATATTAATTTGCTTATTGTGTTTATGGCCTGAATTCATATGTATTACATATTATTAGTACAAGTAGAATCAGTCCTATATTGTATATTTTGGATGGGTAGGCGGGACTAGATTCTTATTATTCCGGTCTAGCGGAAGTATGAGTTGTCTTGACAAGTCGTGATGAGTTCCGATGTACCGTGATAATGGCGGGTACGCATTTTTCAAAGGGCTGGTAGATTCTTAAGGAAATATAATTCATGAAGTGGTTTTCTTCTAAAGGAGATGGTATCTCTACTATAGTTTATGTTAGAGACTCTCCTAAGGTATGGTACAATGTATAATTCGGACTCCATGTATTGCCAGACCCTATTTTGATGATCTCATGTCGATTCGACCTAGATGGAACATTGTGCTTCGTATCGCTAGGGTCGTGTTTTGTATCGACGAAGATGACAGACTTTCCTGCAGCGGTTATGGCTACGTGAATTAACCTGATCACCGTAGAGCTGTATGGAAACATTTATGAAATCATTTATATACCCATTATAAATTAACTCTGGCTTATATTCTCCTTCCTATGAATGAGTGAACGACAACTCAGGGAGGCAGCCATGTTAGATTTCGGTCATCATATGTTTTGATCACTGCCAAGAGAACAGATTATTTATCCTATTATCGGACAGTGACAGGGAGATCTCAGTCTTGCTAGAAACCCCCTCTTTCGTGGTTTCATAATATATACTACAAACTATGGACGTCAAGTAACTTTAGTTATTTACCGATCTGCCTTCACTGACGCGTTTAGTCAGATAGGGGGATGCGGCCATAATGTATCATGACAATTGAACTTTTGATGTACTGCCCATTATTTCTGAATGTGTCATGACTTCAGATCTGCTATGTATACCTACAAATTGATATGTCAACATACCATGATGTACTCGTATGTCCCAGTGTGTACGTCTGAATAAATTGAGTAAACAAAGATTCCAGCAGTCTGCATTGGTGCCTTGTAGACACAAGTGTATGAGTGGTTATATTGGTCAGCACACGAACAGTACACCATTCGCGGTAATCACACTCTACACTTCTACTTCTACTTCATACATACACCATCCTGCGTCGGTTGGAGTGACCAAGTTTAGGGCCTGCTTCCCCTGGAGCCTTTGCCTTCCCTAACTCAGGACTAGGGTGAGTTACCCATTTACAGCTGGGTAGACTGGAGCATGCCTGATCTCAACAACACACCACTCTTCCTTACAGAGCATACCGACTGACACTTTACAGAGTGGAAAGAAGAAAAGAAACTTTACAGTGGCGAGCCAGATTCCTGGGTCCAGCTTACGCAGTTTTGTGTTGAGAATCACAGTTTACAGCTGAAAGAACATTTGTTTGAACACATCAACACCAGTAGGACAGCTATACAGTCGATGTCAGCTTGACCTGTATTACCGATAGGATGCTGTATCTAGGTCAGCGCTTGTTGACAGTTTTTTTTCGCTGTACAGACAGTATTACACAGGACAGTAGTATCAAGTGTAGAAAATATCTGGAGCAGTATTGTTGACATTTCTCAACGTACAGAAGAATCACAGTGTTGTTGAACATAAAGTGCATAGTTCATCGTTGGATCTTCATATGCTCAACAGAGAAAAATTGACAGTGTAATAGTTTAAAATTAAATCTATTACTGAATAAATTGGCAAGTTATTAGTATTAAAATAAACTGTGCCTGCTTTACAACACTATACCTGCAACACATTCCATTCATGACATAAATTATATTGTATGCTATACGCTATTTATGCTTACATGTTATTTGTTATGTATTAAATTAGTTTATGTTCTGTGTGACTAGTACAAGGTATGCCGAGTGACATTGGTCTGGACTAGTATTCTATAGGTACACATTTTCTTAATTGGAAATTTGTTAGCAACAATTTGCTGCTATTTCTGTTAGTTGTGATGAGGTGTTCTTTTCTTCGTTGTTTTTGGTAATAATTTTGTGTTCCTTAGTTTTGTTTGATTTGTTTGTATAATTGTAGGTCTCATCTTTTCTTTCATTTCAGTTTTTTACACCCTTATGTTTATACACTGTGGCGTTATTTGTCTTGTTATATTATGGCAGTTATCATCACGGTTTCTGTGATCATTTTTTTCATTTCTCCTATTTAATTTAATTTGATCTCTGCAAATGTGTTCATATTGTCTTTTCTTGTTTGTCCTTTGTAATGTCTTTAGTTGACATAAACGTATAGTGGTATACACTGATAGTATAGTACAGATCAGTACTTTTATGATTGTTATTGTTATAAAAACAAAATGTACAAGACCTTTGTAAGGCTTGTCTCCCAAAGTGATTGGTAAAGGGAAATATTTTTTCCACAGGTACTCAAGTGATCTTTGATTACATTGAGGTATACAAGACCTTTGTAAGGCTTGTCCCCACAGTATTTGAGATACAGTTATTGTTGTCCACAGGTACTCAAGTTATCATTGGTTATTATAAACCATACAAGTTTGGACTAAGACTAAGTCTATGGTATAGACTTGTCTCCCATTAAAGTGAAATAGGGTAATCTATTTACTTTTTCAGGTTTCTGATTTAAGAAGACAATATGTCTACATTAGATTATTTCATTGCACAAGGAAAATCTCTTGATAAGACTGGAAAAGACTTAGAACAATGGGCTGTTGCTCAATATGACAAAGCATTAGCTGCAGAAGAGAAAAAAACTGCTGCTGCTGTTGAAGAAAGAAAAGCTGCTGCTGAGGAAAAAAAAAGCTGCGGCTGAGGAGAGAAAACTTCAAATAGAAGAAAAAAAAGCTCTGGCTGAAGAAAAAAGATTAGAAAGAGAAGCTGCTGCTGAAGAAAAAAAAGCTGCTGCTGAAGAAAAAAAGCTCTGGCTGAAGAAAAAAGATTAGAAAAAGAAGCTGATACTGCTGCTGAACTTAAGAAATTGCAGATGCAAATGGAGGAAAGGAGATTTGAGGCAGAACAGAAGAAATTAGAAGCTGATGCAGAACAGAAAAAACTAGAAGTTGCTGCTGCTGCAGAACAGAAGAAATTAGAAGCTGCAGCTGAACAAAAAAAAAATTAGAAATTGCAGAACAGAAGAAGTTGCTGCAGAACAGAAAAAAATTAGAAGTTGCTGCAGAACAGAAAAAATTAGAAGCTGCTGCTGCTGCAGAACAAAAAAAATTAGATAGAGAAGCTGAAGAGAGAAAAGCAATAAGAGAACATGAGTTTGAATTAGAGAAATTAAAATTGACATGTATGAGTAATGTTAATCAGGCATCTGGTGGTAATGGTAAACCCTTTGTGTACAAGGTCAAGGTACCAGCGTTTAACCCTACCAGTGATGACATAACATTTTGGCTTTCTAGATTTGAACGGGCTTGTCGATCTCATAATGTTGACAAATCACAGTATGTGAATCAGTTGTCTGAAAATCTAAAAGGGGAGTCTCTGAGTAAGTTATATTTTGTTGAAGAGGCCGACAAAGATAATTATGATGCTGTTAGGGCAGCTTTGATAAAGAGATATCAGCTGTCTGAAGAAGGTTATCGTCTTTTGTTTAAAACAATGAGACCTGAGGTAGGTGTAGAATTCTCAGATTTCATCTCAAAAGCACGAATTACACTTTCACGATGGATTGAATTATCCAAAACAGAGAAAACATTTGATGGTCTTACGGATTTATTGCTAAGAGACAAGGTCATGTCTTCTGTAAATAAATCATTCCTAGAGTTCTTACATGAGCGTAAACCTGGTACAATAAAGCAAATGGAAGAATATTGTGACCAGTATGCCACGGCACACCCTGACATGATTCTTAGTAACTCTAACATTAAAGAGAGTATGCCAGTTGCTTCGGCAACAGAGTATAATCAGAATTACTCACACAAATTCCAAGGAGCTAAAAATAAATTTGATAAAAAGGTTAATTGGAATAAGTATCAAAACCAAGATAACCACTCAAATCAGGGTTCTTCTTCGAAGAACTGGAATCGGGCTGATATTCCTCGACACAAGAGGGGTACCCATAATGTTAGAAATTCTCGGAAAGGGAGTAGCTATAGGAACTACCCAAGTGCTTCATGGAGACAAAAGAAACAATATTACAGGGATACTCAATATAATGAGCATGATGATTATGATCATGAATGTTATGATTCAAACCCAAATAGGGGTTATAACAGAGGCAATAATAATTATAGAGACAATTATAACCGAGGTAGATCACAACACAAAAGACATGGTAAATCGTATTACCAGGCTAACTCTGCACAACAGGAGTTCCACGACACCGATAATCAGAATAATGATAAAAAAGACTCCAACAGTGTAGCAAATTCCGCTTTCGATTTTGCTAGAGCATCTGAGTGTTCGCAATGCAAAACATTATTCGATCCAACCACAGTGTCTACTTTAAGCTGCGGTCACCCGCTTCCCGCTCTCCATGCGTCAATTGCGCATAATGGAAGGGGTGCTCTTGTCTTTAATAGGGGCCTAATAGATGGTACTCCGGTATCAATTCTTTTCGATTCGGGGTGCACTACCATTGGAGTGAGGCAATCACTCGTAAATCCTTCTCGAGCTACAGGCAATATAGTCAAATGTGTAACATTTGGTGGCACATTGGAGAAGTACTCCACTGCCATTATCAATATTGCTACGCCTTTCTTTACAGGAGAGGTGCAAGCATGTCTCTTGCCGAATCCGATCGCTGATCTTATCATCGGTCGCATTCACGGGGTGAAAGAATGCACTCCACAGCAAATTTCTAATTGGGAAAATGTTAATATGCAATCGGCTAATGCAGTAATCACTAGGGCTCAAGCTCTTAATATGCCACAATCTTCACATTCTGAAGATAATGATGCGCAGATCCAAGATGATCCCTTGGAGATTTCCCACGATTCCTTTATCAAACAGCAGGAAGATGATCCTACTCTAAAGAAATTCTTTACTCTGGCAACAAAAGGTGATCCGAATAAGGATACTAATCGTAAATCTTGGATTACGATGAAGAATGGCGTACTTGTACGTATGGTACAAGACTCCGCTAAGTCCATTCATTCTCAAATCCTTGTGCCTAAAAATATGAGAGTTAAAATCTTACAGCACGCTCATGATTCGCAGTGTGCTGGACATATGGGTTTTTCCCCGTACTAAAGCTAGAGTTCTTCAATCTTTCTTTTGGCCTGCTGTGAATAAGGACATACGAATCTATTGTCGATCTTGTAAAGTATGTCAAGAGATTAAATCCAGAGGTCCACGCCATGATGCACCTATTCAGGCTGCAGACATTCCCATTCGGCCATTTCAAAAAATGGCGATAGACATCATTGGTCCATTTAAGATAAAGTCTGCTAGAGGACACCAATTTATTTTGACGTGTGTTGATATGTGCACACGTTGGCCGGAGGCTGTTCCTCTAAAGAGCATAACTACTGCTGATGTCGCAGATGCTCTTTGGTTAATATTTTCTCGTCTGGGGTTTCCAGCAGAAATATTATCCGACCATGGTACCCAACTCATATCGGATACCATGTCTCAAGTAATGTCGACTCTGAAGATAGAGAGATCGCTGAGTAGTATTTATCATCCTATGTCCAATGGGATGGTGGAACGTTTGAATAGAACTCTGAAAAACCTACTAGGTAAGATAACGGAAGATCATCCTCAGGATTGGGATAGGGTTTTACCCGCGGCTCTCTTTGCATATAGAGAGGTCGCCAACGAACATACAGGATTTTCTCCCTTTGAACTTGTCTTTGGCGCGAAACCGCGAGGTCCTATGTCCTTACTTCATGATCTTATAACTGCTGATAATATTGTCGATGACACAAAATCCTCTTATGAATATGTCATCGCACTTAGACACAAGATTATTGAAGCATGCAAATTGGCAACTGCTTCTTCTGAATTTGCGAAACAGAAGGCAAGGGAATTTGCCAATAAAAAGAGATGTTTGCGACAACTTTGTCCAGGTGACAAAGCATTTGTCTTGCTACCTTGTAGGGAAAATAGACTTCTCATTTCTTGGAAAGGTCCGTACGATATAATATCAAAAGTTTCCGATGTTGACTATATCGTCGATATTGACGGGAAGCGTAAAACCTTCCACATCAACATGCTCACGGAATTCCATGAACGTCCTGATTATTTACAACCTGTTTTCCAGGCAACGGACGATTTGTCCAGTCCAACATGGACAGTACTCATCTCTGTCAGTAATACAGGATGAGGAAACGAGTTTTTCTGATGTAAATTTACCTTTTCCAATGATTCCTCTTCACTCTAATGAATCATGGAAAGATGTTGCAATTTCTCCAGAATTATCTCCAGGAGAGCAGAAACAAGTTTCTACTTTGTTAGAACAATTTCAGGATGTCCTTACTGACATTCCTGGTCAAACTGATGTCATTCAACATGACATTATTCTTACTGACCATAGTCCTATAAGAGTCAGACCGTATCCTATCCCGATACATTTTCAAGCACAGGTAGAGAAAGAGTTAGATGAGATGATAGAGTTAAAAATTATTGAACCATCCACATCAGCATATTCTTCGCCGATGGTTATAGTACGGAAAAAAGACAATAACATACGTCTTTGCGTGGATTATCGCAAATTGAATCAAGTGACTAAATTCGATGCTGAACCTATGCCTTTACTAGAAGAGCTACTTACGAGACTATCGAATTCTCACTTCTTTACTAAACTCGATTTGTCTAAGGGATATTGGCAAGTTCCACTATCCGAACACGCCAAACCGTTTACTGCTTTTTCGACGCCTAGGTGTCTATTCCAATGGAATTTCATGCCTTTCGGTCTTATGAACGCCCCTGCTACATTTGTACGCATGATGCGTCGAATCCTATCTCATCGCTCAGATGTCATTGCGTATCTTGATGACATCTGTCTTTTCAGTGATACTTGGAACGATCACTATAATGGTATAAATGAACTATTGTCTATCTTACGCGAGCATAACCTGACAGCGAAACCATCGAAAGCATGTATTGGTTTTAGCGAAATATCTTTCTTAGGACACCGTGTTGGTCATGGGTTCCTAAAAACAGAAGACCATAATACAAGTAAGATACTTAACATTTCTATTCCTAAGACTAAAAAGCAAGTACGAAGTCTCTTAGGTCTAATACAATTTTATGGACGATTCATCCCGAATCTGTCCTCCATTATGTCACCTCTTTCTTCCTTGCTAAAGAAAGGGTCTCCTAATGTAGTCCATTGGACTCAAGAATGTCAATCCTCTTTGGATAAGGTTAAAACTATGTTTTCTACTTCACCTATCCTAGTATTGCCTTCTAAGGATAAGACATTTATTCTTCGTAGTGACGCTTCATCCACCGGGATTGGAGCTGCACTAATGCAAGAGTACTCTGGAACTCTGCATCCTGTGATGTATATTTCTCGGAAATTAAATGCCGCAGAGAAGAATTACTCGGTCCTAGACCGTGAATTATTGGCTATGGTTTGGTCAATCCTTAAACTGCAAAGATTTCTTCTGGGCGCGCATTTCATTGTGGAAACTGACCAGAAAGCTCTTACGGCTATTCAGAGTAAAAATCTGAAGAGCGCGAGATCAACGCGATACGCGATTGCTCTACAGCCATTTCATTTTTCGGTGCGAGCTATCCGTGGGTCAGAAAATGTGATGGCAGATATTTTGTCTAGATGCCCACATGATTCATAACTGTTATACAACTTTGATACAGTTGTTTCTATGTTGAAATGTGTACACATATGTAATATATCATATATTGATTGTAACACTACTTAGCGGTTCATTGATATTTATTCACCTCTGATCTTTCAATGTTTTTCGTCTTTGATGATCATGATGTTAAGATATCTTAGATGAAATTTATGTATAAACTAAGGTGGAAATTTTGTCATTGCTATTATTGTAGTATGCGTTGGTGACACCTCTCTGGAAATATTTATACTTAGAGAAGTATTCTCTAAGGTCATAAAACTTATGCTTATCATCTGCGCATTGTATTGGTGCGTTGTGAGCCTATTGTATGTTGCTCCTAGATGTATTTCAAAAAAAAAAAAGTACCATTTTTTTTTCCCGAGGGGTGTGGTAATCTGTTGCGTGCATATTTTGACGCACATATTACAAAAATCGATATGGCTATTTAATATGGGAAAAATATAGACATTCATTCATTTGTGTATGAAAATGCTGTCTATGGTAAAAGCGAGAGAATCCATGTTTGATTCACCCTTTTGATTATAGGAGTAATCGTTCTGGATATTGATCCAGCGCAAGGATATTGCGCTTACGTTTGTACTTATTTTTTAGGGCCAGAAAATATATTAATTTGCTTATTGTGTTTATGGCCTGAATTCATATGTATTACATATTATTAGTACAAGTAGAATCAGTCCTATATTGTATATTTTGGATGGGTAGGCGGGACTAGATTCTTATTATTCCGGTCTAGCGGAAGTATGAGTTGTCTTGACAAGTCGTGATGAGTTCCGATGTACCGTGATAATGGCGGGTACGCATTTTTCAAAGGGCTGGTAGATTCTTAAGGAAATATAATTCATGAAGTGGTTTTCTTCTAAAGGAGATGGTATCTCTACTATAGTTTATGTTAGAGACTCTCCTAAGGTACGGTACAATGTATAATTCGGACTCCATGTATTGCCAGACCCTATTTTGATGATCTCATGTCGATTCGACCTAGATGGAACATTGTGCTTCGTATCGCTAGGGTCGTGTTTTGTATCGACGAAGATGACAGACTTTCCTGCAGCGGTTATGGCTACGTGAATTAACCTGATCACCGTAGAGCTGTATGGAAACATTTATGAAATCATTTATATACCCATTATAAATTAACTCTGGCTTATATTCTCCTTCCTATGAATGAGTGAACGACAACTCAGGGAGGCAGCCATGTTAGATTTCGGTCATCATATGTTTTGATCACTGCCAAGAGAACAGATTATTTATCCTATTATCGGACAGTGACAGGGAGATCTCAATCTTGCTAGAAACCCCCTCTTTCGTGGTTTCATAATATATACTACAAACTATGGACGTCAAGTAACTTTAGTTATTTACCGATCTGCCTTCACTGACGCGTTTAGTCAGATAGGGGGATGCGGCCATAATGTATCATGACAATTGAACTTTTGATGTACTGCCCATTATTTCTGAATGTGTCATGACTTCAGATCTGCTATGTATACCTACAAATTGATATGTCAACATACCATGATGTACTCGTATGTCCCAGTGTGTACGTCTGAATAAATTGAGTAAACAAAGATTCCAGCAGTCTGCATTGGTGCCTTGTAGACACAAGTGTATGAGTGGTTATATTGGTCAGCACACGAACAGTACACCATTCGCGGTAATCACACTCTACACTTCTACTTCATACATACACCATCCTGCGTCGGTTGGAGTGACCAAGTTTAGGG
Source organism: Oreohelix idahoensis (assembly GCA_024509875.1). NCBI lineage: Eukaryota > Metazoa > Mollusca > Gastropoda > Stylommatophora > Oreohelicidae > Oreohelix > Oreohelix idahoensis. The sequence continues at coordinate 72,218 of JAMPIV010020973.1, forward strand.
CCTGCTTCCCCCTGGAGCCTTTGCCTTCCCTAACTCAGGACTAGGGTGAGTTACCCATTTACAGCTGGGTAGACTGGAGCATGCCTGATCTCAACAACACACCACTCTTCCTTACAGAGCATACCGACTGACACTTTACAGAGTGGAAAGAAGAAAAGAAACTTTACAGTAACCCCGAATTATAACAGCAAGGTTTAAATCAGCCAAAAAGAAAGTAAATATAAACATCATCCAGTGTTATGCACCAACAAATGATAAAGAAGAATCTGTGAAAGAAGACTTTTACACCAGACTACAAAATGTCTTGGACAATAAGAAAAGAAAGGACATCACAATTTTGATGGGGGACCTAAATGCAAAAATAGGAACAGACAACACCGGCTTTGAAGAAACCATGGGAAAGCATGGATTATGTAGGATGAACGAGAATGAGGAACTATTAGCAAACATCTGTGCTTCAAATCAACTAGCTATAGGAGGAAGCATATTTCCATATAAAAGAATACATAAAGCAACATGGATATCACCAGACCACAGAACTGAGAATCAGATTGATCACATATGCATAAGTAAGAAGTTTAGGTCATCATTGCATGATGTGAAAGTATGTAGAGGAGCAAATGTTGTATCAGACCACCATCTTCTGTTGGCTAAAACAAAATCAAAACTCAAGAAATTTACAACAGCATATAGCTACAGACAACAGTATAATGTGGGATATCTAAGAAATCAGAAAATAAGAGAAAAACTTTCAATCACAGTATCCAACAAATACCATGTACTCCAACAGCTGGAAGATGAAACAGATACGGAAGACCACTGGCAACAAGTAAAAAATATATGGAACGAGACATGTGAAGAAGTACTGAGAAAAAGAGAACATCAGCACAAAGCATGGATAACAACAGATACCATTAGTAAGATAGAAGACAGGAAAAACAAGAAAGCAGATTTAAACAGAAGCAAAACCAGAAGCTCCAAAGCCAAGGCGCATGAAGTGTACATAGAAGCAAACAAAGAAGTAAGAAGAAACATCAAAAGAGACAAGAGAAGCAGAGGAAGCTGCAGCCAAAGGAAATATGAGGGACCTGTGCAACAACAAAAAGAAGCTAACAGGGAAATATAAGCAAGCAAATGCCCTCATAAAAGATAAGAATGGAAAAATTGCTTAGTAATATGAAGAGATGGACAGAACATTTTGAGAAACTTCTCAATAGACCAGCTCCAACTAATCCCCCAGACATCTAGCCAGCAGAAGAGGAGCTAAAAATCAGCTGTGAACGACCAAGTAGAGAAGAAATAAAGAAAGCCATAAAGCTTCTGAAAGATGGAAAAGCAACTGGTCCAGATGGCATTCCAGCAGAGGCAATCAAAGAAGATATTGATACCTCTACAGAGATATTATACAAACTACTTGGCAAAGTCTGGGAGAGAGAGGAAATACCAGCAGAATGGAAGGAAGGTTATCTGGTCAAGTTGCCTAAAAAAGGAAATTTACAAGAGTGCACAAATTATAGAGGAATAATGTTATTATGAGTGCCAGGAAACGTATTAAACTTGAGAGATTAAAAGAGTCCATATACAAGCAACTGAGAGATGAACAAGCAGGTTTTCGACAAAACAGATCCTGTACAGATCAGATAGCCACATTGAGAATAATAGTTGAACAAAGTCTGGAATGGAATTCACCGCTATACATCGGATTCGTGGAATATGAAAAGGCATTTGACAGTGTAGACAGAGAATCGCTTTGGAAATTGATGAGGCATTATGGAGTTCCCATGAAGATCATTAACTTAATAAAGAAGACCTATGAAGACATGACATGCAGAGTTCTTCATGAAGGACAACTTTCAGAACCGTTTAGGATTAGAACGGGAGTGAGACAGGGATGCCTGTAGTCTCCATTTTTTTCTTACTAGCAATAGATTGCGTTATGAAAACATCGACATCACACAATAGAAATGGAATCCAGTGGAATCTGACTAAACAGCTTGATGATCTGGATTTTGCAGATGACTTGGCTGTTTTGACCCATAACCATAATCAGATGCAAGAGAAAATGAAAATTCTCTATGAGAGGTCACAACAAGTGGGCCTGAGAATACACAGGGAAAAGACAAAGATTATGAGAATAAATGCAAGAAATTATAACAAGGTTGAACTTGAAGAAACGCCACTAAAAGATGTAGAATCGTACACATATCTTGGAAGTAATGTAGACAAAATTGGAGGGACAGACAGTGATATCAAAATAAGAATACAAAAAGCAAGAGGAGCTTTCATTGCATTGGGAAACATATGGAGAACAAGAGAAATCAAGTCCAACACGAAAATAAGAATCTTCAACTCAAATGTCAAGTCAGTCCTATTGTATGGCTCTGAGACATGGAGAATACCAAAAACAACAACCAAAAAGCAACAGGACTTTTATAAACAGGTGCTTGCGTAGAATAGAAGGACTGAAATGGTATGACAAAGTCACAAATGTGGAATTGATGACAAGAACCAGACAAGTGCCAGTAGAACAAGAGTTGAGAAGAAGACGCTGGCGATGGATAGGACACACATTGAGGAAACCTGCTGATAGCATTACAAGGCAGTCCTTGTTCTGGAATCCACAGGGAAAGAGAGGCAGAGGTAGACCAAAAACACATGGAGAAGAGAACTGGAAAGAGAGGTGAAAATGATGTGGAAAACATGGAAAGAACTTGAGCGGATGGCACAGGACAGGAAGACTTGGCATGTGTTTGTTGAAGGCCTATGCTCCTTGGGCAGCTAAAGGGTATTGATTGATTGATTTATTGATTGTGTTACAGAACAATAATGCAAATATTGCATACACTGAAAAGGTAGTCCCAAAGCAGATACTGCCGGAGGAGAGTGAAGTGTTAGAGACTTCACTATAATGGGTCCAGTTTCGAGAGATAGAGTGACCAGTTCCCTTCCTCGCTACCTTTGCCTTCCCTAACTCAAGAGCAGAGTCAGATGCTCATTTATAGCTGGTAGACTGGAGTGTAAAGCCACAGTATTTCCGACCTTATACCTTTGCCTTTTACCTTTAAAAAAATTAGAAACCTATCCACAACAAAAATATTTATAGAATGTGTTATTCCTATATACACAAACTGGGAGTCTCGCCGGTGCTACAGAGTTCGTGAGCTGTGCTGAGATCCTCCTTGTGTGATCTAAGGGAGGAGATCGGAGCACTGATGGAGTTGTCCGTGTGCAATGAAGATAATCCTTAAACCAGACCAACCCTTTGCTGCGAGAGTTCAGCATTACGGACAATCAATAAAATAATAAAAAAGAAGAAATAAAAACGAAAGAGAACGAACGAACGAACAAACTTTATTTTCAAAGAGTTGAGAATTGGGCACGCAGGCCCGTCTGACATTCTGCCCTTCCTTTCTCTCGTCTTTTATACTGATTTCATTTATTCTCACATACATTTTACCCATCAATTCAAGGAATTCAACGTTGTAAAGGTAAAATAATAGCATACTCACATTCACAGTATCTAATTATAAACATGAAATAAAATATGTTGAAAAGTACAAACTAAATATTACCATGAAACAAAATATGTTGAAAAGCACTAACATCATCATTAAACCTACATTCGATATTATATCATTTGTTCGGAAAAATAATCACATTAGGGGGGCAGATAATCAGAACTCATAAAGCATTCGAAAAGTTTACGATTGTATGAATAGGGACTGTGGTTGTTATCTTTCAGATAATGTGGAAGATAGTTCCAGAGATGAGCAGCAGAGTAAGCTAAGCTTTTCTTGAATAAGTCAATTCTAGGCTTGGGCACTTGTATTTTGTTAAGGCGTTGACTGCGTCTTTCATTGTATTTGAACATTGGCCACAGATATGTTGGAGCATTCTGTGACAGGATTTTGTGAACAAATTTAGCTTTGTTGAACAGAAAGCGCTTTCTTAGAGGCAGTATTTTGAGATCTTTATATAGATCTACACACTGTGTTTGGCAGTTGTCGGAAACTAGACGCACTGCACGCTTTTGTAGTGAATGTAGAGACAGAGAGAGAGAAAGAGAGAGAGAGAGGGAGAGAGAGAGAGAGAAGAATAAGACAACGATAAATGATATATTTATGTAATACAAAAGACTGAATCAAGAACATCCGCAGAATGAAATGACAGAAATGCGTAGAAACGTTATCCACGGATAGGTTCGGAAGAGTGCGCAAAAAAAAAAAAAAAAAAATTGCACGTGGAGAGATACGGTAGATAATTCCAAATCGCAGAAACCACCAGGTCTGGATTTTTTTCTCCCCTAGTGCCTAGTATCGCCCCACCAATTTTGCTATCTATGAAATATAAGAACACATATGCACGTCACACACGTACATAAACTCAAGCGCGCACATACACATAGAGCTAACAACTTACGGTACCCACCTGTGCGTTTTCCAAACTGCCAAACACCTGTAAACACGTAACACGAACTCTCTTTTGTCAAATGTTTGCATTTACAAACATGACAAACATGCACAAGTTTGTGTTAGATTATCTACGTGCAGAACCTTCCACCTGTGGTGTGTTTTATATTGAGGTACCTGTCCGCAAGCAAGAGATTATCTCTGGGTATAAATACTAACAAGATCAAACCTTACTGTTTGGTTTATTATAATAAAGCCGCGCTATGTGTTTGTCTATTGTGACTTCCGAGTGAATTGAGTCTGTTTATGTTTGTCATTATATTTTCTAGCTGACAAAAAACCATATGCGACAATTTGACAATCTTGGGTCGATTATATGCTGTAATAATAATTGTCACCGTATGTTCTCGGGAGTTCTCTGTGCTGGATAATAAATAGAAGGACTACTATCACCTCATACATGTCACACGAGGCAACTAACATAAGGTTGTGCGTGTGCCTGGCAACCTCATAATATAAAACCAATTGCTACGGAAACAACAGCTGTAAGAACATATGAAGGTGTAGGGGTTGAGTACCGTATAGAGTATTTGTCGAGTTGGACAATAGTAGTGAAATCGACAAGGGATAGTGGACTGACAGAGTTATAGATTACACACACAGAAAGGTGTAAATAGGAGATGGACTTGAGACAACCTGGAAGAAGATTTATCAAAGTGATCTCTCTCTCCAAGCCTCAACTCACTTTTACTGTCTAAGCACCTCCTGCTCTCACTCTTTTCTCTTATCAACCATAGAGATTATAGTAAAGAGCTAAACAAGTTAATTATGGATGGAAGGGTCATGAACAGCGCATTAATAAAGGTGTAAACTTTATTAAATGAAGAAGCATGTATGAAAATAATGTATTTCATCACCAACAACATAAAATTACATCAATAATCAAAATAAACATCAATAGTCATCAATAATCATCAATAATCATCAATAACCACAATAATGCAAATACACACCCACACACACACACCACCAACACTCATAAAACCTGTAGAACACAGAGAAATGAAATAACTGTCTGACAGTCTGTCCGTTTTCGTGGGACCAAGTACAATGCTTCCGACAGTGTCTTTTACGTAAAATATACTCCATGGGGGATGGACTTGACCTGTATAAATCCACTGTAGTCGCTATTGTTGGTGGCACCCCTGATTTCGCAATGGGGACTGGAAGACTGTCTATCTCCTGCTGACCAAATAAACGAACTGAGCTACAGTCCGTCCGCTTTCGTGGGACCAAATGGAATAGCTCCAATGTCTTTACGTAAAAATATACTCCATGTGTGATGGACTTGACCTGTAAAGACTTTCTTGTTGGTGCTGACTTGGGTTACCCCTAATTGCGCGAGTTAGGCTGGAAGACGCTGTTTATCTTTGCTGGCCGCTCCTAAGTGCGAAGTTCTACATAAACCCAGAAATACACCAGACGAAGTTACTTGAGGACAAAGAGTCCCAGGCGCTCTTATCCGGCGCTATTGCTTGCTTGGCTGTAAATCCTGTTTAAACTGGTTTGGCTGTGGTTTTGGCTGAGTGCCCCGTTTAGGCACACAAAGTCGGGTGATATCAGATTCTGCTATAGACATGCTGGGCGGTTTTGATATTCTGGAAGCCGAAATGCTCTGACTGGTAATCCAATAGGCGAGTAGAGAACTACTACTGCATTAGGTGGTTCCAGATTTAGCGTTGGCTCGTTGCACTGCGTGAGCTTAACTTGGCGTTGACAAAAGGGGTTTTGATTCAGGAACGGGGGGTTGACGACTAGTGACGCTAGCGGTATTCCGAAACCCTCTAGATCGAAGAGAACCTGACGTTCTTCGCCTGACTGGAGTCTGCTCTAGCGATTCGGTCTCCCTGAAACTGAGACCCAAAAAAGACACCCTTTACCTCAAGCAACAACAAAATCAATCTAATGTTTTATAATCTAGTCATGCTCCGCTCCTTCCATTCTATCAATTATAGCATGTGCCCGCATAGGCTTAATATCTTTTGTACACCCATGTACCTGTCATTAAATGTTCTGACAGCAAAATCTCCTCCTCTTCTCCCAATCTCAACGTACAGGAAACCTAACCTTGTAGTTACAGTTAAATGAATATGCTTATTCATCTTACAACATTAAATGAATTTACATAAACAGATTACAGCATGTGACATTACACAAATAAATCATATGTCCCTTTGGGGAAATATATTAACATTCCACAAAATGGGTACATAGAAAGTGCAATGTTCTTGCTATAATAATACAGTTGTGGCTGAATCATAAGATATAATTATATCTATGCCTGGTGACTGCTTTCTGTGAAAGTTATAGACTAGTGCCTAGCCACACAAGTAAGCATAAAATGATTCTCCCTTGCCACTAGAAATATCTATCCAAAAGGAATAAGTGACTTTCTCCTATAATTCAGAGTTATTGCCTGCATCTCACTATTCAGTTTTAAGTGAACAATCCACCCCTGACATTATCTTACAGAAATGACAGTTAATTAGCCTATTCTTAACCCATGATAAGCATCTGTGGACTGATTCTACGCCTAGTATCTGTTATTGTAAGTTTAACATTTAACCCATGATAAACCATAACACTGACACCTGACTGTTTAAGCACCACTTAACTAAGGCCGTAGACAGCGCTACATTATCACTGAACTAAATTACTAGGAGAAGTCCTCAGAAATGATTTCAAGTCACTTTCCTATCAGATATATAAAAAACTAACATGAATATATCATATTATAACTATAAGATATGTCAGCTCACCCCGAAAATGACTAGAACATAGGCAAACACATTCTAGTACTGCCGTGCTATCTCTGCCTAAGTCTCATATGGTCATCTACGGGCCAGGAATATTCACGAGTGTGTTGGCTTATTAAACCCGTCTACTCTTATAGATTACAAAGGACGCTATTCCGGACACCTGGCCTGCATATTTCTACAGATGTTCGGCGAAAGACGTAATCTAGAGTAAAACAAAAGGTTTCAGAAGCAACAACTTTGAGAAAATTTCCCCGATAGACATAATATTATGATCACTAATGCGTTCTGAAGGCCAAACACAGAGACCACCTGCAGAAGTTACCTCCCACAGACAAGCGGTTTCTTTCACAGAAACCGTCTCTCGCTCGCGATCAAAGGCTTAGCGACGATCCAAAGAGAAATTCCCCCTTCCCCCTGTTCGGACGGACCACAGGTGCGTTTAGATAACATTACGTTATCGCTACGCTGACCGTTGAAGAATTTTTAATTCTGAAAGCCAGCCAAACGTAACCAACCGTCGGGTGGGGTTTGAAAAGGTGAAAATGAAAGAAAAGAAGAAAACAAAATGTCCAGGAAAACAGAACATTAAAAGAGTTAATAACATATGGAACGAAATGGTAAAATAAATTAATAGTTAATAGTCACTGTGACAGAAGGCTTTGGTTCAAGTGGGACCTGCTGCAATGGTAGCTTCATGAGCAGCGAAAGGGAGTGATGAGGATGATGATGATAATAATTGAAATGAGGTATCAAAAATTAAACTGGAACGCATTATTAACAACAACAACAACAACAATCAGTAAGACTGGCCAAAGTAGTTTTATAATGTAGTATCGTCATCATTTTATGTTGCGCCCCTTACGGAGCATGAAACCAATACTACAGATGATCCCCTTGCAGGAAGCCCGCACCGAGCAGTCACATGCTCTTGTATCAGTAGTTTCTGTGACAATTTGTTTTACATGATCGCTGTGCCAGCCTCATGTGCAACTTCATACTAGTCGCATTGAGATGAGATATATGGACATGAGGTATAGCATATATATGGACATGAGGTATAGTATATATATGGACATGAGGTATAGCATATATATGGACATGAGGTATAGCATATATATGGACATGAGGTATAGCATATATATGGACATGAGGTATAGCATATATATGGACATGAGGTATAGCATATATATTGACATGAGGTATAGCATATATATGGACATGAGGTATAGCATATATATGGACATGAGGTATAGCATATATATGGACATGAGGTATAGCATATATATGGACATGAGGTATAGCATATATATTGACATGAGGTATAGCATATATATTGACATGAGGTATAGCATATATATACTAGCTGCCAATAAAAACGCATCGCATTAGTTTATGAACCACAACTCTTTGTGCTAAATTTAAAATACCTTGTACATGAAACCACTGATTTTACATTTCTGATCCATTTACTAACCCAAATTTGCTGTATTATTAAACATGAGACAATTCAGAACCGGCTCCTAAGCAGTTGTCAACCCTAGGTGTAAAAACAAAAGTCGCACTCACTGTCATTCAGTTGACCAAGCCTGGGACGGTCATTGGTGGTACCTGTCGCCCGAAATCGCTGGTTCAGCCTCACTACAGTGGACTGGTCACAATTGAAATGTCTGGCAACTTCTCTGGTCGCCATTCCGCTGCTGAGCATACCAACAGCTTGCCATCGCTCTTGTGACGACAGTCGAGGCATGACAAAAACATTAACAGACTTTCTTTCGATGAAAACAGATAATGGCTTTTTACTCTCTGAAACTTGACTAATGCGTGTGCCAAATTTCAATGTGATTCGACTTTTAATAAAGCCAGAATTTATCAAAAACAAGGTTTTGCACGTGAAGCACGCAAGATTTGAAGTAAACATCACATCGACAGTAAAGTGGGAATACATGAACTTCATCACTTGCACACTTTCGGGGTTTGAAAATCGCTCACTTGCATAAACATTTCAACAGTGAAAACATGTCACGATTTCGATGCGTTTTTAATGGCGGCTAGTATATATGGACATGAGGTATAGCATATATATAGACATGAGGTATGTGGCGTGAGGTTCTTATTAGCTCTAGGATCAGTATAGTACTGACAATTACAGAAATAGAATTTCTGCAGAAAGTGGTGAAGTCCCAGTGTCTGAGAGAACTACTGGTATCACAAATTAGTTACGGCTGTGAATGAGCTGATCTAGAAAAATTGGTACAGTGGAGACAGTCATACAATTGCCACCCCCGCTGTGTAACTAACTGTGATATTAAAAAAACAAGGAAACAGATTTTACTTAACATTTATAAAAAAAATTTACAAGTCGTTCAAATACAATTTCCCTATTATTTATTTAGTATATACACTATCTACTCTTGTGCTGAAAGATGGATGTTGGAAGATGGAATGTAATGGATTTGTAAATTTACAAATGATTTACAAATATTATATTTATATAGATATATATATTACAACAAGTTTTCCAATTATAGGAAACAAATTTTTATCAGCTGGGCTGTTAATTAAGTATAGTAAATGTATCAGCTGTGCTGTTAATTAAATATAGTAAATGTATCAGCTGTGCTGTTAATTAAATATATAAACTTTATCAGCTATGCTGTTTGTCTCTTACTATGCTAATTCACGTTTTCTTCATAGACTTAAATGCTCACAATTGCCGACGGAAATAGTACTAATGTGTACTCATCTCTCAAAAGTTCTGTCCGTAATTTCTTGCACACAACACCCGCTGATGATCGTTTCGTTAGCCCACCCAAGACTGAGGGGGACTAAAGATGTATCTCAGGTACAATCTCTGTGCTCCTGTGAAGTTCCAGGCAGCTGGATTGACTGGACATACGACCTCAGGTTTGATGACACGAATAAAACCTGTAACAAGTAAAAATAGGGGCTAATTTCTGTCATCAAGCCCACCTATTTCTAGTGTTTATGAAATGAGCGCGTGTCTCAGGTGTCTGCATGTAGGATGAATGGCAACATGGCTCAGTATGAGTTAGCAATAGCGAGACAAGACAGGTGTCTACTTGCAAAACATTCTTTCTGATAAACTAATACATGGATACATTCAATAATATAAATTCAATACATGAATACATCCAATAATATAAATTCAATACATGAATACAATTAATACATGAATACATCCCATAATATAAATTCAATACATGAATACATCCAATAATATGTACACCTAGGTGTGATAAAACCATTTCCTTCCCCCTATAATATACCAGGCCCTCTCTGGATGGTAACATATATCGTAACAATATTGTTGTGTTCTAATGATAGGAGTATATGAAACGAGGACTGTTTGGTGATATATCAGGTTGGAGTTAGATGGGACAATAGATTGAGTCCTAACAAGGACTATTTTGGTTATATTTCAGTTGGTTTTATATGAGACAATAGATTGAAGTTATAGGAGACAATAGATTGAAATATGATTCCTATTAGTCTTCGTCTTCATCAATCATATCAGGAAAGACAATCAATATGCCTAATTCTCCAAGATACAATCAGTAACCTGATACGTTCATATTGAAACAATTTATATAAAATATATACAGGTGTAGGTAGTATAACTGACACACAACCAATACCAACATTACATATCTGCTGTAGGCCTATTTTCCTACAAGTTATAGTAAATATATATTTACCCTCTAAGATTTAAACAGGCCAGTGACTCGACTAGGGAAGCAGTCTGCCAGGTCAATGCACGCAGGTAAGCAATAAATCAAGGTTGACAGCTCCTCTTCTTCAGTCGGTCGTCTTATCTGGTTTCGTGTTGGTGGGTGCGTGTTTTGAATAATGTCTCTCCCGTATATATAGATAAATGAGGTAACTTCTACTGCTTAAGGAAAGCTTTTGGTTGGTTCTCGGCGTGGCAAGCTGATTGGCTAAATGCGGTTTCGTACCATGCTCCGTACAGCCTAATTTTATTCTGTTTTTTTCCGCCATATTGGGTGACAAGATGGCCGCAACCGACATCCGAAAAACAGGGCTTACGTTTTTCCTGGCGTAACTTCGTGTAATTTATTCTGGCTCAGCGACTGTGCGTTGATTGGCTGGGGCAAATTTGTATCCCGACATAATGATTAAACTAAGAAGTGGGTTTACACACACTCGTTTCACGACAAGGTATAGCATATATATAGACATGAGGTATAGCATATATATAGACATGAGGTATAGCATATATATGTGTTCAGGTGCCAGGCTGTATCGGCAGCGCCGTTCCTCTGGACTCATTGGCAGAGGCTTGCTGAATGGGCAACAGCTTGACCTCTTTATCCAACCGCCCAACCTCGCGCCCACCGAGACATCGTTTCTGCGGCGCCTTCCTGTGGTCAGTGATGATTGAAAGGGATACTATTAGTCGCCTTGTACGACATGCTTGAGGGTACAGTAGTTCTATTCTTTGATTGTCTCTACACAGACCCCCGGGAACCACACGAAGAGGGGGGGGGGGCAGGGGAACAATGTTGTATATTTCTTTATGTGTGCGATACTTTCAAAACAAATAAATAAATGAAAAACAAATGAAAGGCAACAGAAACGTTTTCCAATGAAAGGTTAACCTTGGACCGTAGATTGTAGGAATGTCGAAGGAGGGAGTGCTTAAATATAAAGAAGAAAATCATAGCTAATAAACACGATAACTCTCAGAGAGATAAAGTTCACACATTTATTTGTACATATCATCAGAAAAAAAAAGATAAGAAAAACTGATAACAACTATCTGATTCAACGATGAAAAGAAAACGAAGATACGGAAGCACCTCGATAAATTGGCGTCACACCACGTGACAACAAGAAAAAAAACGACTTCTTGATATTCAGACTAGATAAGACATTGAGAATTATGAACGCCTACGCCCATCGGCGCGGTATACTAATGAGAATATCACACGAGCGACAATGTTTGATCCGTGGGGGTTGCAAAGGTTACATCTTTACAGGATCTCTTAGTGACATATGCAGATGTTGGCTTGCAGGTGCTACTGCAGGATTAACTATGGACAATATGACGAATACTTTGCCTACCGAAATAAAATAACCAAGAAACCACCTTTGAAATACAGATGAATATTTGAGTTAGGAATGATAAATATGTATTACCGGTACTTGTAAAATGGGTTTGGCATATTCATTTGACTAAACAGTTGTTATATATAAATATATAATGCACACACACACACAAACACACACACTCACACACACACACACACACACACACACATATATATATATATATATATATATATATGCGATATATATATATATATATATAATTATATATATATATATATAATATAATATATATATATAAATCTAGCTTCCCTTGATGCCTCTCTTCCAGTTTGTGATAGCTCCAAGGTATTTAAAGTAGTTGGCCTGCTCCCAGCTTAATATAATATCTTTTTCCTTCTCTTGAGATCGCAATGGCTTTTGTTTTGGAGCTGCTGATAACCATCCCTCTCTTCTCCAGTTCTTACTTCCAGACTTAAAGGTTTAATTGAACATGTGCCTCTGATTTAGCAATCAGGACAACATCGTCGGCTCTGAAATACAGACCTGTCTCATCTTCCAGTACCCCACTGGGTTGCCGTCCTTGCATAATTTCTGCTAGTCTTGTAGAAGCTCTGTATAGCATAGATTATAGGTGATGTAATGTTCTTCCTTGCCAAGCAGTCCCAAAGTTTGCTCCGGGGGACCGTGTCAAACACCTTCTCCCGATCCAAGAAAATAAAGATGCATCTCGTCTTTCTACTCAAGGATCTCATCCATCTGTGGCTCAGCCATGCGACTGAGTCTCTTGGTATATAGTCATTACAAAAGTTCTAGACAAACAGGTACAAGTGTGCTTCAGAAATGCCATTGTAAATGTTCTTGAAATTGTCAGGAAGTGACAAGTCATAACTGAGAAAGAGACGTAGTTACGTTATTCTATACAGTTCATTATCGACACTGATGGTATCAACATTTTCTTGTAGTTGTAATAAATAGGCTCCTTCACTAACATGACATTAAAGATTGACTTGAGTGTGGCAAAGCTCAAAACATTGTCTGAAGCAAAAACATGGTATGTTGCTGCATCCTGCGCAAACAAAGCGTTTGGGAATAATGTGAAACTGTTTGTTTGGGCTGCACATAGACGTTAGTTTTGATAACTATCACTATACGGATAGAGAAATCTAGCATTCTATTTCCTCTCAGCACCACAGCAGCCATGTTACTGTAAATGTGTACTGAAATCGTCTTTCAAGGTGTCAAAAGTTATTAAGCAATTCTTTTATTCAGTGAATTTTCGTTTTGCTTGTTATCCGTGTAGTCCGGGGGAGGGGGGGGGGGGTCTAAGGAGACAAATAAAGGATATGACTACGGCTTAATCTTCTTCTTCTTCCTCCTCGTTCGTCCTGAAAAGGACGTTGGTTGCGTTGTGTCTGTTTACACCAGAGCTGCGATATCTTGCACCTTTCTGCCGACACATCCGTCTTCAACACGGCATTTTTTGGGACCGGGTTTGCCTTCCCTCTTCGAGCCCTACTCTCTCAGCCAGACCACAGTGATGCAGCCTGTTTCCAGGACCACCACGTGGAGGTGGAGTAGGGTCTTGGTCAGCTCTGGTTCGCTGACCCTGACGCAAGCAGTCAAGCTATGGGTCGCTGACTGCATTCTCTGTTGCTGCATCTTTGGATCCCACGGCTTGATCAGCCATGGCGTAAGATGATACAAACTTGAGGTTGTGCAATAAGGCAGGCAACCTCATCATTGCAACAAACTGCTACAGAACCATCACTGTAAGAGCCGGCTTCTTGCAAGGAGACCGGCTGTAGTGGTAACTCCATGTTCTAAAAGGAATGAAAAGGGAACTAATGATGATGATTAACAATGAATATTTAGTATGTAGATTCCCGATAAACAATATTCAGACATGGTTGATCACAGCCACTGCTTTAACCCTTCCTACAGTTCTGGTCCTAAATGGTAATGACAACGGTGTCAGAATTGCTTTCCCGAGAGTAAGGCAAAGGTAAAAGCTCTTTGAGCCTACTACTGTGTGGCGAAGGCTCCCTACTTTGCCGTAGTGGTCCACGAATTGCGGCCACATGTTCATAAACTTTAAATAAATAAATATTGCACACATAAAAGTATGTTTCAGGCACTCGTGTGAAGTAAAGAAGTAGAAAACTTGACAACAGAAACACAACCGAAGTGAGTGGCTTACCGGAGAAACGAACCCAGGTCCATCCGAAGGCACCACCGCCCAGCTACGGAAGCGAATCACACTATCCTCTCTGCCAACTAGGCACCACTAACTTTAAAGATACATAATGAAGTCTCCTACAAAGTTTTAGTCACATTTTTCAGCTATGCTGAATACGATCATCACTTCCATTTTCTTTCCTTATACAACATGCAGCCACTACGGCAAGTGTTCCAAAGCCTGCACCAACCACGTTCGTGTGCTCTGGAAATGGTGGTTTCTGTAACAATTTAGTTTACATGATAAGGTAGCCAGCCTCATACACAACCTCGTATTAGTCGCCTCATATTAGACGTCATACACAACCTCGTATTAGTCGCCTCATATTAGACGTCATACACAACCTCGTATTAGTCGTCATACACAACCTCGTATTAGTCGTCATACACAACCTCGTATTAGTCGTCATACACAACCTCATATTAGTCGTCATACACAACCTCGTATTAGTCGTCATACACAACCTCATATTAGTCGTCATACACAACCTCATATTAGTCGTCATACACAACCTCGTATTAGTCGTCATACACAACCTCGTATTAGTCGTCATACACAACCTCGTATTAGTCGTCATACACAACCTCGTATTAGTCGTCATACACAACCTCGTATTAGTCGTCATACACAACCTCGTATTAGTCGTCATACACAACCTCATATTAGTCGTCATACACAACCTCATATTAGTCGTCATACACAACCTCGTATTAGTCGTCATACACAACCTCGTATTAGTCGTCATACACAACCTCATATTAGTCGTCATACACAACCTCATATTAGTCGTCATAAACGAGGAAGCAAAAGGCCTATTCTTTCTTTGTTTGAGTTTTCAAGGGAGCTACACAGGGCATAAAATATGAGACACTGACAAGCCAGGGAGGTTGCTGTAGTGGACCGCCCAGAAAATACTGAGCAATTCAGCGTGTTTTATTTCCTCAGCCGCTGTAGTAGTCAATGAGCTTAACTGTGCAAAAATCTAATTATTGTTCGCTGAATACTCCCGTGTATTCTTTTACTTAGAGATTTACTCTCATAATAACGATGCTCTTGGTTACAAATTCTGTAATACAGACATCTCTGCTTGTTTTCTTTTTAGAGCTAGGACAAAACAGTTTTGTTATTGCTTTCATAGTGCCAGCTGAGTTATGTCTTTCAAGTAAAATGTTTAGATCGTTCAGGACTAAATGAAAGGAAACAAACATTCTTATAATGCAAGCTTGATACTTTAGCTTGCACGCCACCTGTTTTTTTTTTTCTTAGGTATCGTTGAGATATCATCATATTTTTGACATCATAGCTTGATACTTCTTCATTCCTTCCTGTCTCCAGTACTTTTTATCAATTAAGTTGTTGACTTCTTTCCATGCCGTGACGTAAGGCTGTCCAGTATCTTCTCTCTTTGTCGTCCTCTTATCTCTTTTTCCTTCAATCTTTCCCGTTGTCACGATATACTCTAGCTATCTTCTTCTCATAACACGCCCAAATAAAGTGGATTACTTCCTTCTAACATGAGGAGTAAGCTTCCTTTGCGCATTGGCCTCTTCCAGAACATCCTCATTTCGTTTTTTAGCTTCACATAGTATTTTTAACATTCTTCAGCAAAACCATATATGTGTAGCCTCTAACGTTTTTCCTACCTGCTTACTAATTGTCCATGGCTCACTTCCGGTTGCGACAAATAAATCAAATTTTAAACAAGCTCTAATTGCATCAGCAAAAGCAGACGCATTCAATTCAGCCAATTTCACAAAGCTTATAAATACATGACAGATAACAACTTGTGATTTACTTCTATCAACAAAGCCTACACCCAGATACAGTCGTTCATTTCCTCATATGTCATCGTTTTAATCAGCAGTGGTAGGAAATCCGTGTGGGGTATTCATTGGTGCAACTGTGTATTCTCTTTACCTTTCTTTTACATTTTTTTTTTGGATAAAGAAATGGGAGGACTTCGGAATAACATCAATTTTGCTTCTTTTAACTCAGTTCATCCAACGTCTCGGCAGAGAGTCAACCTAATTTTCGTTTATAATTAGAGTGTGGTGTAATTTTATTTGGTTTTTTTTGTATTTTGTCTACATGAAAATATTATTTAGTCTCGTGTAGTTACCGTGGGTCTTTGGACAGACAAAGAAAGAATAGGGCTACTGTACGCTTATGCATGTCGTACCAGGCAACTACTATGAGGTTGAGCATGAGATTGGTAGCCTCATCAAGTAAAACAAATAGTTACAGAAACCACAGCTGTAAGAGCATGTGAATGCTTGGTGCCAGCTTCCTGCAAGGAAACCAGCTGCTGTGATGGTACTATGCTCTGTAGGTAGCGCAAAACGAAGAAGAAAGGTGTTTTTGCTATAAATTGTATATTGTGTGATCTGGTTACATCATAATTTGTTTGTTATTTTATTGAATATTTACAATCTCTTTATTTAGAGCTTGCAGATGTGGATATTGTTTATATCCTTAGTATTTGTTTTTGTTTCCTCATTAGCGTTACTCTATAACGGTCTTCCTTAATTGCTATGTTTATTGTTTTCTTTGGTAAACCTTTTTTCTACTTATTTTTGTTTATTAAGTGTTAAATATATTTGGAATGATATTTTTACGTATGATAAAAATGTATTTATTCCTCTTTGCATTTGATTCTCGATATTCATGACAGTGCCCAAAGCCGCAACCTCAACTCTTTCGGTATTAAATGCATGTTTTTTGTTTTCGTTTTTCTCTTTCAATTGTGAGTTGTTTTGTTTGTTCATCCCCATCATTGGCGTTTTGAGAGTTTACTTTTCTTACTAAAGTACATAAGCAAATTCTGCCTTTTCTCGCTTTTTGTACTTCTTACCGTTAGCCTTTCTTTTTTCCTCACTTCTCTTGTCTATCCATAGTCTTCTGGGATAGCTTATGTATTCTCCAACTGTCTTCAATGGGTTTTCTCAGCTCATTTTAAGTGCGTAATGAAGAATATATAACATTACTTGATGACATTTCTAAATGTTATTGTAATAGTTTATTAAAAGTCTCAGTGTTCCCACAACTATCCGACCATATTGTACGCCAGGGTGGGCGTGGGGGAGGGAATTTCTGGAAAGACGCCATACTGGACGACCAATTCTAACTCAATACCACCGGTGTGTGATATGAAAATAGGGACTATATGTGGAAGTGAACCTCTGTTTGTGAGACTAATTTTACCTTCATTAACTCTTAAAATCATCCACCCACTTCCAGGGATTCCCTCTGTAGTGAAATTTGTTGAGAACCCAGCATTGCACACTAAGCTTGAAGTCACTTGAACCCCAGGCATGATTCTTTGGCTTTGACCTGGTTGACTGCATGCAGGAGAATCTCACTGTGGATCCAGGAATAGGCAGTGGGAGCTGTGAAGTGGTTCTGTGCAGACGTGACAATTCCTGACGTGACAAATATCCCAGAACCCCGAGCACAGTATTTTAGCTTTGCATAGTTGGAGAGCCCCTTGGATGGCACGAAATGCACAGTATGTCACGTGCTTCTTACTCCTAGCTTGGGGCCAGATGTGATTATCCTTTATATACAAGCCAAGCTGGAGAAACTGGAGCTCAAAACTTCAACTTAGCACGTTATGGAATGGCAGAAAAGCCACAGGACACGCCTAGATCTACAGTGTAGATAATAATAAGGCGCCTTCAACTCGATATTGGCTGCAAAAGAACGAGAAGCTCAGCAACCCGTTGAACAACAACAACAACAACAGCATAAAGACTAAGCTAATATGAACTTTTTAGAGGTCAATGGAGGAGTCCAAGTAGCTCTTAACACCAGAGGGTTGTTTGTAAGAGTATACCAGAACTACATTTAAAATGTTATATTCTCCACAGACATCTGATAGTAGTCTTATTCTGTCCTTGCCCCCTAAAAGACTTCACGGGAAGTAAGCGGGATAGTACATGAATGTTTGACGTGATTTTGTTGAGGCTCTGTGCCCCACAGGGGGCTGAAGTAAAATGAATAAATGAAAGATTGTGACCTAAGAACAAGCATAACAACCGTATGGATACTGTGTTACTGGCAGAGATTAGATGGACATTGGAAGAGTTAAAGTACAATATCGGGTGAGCAGCTGTGTTAGCGAACTTTCATTTAGATAGTAAATCAAGCTTTTCTCGGCTAGTTGAACTTACTTCACTGCGCGGATATTTATGATCCTCCCAGTAAATGCGCAATTTTTCTTTTCACTCTACGCTCTGACGCAAACATTTTTGTGTGAAAACATTATTTTCCTTCATCTTTTTTTTTCCCTAGTTTGCCCCCTGTGTTAAAAATGAATTTACTGTGTGTCGGACCACACGTGTACTGAGTTTACCTCAGTGTCATGTTCATTAAAAAAAAATATTAGCCAAGAGTGAGAAATAGCTACAGACAGTTATATATATACTGTGATAAATGAAAAGTGAACAGTAAGAGCAATAAAAGAAAAATGTAATATTGACCTCTAAGAAATCAAAGTTTCCACACTGCCCTATCTCGTACTAGAACGCGGCACATGAAAGGGATCATTTTTGTAAAAGACTGATTAATGACACATTATTTTACTTACAAGATTGTTAACTAATTTACATTCGATTATATACTCGTACTTTCTTTTCTTATTCTTCTTTGATCCATAGCCGCCAACCGTCAAAGCAGTCAGTGGCCATCACGCCTGGTGTCGTCTTGTAGGGCAGCAACAAATTGACTCCACTTTGTTCGGTCGGCGGCCATCCTTCGTACAGTGCCCCAACTCTGGTTCATTCTTTGCATCTCGGCCTCCACAGTTCTCCGCCAAGTTGTTTTTGGTCGACCTCTCTTTCGCTTTCCTTCGGGGGCCCATAGCATTGCTCACGGCTGTTTGTGCCCTATACCAGAGCGCTCTTTTAGTTTCGGTGACCGGAATTCTGACACCGGGTATAAAATTTTGTGTGCACCGTAAAAGACTATTTAAGTTTTTGGCGGGGAAAATCAGCTGATGTGTGAGTAAAATCAGTAAAATATAAATCATTACACACTCGTTCTGGATAAACACAGCGCTAAAATTCTTTTGTATACTATAACTTTGTTCTGTGTTCTATTTTTGATTGCATTTTTATTTGTTTGAAATTAGTTTTGACGGAGTTACAGACTTTTGAAAACAGCGTCATCATTTAAGGAAATTCATAAAATAAGTAATCTTTTTATTAATTTAATATCTAAAAATCGGCCCATTCGTTTGAGTTTATAATTATAAAGACTTCTCGAAGGGAAGCTAAAGATTATTTCCACATACTTTTTTTTTTTGGTTTCATATCTTGAGAATGTGTGGTAGTCAGTTTTGTGAGTGTGGCATTACAAGAACAAGCATATTGTCACCAGATTTTATAGCATTTAAATCCCTTTAAACGCATTCCTGATACCCACAAATCTTAAATAAGGTAGTAAAAAAAAACTTTTTGTAAAGCACCATCTGTTTTTTTGCATTTTCATTCATTTATAATGATATTTAGCTACGTATATAAGCGTCAGAAAACATGTAAAGCTATAGATAGATTACTTCCACATAATTTGATCTATCTTTCAAGTCTTGTTAATCTTCTATTTATAATATGAATTTTTTTTTTAATTGTGTGTGAGATAAGGACTGTTCCACTGGTGTTCTTTGGTAGACAATCCTGTGCACACGACGGCTGCCAGCGAATTCTAAGTAACTGTTTGTATATCTTCTTTCATTCAAAGTTACAATGCAGGTAGTAAATTTAGAGAAACCAAATTCTAAATCTAATACCATCCTTTTATCAATGGCTAGAATCAGAGATACATATGATAATTTAGAAATATTTATGAATGGCATGAAAGCTCAGATAGAGTCACTAAAATATTTAGAGTGGGATGGTAAACAAGTTGTTGTTTTCTTATTCGGGGATTATTTCCTTGTTTTGCTGGAGACACCACAGACATGGGTATATTCCTTGAGCTCCAGACAAACCAAACATTTTCATCAAAGACATCCAGAGAGCATACAACTTGCAAACCAAGAAGTTTGGCCATGTTGATAAGAGATTACAATAGATATATGAAATATGGGAAAGGGAATAAAAGGCAAGTGGCACATTACCATAATTGTTTACACAAACCAATGTTAGAGATTGAAATTGAAAATGTAGCTCCTCCTTACCTTCATATTTTATTAGGAATTGTTTTGAAACACCACAGACTTCTAGAACAGGTAGCTGATACAATAGACGCAAAGATATTTGAGAATTCGCAAGAGATACATGCAAACATTAGTACTTTTAAGAACTTGAAGAGATTTAGTAGGAACTGGAAATAGGCAGAAGAATTAGGAGCTAAAATTGAATTTTTCAGGTAGGTATTGAACTTTGTGAGGATAAGGAGGAGACAGATAATTTTAAAGTTAAACTTGAAAATGCACAAGATGCGCTGGCCAAACTTCAGTTTCAAGATCTGTGTACTAGGTCTGGTCCAGTTTGCTCACACATGGACAAGGTACTAGCCAAACACAAAATCATACAACAGGCTTATAATAGCAGAGCATTTATAGGGAATCACTGCCACAGATATCTCACACAAAAAGTTTATAAAGATCTTACAAGAGCAATCATTACACAAACACTGAAAATTACAGACAAACAAGATATAACTAACATAGCTTTTATTGCCCAAGAACAATTCAACTCACTGAAAGAAGCATTTGAGAAAGTACACAACAAAATATCACACAGTAAACCAATTAGTAAAGAATCAATAACAGCATCGATAGAGACTTATATGTCTTTGTTCAGAAAGCTATTCCCTAGTAAGACAATTCATAAACAGCACATATTAGAAAAACATTGCGCAGACTGGATCAGAACTCATGATGTATGATTGAGATAATTGTTAGCTCTCATGTTCTGGGGACAATTGGGTGTGTTATTTTTAAGGTTATAAATGTGGACATGCAATTTAAACTTTCAATAATTAATGTTTGACGCATGAAACCAAAACAAAACTTTGATATCCATTTTCTGCAGGTTTTCTACTTTTGATTTCTGTAATTTGTTATGCATGTTGATTGTGACCGTTTTAGTGTAAATTGAATTAGAAACAAACCATAACAAAATGTAAAAAAAAAAACGTAAATTTTACACTATTTCAGACTATTATATCTTCTGTTCTAATTGTGATAAAATGTTTGTTCTTGTTCTAAAATTTACTCTAACATTTCTAGTCTAGCTTTACGCAAAATTAAAGCCGGTATTTATAATAATAAAGTAGCATAAAAGCAATTCAAACATGTTTTGGGGACATTTGGGTGTGTTATTTTAAGGTAATAAATGTGGACTTGCAATTTAAACTTTCAATAATTAATGTTTGACGCATGAAACCAAAACAAATCTTTGATATCCATTTTCTGCAGGTTTTCTACTTTTGATTTCTGTAATTTGTTATGCATGTTGATTGTGACCGATTTAGTGAAAATTGCATTATAAACAAACCATAACAAAATATAAAAAAAACGTAAATTTTACACTTCTTCAGACTATTATATCTTCTGTTCTAATTGTGATAAAATGTTTGTTCTTGTTCTAAAATTTACTCTAACATTTCTAGTCTAGCTTTACGCAAAATTAAAGCCGGTATTTATAATAAAAAAGTAGCCTAAAAGCATTAATTAAGCCCTATCAAAAGTAAACATCGCCACATGTTTTTCCCATTAGGAAGCTGACCACGTGACCTCTGTCAAGTGGGCTATAAATAGCGCGGTCGGGGAAAAAGGGGAAATAACTAAAAGATCGCTCGCAAACAGCCGTGTGATGTTCTTGTAATGGTATCAGGGTCCCTTCTGAGGACGTGGCCACCCAACCTCCAGCGTCGGCCAGCTATGATGGTGTGCATGTCCTCCTGGTTACTCCGAATAAGAAGTTCTTGGTTGCTGATGATATTCGGCCAAAAGATTCGGAGAATTTTCCTTAGGCAGATTGTGTGGAAGGAGGACAGTTTCGACATTTCCTTCTCTGTTACTTTAAAGCATTCCGCACCATAGAGAAGCATAGAAAGTACACAGCTCTCATACAGTACTTTCTTTTCAGTGTTACACAAAATTAAGGGGAAAAGGTGGGGGCAGGGACGTTTTAAGAGATTTCTGACGTCACATATGGGGGTGTCTGGGTTTTGGGGAGAATATGTGCCGGGGAGGGGGTTAAAATAGCAAAAATTGCGTGACGTCACACGTGAACGACCCCTTATTTCATGTCTACGTCTAATTCCCTTCTCCGCGTGTTTGATCCCTAAAAATAAGAAAGGGATTCTCCACTTTTATGAAGAATTTATACTAGTGCACAGAGGAAAATCATGGACAAAGAGTGTACAAAGAGATACGATAAACGATGGACACAGAAATGTGGTTTTTCGGACAAATGTTCAGAATCTAAAGACAACTAAAACATATTAAGGATAATGTACTGGAAGAGGCCGAGGAGGAAAGAAAAATCATTACAAATGTAAGATGAAATAGTTAAATTATTAGGCACCTTCAGAGATTACAAAATGGAGAACAACACACTGTTACAACAGGTAGAGATTATACCAAAAAAAAAAAAAAATTCATCGTGAATGGCGAAGTGAAGGGGCAATAGGGTAATAGCAGGATCATGAAAAACAAAACAAAAACAACAACAACAACACCAACAGCAACAGCAAAACAAGGGAGATGAAAAATTGATGCACTTGTTGTGACTTGCGTTTCATTACTTTTCACAGCCATGGAGATTGTCTTATTAATAGCTGAATGTTTTAGTTACATTTAATGCTCTCCCATGTACAACGTTGAGTGGTGCGGTCATTACTCAACAATTTCGCGCTTATAAGATCTCACGTTAATTACAAAGCTTTCAACAGTGTTTCGAAATAATGATGATGTAACGGTACATAAATCGTTACGGATGAGTAGAGATAACATTCTTTTTATGGCAAACAGGTGCATCGGTCATGAACGTGCAGTAAAAATCTGTACCGAAGGAAGACCTCACGCATTGCCGCTTCCAGATATTTCATCACGAATTTAAGATTGACAGCTATACAAGTTTCTCAGCAAGCTGACTTACTTTTTTTGGGACCAGTTTATGTCCTTGTCGTATGTGTTTAAACCTGCAAATGTCTGATTAGTCTCCACGCTGGTTTTTTTGTTTTTGAAAATCCTTGTAATAAGTGTCGAGTTTTACCTGAGACGTTTTAGCTATGTTTTGTTTACCCTACCGTTGAATTTTACAATTTCCATCCATCCATCCATCCATCCATCCATCCATCCATCCATCCATCCATCCATCCATCCATCCATCCATCCATCCTTTCTTCCATCCATCCATCCTTTCTTTCATCTATTCATCCA
The DNA here is from genome assembly GCA_024509875.1 of Oreohelix idahoensis. Taxonomy (NCBI): domain Eukaryota; kingdom Metazoa; phylum Mollusca; class Gastropoda; order Stylommatophora; family Oreohelicidae; genus Oreohelix; species Oreohelix idahoensis. The sequence goes on from JAMPIV010020973.1 coordinate 96,164, forward strand.
TCCATCCGTCCATCCATCCTTTCTTCCATCCATTCTTCCATCCATCCATCCATCCATCAATTCTTTCTTCCATCCATCCATCCGTCCATCCATCCATACATCCATCTATCCATCCACCCATCTATCCATCCATCTATCCATCCATTCACCCTTCCTTTCTTCTTTCCTTCCTATTTCGATCTTCATGAAACAAAGGGCCACAACCGCAGCAGTCCTCAAGCATAAACCTGTAGCAAAACACTGATGTGCTCTGGCAGTACTGGTTCCTGTACCAACATATTTTACACGGTGCATTTGCCAGTGCCATGTTTCAGCTTCACCTTAGCCATCTCTTACGACAAGCCTCTTACAACATCGGTGCACCTAAAAATAGAATATATTTGAGATTTCATTCCACCTGGAAAAAAAAGTGAAATAGAATTTGAGTGCCCAGAAAAAGGAAAAAAAAAAAAAATGCATCTGAGCTGAAGAAGGAGATTCATAAAACCTCCAGTTTATTTTTATTCCGCAAATTCCTAAGAATTTGTCTGTGGATATTTTCTTTTTTAAATATCGTTTTTATGTCGCATAAATCTCCAGACAGAATTTTACAAACACCTGCTGCTTTTTTGTGTTTGTGAACGGGAGCTTGTTGTTTATTTGTGAGGTGCGTAGCATGCAAATCTGGAAATGATATGTTTTAGGGCCTGAGGGAAAACAATCAATTTTTTTTAATGCATAGAGACTCTGGACTTCGTTAGCAGCTTTTAAAGTAATTTGCTGAGTAAAGTAGTTTGATTTCTTGCAAACTAAAATAAAACGGTGTAAAAATGAAAACCAGAGTGCAGTTAAAACATCGGTCGCATAGTTTCTTAAGAGCTTTAATAATTAAATTAATTAATTATGCTTTGTAGTCTAAATCAGTTCTGTAATAAAAATTATTAATATCAAGGTCTAATAAGATGTCTTTAATATTATTGTCGTTAAGAAAAAAGAGAGATTGTATAGAGAACAAAGAAAATCAGCGTCGAAACATAAATATACTGTCTAACAGTATTTATTTTATTTACTTAGTTATTTATTTTTTCTTGTAAGTATTCATAACACTAAAATACTTACTCATTTGCATATCCCACAGGTGCAGTTGTTGCTTGAACGAAGGATGATGCTTCGCACCTGTTGTGTTTTATAATCGTTTTCCAACAGGTAATCTGAAGCCAGGACAAAAGTCTGATGCAAGTGTTGGAAGAACTCTCAGATAGTTAGTAGCATGTTGTTTTACATTTAGCGTATCGTTTCATCAGTTTCTTTTTCTTTTTTTTATCTACCAGAGTTCAGAATTCAAGATAACAGAGAAGCAGTACAACGGTAAGTCATAATATCGCTTCAGTAAATAGAGTACTTCGCGCAGTTTGTGAGAGTGAGTAAATGGAAAGAAAGCGAGAAGTAGTGAGTCATTCTAATTTTTCTTTTCTCTGCTTATGGAATATGGAACCACTACCGCAGGTGATCCACTTGAAGGAAACCTCCATCAAGCATTAACATGTTCTCGTAGCGGTGGATTCCGTAGCAGTGTTTTTTTAACATGATGAGTTTGCCAGCCTCACATGTTTTAGTGAATACATTTGGTTTATGCTCTGCTAGAGTGTGTGAAATAAGGAACACTCTTCTAGAGCCTAATAATAGGTCAGGAATCAGTATAAGGTAGATAACAATTTACCGGTAGATCACGTGAGATGAACTGGTAAATCTTTAGGTGATAGAGAAGGAATTTTGAGACTAGACAAAACACCGGGCTAATCCTCTCTAGACTAGAATTTCAAAGCGCAATATTTTATGGATTAAAAGTAATTTTTCCGCGTTCCAAGTCAAAACTTACGAGCTAGCTTTAAACAGAAAATCAATTTTAACAGTAACGTGCATGAGATTAGCGCGCAATGTTTTCTTTGAAGTGACGCTAACGTTTGGTAATACATAGTTTAGTTTGAATTTTCCACCGCTGTGATGATGTGAGTGGCAGGAAGCTGATCGCCCAGCAGAGATAACAGTTATATAAAGGCTGCACTTATTCAAAATTCCAGATACTCTGAATCCAGAAAACAGACATGATTTTATCAGTGTAGATCTTTAGGAGCTCATTGTTTCTAAAATAGATCCCCTACTGTTCCACGGGGTTACTCACCGTTGGAATAGGTAATGTAGTATATACGACACTGAATATGATTAATTAGAATATTTCAATGCTGGATGATTCGGTATGATTAGATTACAGGGTTGTACTTAAGTTATTTGGCGCCGGGGGCGGATCCGTTCCCCCCCCCCCCCCCATAAAACACGCAGAAAATATATTATACTTGCAAAGAGATTTTTTACAGTACATTACAATCATAATAGTGTCCGCAAGCACTCCCCTCCTGGCTGTCACCCATGTGGACCCCCCCCCCCCCCTTTCCCTACCGCACTCCCTTTGTACGACACTGATTTCTTTGTGCTGAGAGTTTGCTATATGACTTTCTTAGTATTCTTCGTTTGATTGTCTTCTTGATTATGCATCGAGATTAATTTACCTTCATCTTTCTTTCCTATTTTTATTTGTCCCATTCCTGGCGAAAACTTCGCGATCGTAACGTGCTGCGCATTTTTTATGTGTCCTTATACGATTGTCATCATTAAGTTATTATTTGTTATAGGTCTATAAAGATGGCGGTACAGTTCTGATAGAGAAACGTCACATGGTCTTCCAACAAATGTGGCAGAGTGAAACCATCGCACACGATCTCAAAGATGCGTCAATTAAGCATCTGTATAAACGTAAAGGTATTCGCCAAGACTGTAACAATCATCGAGGCATCTCTCTACTATCAATCGCAGGGAAGATATTCGCCAGAATCCTTCTGAATCGCCTTACGGCTCATCTTGGCGATGGTCTTCTACCTGAAAGTCAGCGTGGATTCCGGAAAGAACGTGGAACCACCGATATGGTTTTCGCTGCAAGACAGCTACAAGAAAAATGCCAAGACCTGTACACAGCTTGCATCGACTTGACAAAGGCATTCGACACGGTCAGTAGAGAGGGTCTATGGGAGATCATGGCAAAATACGGCTGCCCAAAGAAATTTATCACAATAGTGCAGCAACTGCATGATGGAATGGAGGCTAGAGTTCAGGAAAACGGTGAGCTATCGGAGCCTTTCTCCGTCTCAAATGGAGTTAAACAAGGGTGTGTATTTGCCCCGACTCTGTTCAGTATCATGTGTTCTGCAATGCTGACTGATGCTTTCAGAGACGGGGACATAGGAATCGACATCAGATATCGTATTGATAGAAAATTGTTTAACCTAGGAGGCTTCAAGCAAAAAACCAATGTCAAATCGCACACCATCAGAGATCTTCTGTTTGCTGACGATTGTGCCCTCAGAGGCTGATCTGCAGATAGCGTGTATAGATTATCCGAAGCCTGTTCCAACTTTGGGCTTACCATCAACACGGAGAAAACAGAAATCATGTACCAACCAGCTCCTGGCACAATTTATACTGAGCCAATCATCAAGGTAAATGGTGAGAAACTGAAAGTTGTGAATAGATTCATATACCTTGGTAGCACACTATCCCAGAACGTCGTCATTGATGATGAGGTGAACACCAGGATCTCCAAGGCCAGCAGAACATTTGGCAGACTATACACTAACGTTTGGCATCGAAGTGGCATTAGTCTACAGACAAAGCTGAAGGTGTACAGAGCTGCGGTGCTTCCAGTGCTGCTTTATGCATGTGAAACATGGACTGTATACAGGTGCCACGTAAAGAAGCTTAACCACTTCCAAACAGTCTGTCTCAGGAAGGTAATGAACATCAAATGGCAAGACAAGATCCCGGATACCGCCGTTCTTGACAGAGCTGGTGTCCCTAGCATCGATACTATTCTGATGCAGTCACAGATTCGCTGGACAGGTCATGTAGTCCGCATGCCAGACCATCGACTGCTAAAAATACTCTTTTATGGTGAGATGCAGAAGGGTAAACGCTCCCATGGTGGCCAAAAGAAGCGCTTCAAAGACACGCTTAAGACTTCATTGAAAAACTTTGGCATAAACCCTGACACATGGGAAGCTGCTGTGCAAGACCGAACCGCTTGGCGCACATCTCTTCGTTAAGGTGCAGCGGCATGCGAACCATAAAAGCAGCAGCGGAACAGCGGAGACAAGCTAGAAAAGACCGTGAAATAAAACCTTCACCTCGAGCGAACATTCCCTGCCCACACTGTCTGAGATCTTTCCAGGCCCGCATCGGGCTCATCAGTCACCTTCGTACCCATAGACTAACCTAACATATTCCTAATAATTGGATGAACAGAGTGGTCTTCATCACCCGTGATGGACGAACAACATTTGTTAACGCACTACCTTTACCGTTACAATTCGCGAATCGTTTTAGAGTCAGTGACAGTGGGAAACTGACAAATTAATTCACTACGTCAGTGATAGTTTTAAACATGGCTGATTGCAGAAAGGTCAATGGCAGATTTTTAAATTATTGTCTTACTGTATATTTATAAAATTTCCGATTAACAGACGAATGCATTGTCTTCGCCTGTACAGTATAAACTTAATAAGACCTAACGAGACCGCTGGAAGAAGTCCTCTGAAGAAATATATGGAGCACAGGTTAACATAGTTTGGCCATCCTGTGAAGATAAATCTCTTTCAACCAGCAGTATAAGCGTATAACAACAGAAGAGACGCGGCCAGGAAATAAGAATGACACTTAAGAAGATAGGCCAAGGGGCTGACATAAACTTAAATATGTAACACATATTATTTTGCCTGGCCACAATTAATGTTATAGATTCTTGCTATAAATTTAAGCCATTCATTTATTTAGATAACCATTATTCTTCTCTCAAATGAACGATAAAAGGATTATATCAAGTTTAGTTCTGACGCAGTATTCATTTTTTATTATTAGTACCTGGTGTAGGCCATATGCGCTTTCTCTTTTCCACATATGCTGGGCATCTTTGAAGCAGATGTTCAGCTGTCTTGTTATCAGTGCCACAGTTACACTAATTGGTAGTTTCTTTCTTTAGCTTGTTGAATAGATGGTATCACAATCTGTTGTGGCCCGTGTGGAGTCTGAAGATTACCACTTGTTCTCTTCTGTTGCGTTGGTAGTGTTCATCATTCAGTGTGTGACTTTGATGCTCTGCATCCCATTTTTTCTGTATCTGATTCTGATAAAACTCTTTTCCTCCTCGAAAGTTATGCTAGCATCAAGCTGAGCTAGCTTTCCACCTTCTTTTGCCAGTATGTCAGCCTCTTCATCCCCGTTGATGTTACAATGAGATGAAATCCATTGGATCACAACTCTTTTGAATCGTTGACATAGTTTGTGGAGCACAACACTTAAGTCATCTAGGTCTGCATTATTTTGGTTTTTCAACGTTGTAATTACTGATAATGCGTCGGTGAAGAAAGCAACTTGTCTCTCTGAGCTGTCCTCTGTCATTATAACCTCTGCTGCAGTTTTCAAGGCCTCTGACTCTGCCTTGAGGTTACTTGAGAATTGTCCTGCTGCGATTGACAGCTTTTTTTCGTGTGCACCAGTGCTTAAGCTCAGAAAGACACTTCCCCCTCTATTTTCTGTTGCATTTGTTGCTGATCCATCTGTGTATGTATGGGTCCAGGTGTTGCGTAGGTAATGTCTCTCTATGTATTTTGTAGCTATGGATTTTCTCTCTGTTGCAGTCTGGCACTTCGAATTGTCAATTCCAGGAATGTTTTCTATCATTTCAGGGACACGATGTTCTTTCCAAACTGGAAGCTTTAGTGCAGTGTACATGGGTTTAATTGTTGATATTGCATTTATGGGAACTGCTCTCAAAATGGATGACTAAAGCATGAATGGAAAACATCCATGGAAGCTTCGAATCTTCAGGAACTGGTGTGTATCTGCTGTCCTGATCTTGCTGGGATACGAGACAATGAGAGAGCTAACAGATTAGCTTCGAAAGCACCCATATTAGGAACATTGGATATGGATAAGTGAGAGATACTAAAGACAATTAATGAAGAAAGAAAAAAAGTAGAAAGAAACAAATGTTAAAGAAAACAAAAGAGGAAGTGTGTTTAGGTGGCTAACTAGTATTTTCAAATTAGTTGACTGACTGACTGACTGACTATTTCATGGTTTGATCGACTGTAGCTACTCTTTAGCTGCTTAATTTATTTGCTGATTGACTCAATGGTTAAATTATTTGCCGCTAATTGACTGACTGCGTGCCTACCATTTCCCCAACTGCCGTGGGATTGTTATACTGCGCAACTTGCACACGGGACCTCCTATTTTTTATCCCGTATCCGAGAAGGCAAGGTATCGAATCTCAGCGGAGTATGACGTCATTAGGACCACTGATTCTGAATAAAAATTCCAAATATTATATTCCATCTACCCGGTACCTTTAGGATTCGAGGTGGACGCCATATCTCTTAACTAATCCGACCTCTTCTATATAACTGCGTTAAATCAGTAAAAGACGGCTTCTCATATCGCAGACAGGAAGGCCCACTGACCAATACTGCAGTACCTTAGTGTTAAAGTACTGTCCGCCCGTTCGTTTATTCCCGTGTATTAAAAGAGTTTGTCTGCATTTGATATATGTATACCATTATTATTCCCATATGTATCTATATGAATGTTAGAACATTGGTATACAACAAAAGTGTCACGCGAATGTTTTATTCGTGGGTATGCCAAAACTGCACTGTATCGTCCCTGTATTATTTATGCAGTGTTCTCTCACAAGGGATCACGAATTAGTAATGTCTCAGATATGCCCAACAGCTCAAATATAACCAGGTAAGAAGCCAATGCTGTTCCGGTAACATAACAACACAGTTTATTGAAAACTCATGATCCATGAGACATGATGAACCGTCCTTAGTTAATGTCATTCTGTCTATTCGTAACATAGTGTTATACTCCTTGACGGTAATACATTGTTGCTTATTAGTCCCAATACTTCTATACATCTCTATGTATTGATTATATCCGTGCCCTTCTCCCGTACCTTCTTTTCAAACTCATATAACTTCATTAACATGAATTTCCCAAATCCAGCACACATTAGCGACAAAGCAGGATGTTTTTAGACTCCGATTTTTACGGTGTATAGACCTGCCCGTCTAAAAAATGTATAAGCATCAAATTATACATTATTAACAGTACTCATCCTGGTATGCACTCCTATGCATGGCACGAATCAATATACCCTTTTTTTCACGGGTTTTCAAGCAAACCAGCAAACACAAGGCTGTTCACGTCTTGTTTTATTTGGGGTCCATTTTGTTCTCTACGTCATTGTTTCAAGACCCAAAAAACTCCTACGTCATCCTTTTTTTACTGCGCGCAATAATAATGCACCTAAGTGTACTATTCACATATCTTCAAATATTTTCACCAAACTCAATTCAGCGCTCTTTGATGCGCAACACCAAAATGTTGTAAAAAACCATACGCAACAATTACCCCCTACCACCGTTAAGAAAAAAGACACGTAGTTTCTTTTTTCTTCAAAATTGTACCACTTAAGGTAATTAAAAAAAAAATACCAACATAATACTATCCTAAGTCTCAGTAAGTCTAATTCAGCTAATGTCTCATAATATAATCAGTCAGTCGTCGATGAGATGAAACGGTGATAAACAAGTCATATAATCTACTGCCTTATGAATAAAATCCATGTAGGAAGTAATAATATTACTAAATTAAAACAAATTACGGGAAATCAACACCACCCTCTATTACCTCTAGTATCAATAATACTAGAACCAAAACTTATATAATATGGTTACATCTAATAGGATTAACTATCCATAGGAAAATGATTGCAATAATGTGTACCTCACCAATACAGAGTACACTGCAAATCCCATATCTGTTTATTCCTGATCCAACCCCAAAAAATAGCAAATACATGCATACATTGGTTACAAATTACCTCTGTCAATGCCCCTAGGAACCTCTATAATATACACGCAAAAATACGCGATAGAATATCATTGCCGTACAGTCATATTATAGTACACTGTATGTGCACCTTACACCATAAATACCAAATTGGGTTCCGGATAACACTAATAAAAATTCAATGTCCCAATTACATCACCCCTACTGTTGACCAAGGACTAACTGTCATTAAAAACTTGTGTACTGTCTTCCTGAGGGCACATCGACAGTACGTCTGCCACCACATTGTCGGACCCTCGAATTGCTTGAATAGTATAATTATACGGCTGCATCAGAATCGAATAACGGGCTGCTCGGGCGCATTTATGGTTCTTCGTCTTTAAATATGCCAAAGCCTTCTGGTCTGACTGTATTACGAAAGGTACACTTAACAGATACTTCTCTAATTTGGTTACTGCCCATACCACTGCGAGAAGCTCTTTTTCCAACACCGAATAATTCATTTCCGCCTTGTTTAACTTTCTTGAAATGTACGTGATCGGATGCAGATGTCCATCAAATTGTTGAAGCAACACAGCACCAACGCCCTTGGACGAAGCGTCTGTTCGAAGAGTATAAAGGTTATTAAGCCTGGGTAGTTTTAAAATCGGTGGGGATGAAAATAAATCCTTAATTTTAAGAAAAGCAGCATTGCATTCTGGAGTCCACCTAATTACATTAGGAGCCCCTTTCCTAAGTAGAGTGGACAGATCTGATGTAATTGAAGATAAGTTAGGAATAAATTTACCATAATATTGCACTAGTCCTAACACACTACGGACTTGTTTTTTTGTCCTAGGAATGGAAAAATTTAGAATCTTGGAAACATTCTGCTCCAAAGTTTGAAGATTCCCATGACCAGTCCTATGACCTAGCAAAGTAATCTCAGAGAATCCAATATACACCTTAGATGGTCTAGCAGATAACCCAGCAGATCTGAGCGTGGACAATAGAGAGTGTAAACCGTGAAAGTGTTCTTCCCAAGTGTTGCTAAATAAACAAATATCATCTATGTACGAGATTATATCTTGTCTATGCGAGAAGAGAATTCTCATCATTCTAGTGAACGTAGCAGGTGCGTTCATCAGTCCAAAACACATAAAATTGAACTGGAACAACCCTCTGGGAGTAGCAAAAGCCGTAAAATGTTTACATCTTTCCTCCAACGGAACCTGCCAATAACCTTTTGACAGATCGAACTTACTGAAATATACTGCATCTGCTAATTTTGGTAAAAGATCATCCAATAATGGTAACGGTTCGGCGTCAAAAATTGTGACCTGATTTAATTTTCTAAAATCAGTGCAGAGCCGAATGTTATTGTCTTTTTTTCTTATTACAACCATGGGAAAAGCAAAATTACTTTGAGAAGAACTGATTATACCTAATTGCAGCATGTCATCTATTTCTTTGTTTACTTTGTCTTGAAAGTGTAATGGTATCGGGTATGGACGCACTCTAATAGCCTCTTCATCATTTAAAATGATGTCATGTGTGATGCCATTTGTTTTGCCTGGTATGTCTGTAAGTACATCATGAAACGAATGTAATAATTCGGATACATGTGTTTTGTTTTCAAGTGTAAGATTCGGACAGATTGTCACGTCCTCCCAAGTTTCGGTAGATTGAACCGGTAGACTAGGAAACGTCATTGATACAGCTGGGAAAGAAGATTCTTCTTCCTGAATAACTGATAAAGACGCCCAGCTCATTGGATGTGAACCTACATTATCAACCGCGTGAAAGACTGCCTGAAGATGTTCAGGTCTTGAGTGAAACTCTTTCAACATGTTAATGTGAAAAATCTTTCTTTGTCCCTTAACATCAAAGACATAATCGACATCTGAAATACGTGACAGAATCTTGAATGGACCACACCAAGTTATCAGTAGTCGATTCTGTTTGCTCGGTAAAAGCACGAACGCTTCGTCGCCTGGCACAAGAAGACGAAGACGTCTTGAGTGATTCTGTAACATACGAGCTTTTTCTTTAGCTCTCTCCGATGCATCTGTTGCCAGCTGGCATGCATCCATGATTTTTTTCCTAAGATTTACAACATACTCGTAAGACGATTGAGTTTCTTGCGACAAGGAAGAATCAATCAACAAGTCTTTGATTAAAGACAATGGACCTCTGGGCTGAGCACCAAATACAAGTTGAAATGGACTGAAGCCTGTATGCTCATTCGGTATTTCACGATATGCAAAAAGTACCGCTGGTAAAACTCGGTCCCACTCTTTAGGAAAATCGATTGTAATCTTTCCTAACATCTGTTTTATTGATCGATTTAGACGCTCCACCATCCCGTTTGAGGCGGCGTGATATACGGAACTCAGTGATCTGTCTATATGAAACCTTGCCATAACCTCACTCATTGCACCTGACACAAACTGAGAACCTCTATCCGACAACAGTTTTCTCGGAAATCCGATTCTAGTAAAGATATGATACAAAGCATCAGCTACATCCTGCGTAATAATGTTCTTGAGTGGTATAGCCTCTGGCCACCGCGTGCACAAATCTATACAAGTTAATACAAATCTATGTCCTCTCGATGACATTATAGGAAGTGGGCCAATAATGTCTACGGCCATCTTCTAAAATGGACGCACGGGAATATCGGCTGCTTGAATGGGAGCCAAATGACGTGCCCCTCTAGACTTCACCTCCTGACAAGTAACACAAGAACGGCAAAACATCGCAATGTCTTTCGACATTCCCGGCCAGAAAAAAGATGCCAGAATTCTAGATCTAGTACGAGAGTATCCCATGTGACCTGCACAACGGGAATCGTGAGCATGACTCAAGATATAGGATCTCATTACCTTAGGCACCATGATCTGAGTAGTAATATGACAAGATTTACTATCTCTGAATCTTCGCACTAATATGTCATTTACGATAGTATACCATTGTTTGTGAGAAGTATGACCATTTGTATCATCACATTGTACTAAATTAAAAAAATTTCTTTAATGAAACATCACTGTTTTGTAAAGTAGAAAAAACTTCCTTGTTGATGTTACTGTGTAACCCATCATCATTAACTAGTGGTACTACATTATGTTGAGACTGCTCCTGTGCTCGAGTAACCACAACATTAGCCCTGTGTACGTGTTCTCGTTCCCAATTATTTATTTGCTCAAGAGTACACTCTTTAAAACCGTGAATGCGACCAAGAACTAAATCGCAAACTGGATTCGGCAACAAACATACTTTTATTTGTCCCGTAAAAAATGGCGTCTCGATATGAACCACAGCCGTTTGAAATTTCTCAATTCTACCACCAAACGTAATGCACTTAATCCATGTGCCTGTACAACAAGAAGGATCAACCAAACATTGTCGCACGTCTACCGTGGTGCAACCTGAATCCTTTAATAAAGTTACTGGCATGCGATTAAGAAAGCCCTTGTGAAACTCTAAAGACCCGGTTCCTTCATGAGCTGACATAGCAGGTAACGCCGGCAATGGGTGTCCACATCTCAGTCTGGATACCACGTCAGGCTGAAATAGATTCTTGCATTCCAAACATGTTTCAGCATTATTAAAATCAAATGACGCACACGCATTTGCTTGATTAACAGTATTATTGTTATCTGCGACATTATTTTCCGACATTTGAACGGAATTACCATGGTAAGCAGATCGATTATAACTATTTGACCGAAATGCCCTATCATTTTGTTGTCTATTGTTATACAAATGTCTATTATTATTCTGCGAGTAACGTGCTTTATTGTAACTGTAAAAGTTAGGAGTGTTTCGTTGCCAATTCATTCTGTCTCTGTTTCCCAAATCAACCTGTTGACCAGTTCCAAAATGATTGTTATTCCATCTTCTGCCAGCTGGTGAATCTTTTCTATTTCCACCTTCAAAATGAGAAAAATTTCTTTGATAATTATTATTTCGATCTGAACTGGCACTTCTATGACGAAACCTATCTCTGTCACCACTATTCGATCTAAATTTTCCTTGTCTGTTATTTACAGTAGCAACACCCGCTGACTGTAACGATTCATGTAATTTAGTGTTTCTGACATTCAAGTTCGGATGAGCAACTGAAAACTGGCGTCCTAGGGTCTCAACTTCCGATAACGATTTAGGATTCCGCTCCTGTAAAAACGCCAAAACTTATCACTTACTGAGGATAATACCTTATCCCGTAATATTAAATCTGGCCAGATCTTCAAAATTCCGTTGTACCTTTTTCAAGTTCGATCCAACGATTAAAAGTTTTTAAACGAATATCCGAAATGAATTGTGAGAGCTCTTTTCCCTGTTTCCCGGCAACAACTCTTTAAACGCCTTCTATAACCTTCAGCTGTAAGCTGATATTTTTTTAATAGCGTAGCTCTAGCTTCATCATAGTTTTGACTATCGCCTTCTAACGAAGCGATTGCACTTAACGCCTCTCTCCTGATTAAAAAATTTATCAGTTTGCTACACCACATACTTTTTATCAATTTTATATTCTGTGCATACCAATTGAAATCTTGACAAGAAGAACGTTATATCGTCGACCCCTGGTTTTTTTAAACATGGGCAAATGGATTTTAATGTCACCTTTTTGACCATCATTCTGAGTGTGTGATTGACTAGTAGCATTTCCATTTTGCAACTTCTGTCTTTCAATTTCTAACTGCAACATTCTCTCTTCATGGGCTCGTTTTTCACTCCTCAAGTTGTAAATTCATATTGTCTCCTTTTCTCATTTTTTCTTCCATCTCCAAGTGTTTAATTCTCTCTTCGTCTTGCCTCCTTTTCTCATTTCCTTCCATTTCCAACCGTTTCATACGTTCTTGATTGGCTAATTCTCTATCTTTTAATTCCAACTGACGTTTCTCTCTTTCCTGCGCCTCTTTATATTCTGTTTGAGCAAACTCTTGTAATTTGTCTCCTGATAAACCAAGAATTTTACCTTGTTTAATGAAGTATTCCGCCGTCGACATTTCAAATTCTGAATTCTAATATTTACCTCATCAAATAAACTGTAGTATTATAAGTAATATCTTATAATCGAAACCTTATCGATACTCATTATTGGAGATTAATCATCTTTTATTTAATAAAATATGCAGCTATAAATCAATCAACTAAGAAATTATACAAGATAATAGTACTACTGAAAACATAATGATCCATGAAGAGAATCAATTACATAGAAATATACACGTGCACAATGACCATCACCGCACCTAAACAATTAAAGAAGAGATAATATCGTAGAGAACCACGGCGTCAACACAAAAATCTACGACATTTCAGCAGCCCCAAAGAAACTGGCTGTAAGCCTTTGCAATTCATCGACCTAAAATCAACCTAGGAAAGCACCCCAGGACACCTATGATGAAGAACAAGCATCTTACGAGTTAAAATGACAAAGAAAGGTGCTCACTAATAATAACCAGGGTACTGACACCATAATAACAATGTCTACTTATCTGAGGGAATCCCAGTACTCCTCGTAAAGTATTCTATCCAACACAGGTTATGAAATTCATACAGCTGAACTGAAGATGAGCAATTCTCAAAAGGACCAGCAATTCGCTCTGGTTGAAAGTATCTGTTACCGAATGACGTCACTCCATGTAACCTCCACAGGTACACAGCAGGACTTGAAAATGTAAATCGAAAACTGTAGCATCATTCCCCGGTACAACTATGATACTTCTCTGGAGACTTGAGTATGTACATCACACGAACGTTGACCTTCCAAGTCAAGGTTACGACTTTGACATAATGATCGATTTATTGAGCATGCAACAAGTGTCATTGTTCCAATATACGTGGCAATCAATTGAGCTCAAAATATCTGAATTTTATAGAACGGGAAGGTACATTATACTGGCCACCATGTTAAAGTACTGTCCGCCCGTTCGTTTATTCCCGTGTATTAAAAGAGTTTGTCTGCATTTGATATATGCATACCATTATTATTCCCATATGTGTCTATATGAATGTTAGAACATTGGTATACAACAAAAGTGTCACGCGAATGTTTTATTCGTGGGTATGCCAAAACTGCACTGTATCGTCCCTGTATTATTTATGCAGTGTTCTCTCACAAGGGATCACGAATTAGTAATGTCTCAGATATGCCCAACAGCTCAAATATAACCAGGTAAGAAGCCAATGCTGTTCCGGTAACATAACAACACAGTTTATTGAAAACTCATGATCCATGAGACATGATGAACCGTCCTTAGTTAATGTCATTCTGTCTATTCGTAACATAGTGTTATACTCCTTGACGGTAATACATTGTTGCTTATTAGTCCCAATACTTCTATACATCTCTATGTATTGATTATATCCGTGCCCTTCTCCCGTACCTTCTTTTCAAACTCATATAACTTCATTAACATGAATTTCCCAAATTCAGCACACATTAGCGACAAAGCAGGATTTTTTTAGACTCCGATTTTTACGGTGTATAGACCTGCCCGTCTAAAAAATGTATAAGCATCAAATTATACATTATTAACAGTACTCATCCTGGTATGCACTCCTATGCATGGCACGAATCAATATACCCTTTTTTCACGGGTTTTCAAGCAAACCAGCAAACACAAGGCTGTTCACGTCTTGTTTTTATTTGGGGTCCATTTTGTTCTCTACGTCATTGTTTCAAGACCCAAAAAACTCCTACGTCATCCTTTTTTTACTGCGCGCAATAATAATGCACCTAAGTGTACTATTCACATATCTTCAAATATTTTCACCAAACTCAATTCAGCGCTCTTTGATGCGCAACACCAAAATGTTGTAAAAAACCATACGCAACACTTAGTATATATTACCAATAAGAGGTCAAGTACTCATTTTCAGACTAACAACCAGCCATTGTAGACTCAAATATCATCCGTTCAACAGTATGAAAATCTGACAGGCAGATATGTGTCCATGTGGGGAGAACAAGCAAAGAGGAATACATATCGGCTTCATGAGAGGAGCAAGGGGGCAGCGTGACCTAATCCAAACCAGTTGAGAGAGAAACTGTGTGGTGACGAAATAAGCCTGAGACATCTACCAAGTTTATAAAAAGATAGAAGTGGTTATTTGAGAGCAAACGAAGAAGAAGAGAAACATCGCAGTCACAATAGTGTTGTTTGTATCTAGCATTATCGTGATCAACATAGATGACTTACAACACTTCTTCACATCTATGAAACACAAAATACCTTAGAGTTCTAGTATTCCACGCGCATGTCAAGATTCAGAATTTCACGAGACATCTGACACAACTCATAACAATAACCATGATATTCACAAGCTGTCTACTCACAAATCCCTCCTTGAAATTTATATCGTCTTAGACGCCAATCATACATACATTTTTGCTAGTTATGGGTTTACGCTTACAGCTTTTTAGACGAGTGCTTCGGCAGCTTCTCTGAAAGGGAGAACTGACAAGCAGTCTTTCTGTATTAAAAAAAATAAAACTGCCAGGGATATAGATATTCATTCCACGTGTCTGCAGCACTTAATTTACTCCCTGCTGCGAGAACAACAACATGCGCACATCCTGGCGTGCCGTGCTATCATTTCCCAGATGTAAGGGATATATATCCACACTCTCAGACAATCATTGCGTCTCTTATAATTCCAACACTCCAGTTTTCAGGTTGGGTTAGCAGTGATCATGAACTTGTGTGGGACCGATGGTCTGTGCACGTTTCACATGTTGTTTGCGGAGAAGACACTGCGTCAATGCTAGACTTCACACAGTCTTCGTTTCGTTCATTTTAGAGAAGAGTTATGCTTATATAATAAATGAAATAATTCATACTTGCCTTCTTTTACATCATCATCATCATACGTGTCATCAACACCATCATCACCATCTTCTTCTGCTTCGTCTTCTGTATATGTCTTCTACTCATTGTTTTCTCCTACTAATTGTTGTATTTCTTTCTTCTTTCTCTTTCTAGAGTTATGTTATTCGATCAAGTTTTTTTTAAAATACATGTCGGTTAGAGCAGGGGTTTTCAATCTTTTTTGTCCTCTTGGCACCCTTTTGAGCCGCATTTACCTCGGTTTCTCCCCCCCCCCCTCATAGTCGATGATAGCTGGAAAAAAGGTACGTTACCATCTTACTGTGGCCCTCTAGGAATATGGTATGGCCCCCCTGGAGGGCCATATGGCCTAAGTTGAGAACCACTGGGTTAGAGTACTGTGGTAAAGTGGGATGTTATAAATATTTATAGGGGACTTAGTGTACTGACTGAGATCAGCTGTGAAGGTATCTATATCTAATAAGAGTAGTGTATTATAGATAACCTTACTTACTGCCACATATGTATACCTCAGTCAGAATTATTCTGGAATCGTGTGATGACTACGTTATATGTCTAGGGTATGTGTATGATGAAGTGTAAGTCATAACAACAACAGACAGATAAACAATTTAATTTATTCCACCACACTTGACAACACTGTGACACTCACATACATAAAACACTCTAAGAGGATATCTTAAAGGAGTCACTGATAACTTTTCAAATAACAATATGTATTCAGTGCTGTCATGAATGTATATGTGTCCTGATTCAAATACAAAGGGAACCAGGAATCACAATCAATTTTAATTACAAGTTATATGTACAGAATTTATTAATATGATTCGTGTAGTGACATATATTATTAATGGTATCCTATGTGTGTCAGTTGTGTAGTGGTAATATGAGGTAATACTGGTTTTGTTTTGTTCAAGCTCTGTTGGTATTTGTCATCATGACTTCAATAGTTTGTTTCTATTGGAACTAGTATTGGAGATGTTCTCAGTTCCTGGTATTAAAACAATTAAATTCCCCTCTTAATCTTAGTTTATAATGTCATTTTAAGATGGGGGTACATAATGTTGAGCTCCATGGCCACACTCTCTTATCTTGCGTGATGACTGCAGTAAAAGACTCCTCTGCTCGATTAATGTAATGAGTTCTGGAGCCACCCCACTGGTTGCTATATGGACCAAGGAGTATGCTGTCCACCTCTGGCTTCAGCAAAGCTCTGACCAGGTGCTGCTCAATAACTTTAAGACCACGGTCCCTGAAACAAGAAGGTTGTACCTTCTACGTCAGAACTAATTTACACTCTATTTCTACACTGAGCACAATACATCACAAACATTGAGTTCAGAGCGTTAGGCCAACTGTCAGCTTCATCTGAAATACTTTATACCAGTATTTCCCTCCCTAATGGTTACTACGCCTCTGCAATTCCAGCATTATTTCTTTCTAGTTAATAATCTAGGTGTCAGTGTACTGTTTGGCCATTCCATGCAGTTTTACTTTCCTCCGACACCTTCTGTTCAGGCTGGAGCACTATAGGCTTTACATCATGTTCGCTACTGAACCACACATATATACAGACATAAATTATCAATTTACATTCAATTTTCATTAAAAGATATTGAATATTTCAAGCTTACCACAATTCATGGAAATAATAATAAACAGTTTCGTTGACTGGCAATGAATATAGCACAACTCCGATCTACCGATGTCCCAGGCTTTATTTTATAAAAAATATACACTGGTGCTCAACGCACTGCTTCTTAGTAGGTTTATTACAAGATGTGGCAATGAACAGACGCTCTGAATTGAGTATATTCGCAGCTCTACCCAATCAAACCATGTCTACACATCTTTTCAAAAAAGTACCCCTTTCTCACGTTTCCCCTGACAACACAAGATAGTATTTATACTCCGACCAATCGTGTTTAGTCTTTCATTTGTTGCGCTCCAATCAAATAGGAGTTAACATGGTAGGCTATTTCCGTAACGTAATGTTTCTTCAAACACGTTATAAAAAAATTTTATGAGCAGAAATGATTTCATGCTGTCAGGCACCCCCACTATTTTATTTTGGCCATAACTTGGTAATTCCTAGACTATTTGCGTAACGTTTTACATATTCTTTGTCAGCAAACCCTAAGGAACCCAAATATACGAATTTAATGGAGCCAATATGCATTTTCTTCTAGGATAGTCGTGCTGTCATGTTTTCAAACGTAAACCGGTATAATGTCATAATTCCCAATAAGCGTTTTTCAGGATTTTAAAACCTAACTCTGGTATGGGTAGTGAATTTTATCACTGTCGATTTGAAATAAAGTTAGTGCATGTGGCCTTACACGCGTGATGGCAGCAATTGTGTATCGCGCGACGCGTGTTTAGTGTTGCACGCGTCCCTGCTTTCTGCCTCTCCCTTCTCTCTATCCTTTAGTCCATCTGTCTTTTAGTTACGCCGTGTATAAAATGGAATGAATGAAATATTAAATTTAGGTCATTGATCAGCTTGCGTATCTCAAGGTTTTTTCCAAGAAATACAGTACACGTTTCATTGAAGAAAGCGGGTAATAATACAGTAGGCTTTTACTATCAACGTGAAAGCGTTACAATTTGCAGACGAAGTAGAAAACAAGGGGAATTTCGAGTACAGTCATTGTGACAGCACTGTTCTTTACCATTCTTCTTTCCTTTTATTAAATTTATTTGTTAGGCTTTGCATTTACGTTTTAATTTATATATGGGGATTAGAATAATTCACGACAAGTACGATAGCTTTGGTCTTCGCTCACCATTCATTCAAGCTGCGTGTGTGTGTATGTGCGTGTGCGTGCGCGTGTGCGCGTGCGTGTTTGTGTGTGTGTAATTATTTTTTTTCCGTTGTCTTCGATGTATACATAAATTCTCCTTATTAAGACTTGGGGGAAAATGTCCTTTCATGTCTGTATCATTACATGAGCACACAACTGTGTATTATATAGCTCCATGTCACATGAGCTCGTGTTAAACTGCTTCTCTTTTCAATAGTTATATTGTTCCTTCTACACAAGGTTTTTTTTTCTTTCTCTGCATTTTCTTATCATTGATTTAGCACCAAAGAAACAAAACATTTGAGGAAAGTAAGCATAACTGGTAACCAAGACTATAAAGTATAGTACAGGCTGATGAATAAGTCAGGAAAGTGCGCCAGAATTTTAATATAACCCTTCCATTCAGATTAGGCTCTATCAGCCTGGGAAACATGTTCTGAAATGTGACTAAGAATGCTATGGAAAGTGCAAGCTCTTCCATCCTTCAAAAAGCTGTGGATAACCGCATAAAGTAATGGGAATAAATTGCTGAGCAGTACAATCGGTTTGAACTGGCCTATGACATCAAGGGCATGAAATCATCTACTGGAAATGACCACTCCAACAACAGGTAATCACATACAAAAAAGTCCTCCCTTCCAGACTAAGTGTTTACCATTAGAAACACTTTGAGAAAAAGCGGTGGTGGAGTAGCATCTGCTGAAGGACACGCAGAATCTCCATATGCTATGAACCTTCTTTGTCCTTAATGCATTAATTCTGCTAAGCGATGTTTCTGCACATTTAGCATACCTACCACATTCACAGACCTCACTCCCACTGAGACTGTTAATGTCATTATCATACCTGAGTGATCTTGATTCCTTCCTGGCACGGGGAGAATCAAATATTGGTGAAGAAAGTGAAGAAAAGTCAAGCTTAAGATGCGTGCATACCTTTTGCATTTGTAATGTATTACGCTTCCTGTCTGCTGATACAATCTGTATTTCCTTTTGAACTAGCGACATGTTTTGAATTGGTGCTTTGGTTAGTACAGTAGGCGTCTGAATTGGTGCTTTGGTTGGTTAGTACAGTAGGCGTCTGAATTGGTGCTTTGGTTGGTTAGTACAGTAGGCGTCTGAATTGGTGCTTTGGTTGGTTAGTACAGTAGGCGTCTGAATTGGTGCTTTGGCTAGTACAGTAGGCTGTTGAATTGGTACTTTGGTTAGTATAGCCATTATGATCTTGATAATTCCTGAATTTGTACATTGAGATGAATAAATAAGTTAATTATTGAAAACAGAAATACAACAGATAAGTACTAAATAATTAATTCACTCTCACTCACACAATAGCTTGTTCATTCATTCACTCGCTCAATAACTCTTTTGCTCACTTGCTGACGAATTCATTTATTCACAAATTAATTCAATCACTCTTTCGCTCATTTCTACATTCACAACTCACTCACACCCTTACGACTTAATCACATATTCATTGAAAAAAAACAAAAAACTCATCCAATCATCGAATCATGATCTCACACAATAAGTCAGTTTGTTTATCGTTCCTTAAATCAGTCACAGACACAATCTCTTCATTTCAAAGACGCTTGTCATTCACATCAATTTAAGAGTTGCATGATTGCTGTTACTACACGCTTCCTTAAATCACTTCTTCGGGTGAACGATGTTCCAGTCGTATTCAGTGAACTGTAACAAAACAGCTTGACGATATGGGTTTTACTAGTGCCCTTTTATCATATAAGAGTTACGCCAACTAAAATTTGGCCGCCATTTTCGGCTGTACCCGAATAGCAGGAAAATGGACCCAATCGCGAGTTTCATACCTAATATGCATTTTCGTTTAGGTTAACTAATAATTTGAAATAAAATTAGATGCAAATACAGTAGCACATATTTGTACTATTCTTTGTATTTCAACCAACAAAAAGAAGAAAACTAGTTTACTTACCGTTTTATTGAATAAAATCAGTAGCGTGAATTTTTAACACATACTCCGTTGAATTTCAAATTCCGTTAGAATTTCACTATTTAGCAACAAATATTCCGTACGAATTGCAACACTTAGCAAAACATACTACCTTATAAAATAATATAATAAAAATAATAAAAATTAATTACATATTTATTACAGTTTTACTATTATATATATATATATATATATATATATATATATATATATATATATATATATATATATATATATATATATATATATATATATATATATATATATATATATATATATATATATATATACAGTATATAAAATTTGAGATCATAGACTACTCACTTACTGAAAAGATTAAACAAAACATAGAAGATAAGGAAGCCAAAATAGAGACAAATATAAAATTTCATTATATTATATAATTTTTATTATATAATTTTTTATAATTTTATATAT
This sequence comes from Oreohelix idahoensis, assembly GCA_024509875.1. Classification (NCBI taxonomy): domain Eukaryota; kingdom Metazoa; phylum Mollusca; class Gastropoda; order Stylommatophora; family Oreohelicidae; genus Oreohelix; species Oreohelix idahoensis. Next base: position 117,159 of record JAMPIV010020973.1, read on the forward strand.
TACAATTACATAATTATAAAATTATATAATTTATATTATATAATTATATATATATATATATATATATATATATATATATATATATATATATATATATATATATATATATATATATATATATATATATATATATATATATATATATATATATATATATATATATATATATATATATATATATATATATATATATATATATATATATATATATATATATATGTATATATATATTTATATATATATTTATATATATATTTTTATATGTTTATATGTTTATATTTATATATTATATTTGTAATATATTTATAAATCTAAATATGTATAAATACAATCTTATAAATATAGAAGAGGTGTTAAGAATAGACAGTCCTAAGGAACTGCATAATATAGTCAAACAATATTTAATACGAACAAATGTTAATATATAGTGGCTGGGAATGTGAAGGTCTGATGCTGTTCTTACAATACATATGACTTTTAATAGGCGAAAGTCAATTAAATATCTGTTAAAGTCAGTTATATAACTGTAACCACCAGATCTTTACACCCCTCCATTTTAATATTATTCTTGTTCAGAGTTTCTTCTTTATTTTTTTTTTAAATTTTTTGTTTGTTTGTTTATTTATTTAACGTAAAAGCATAATTGTGATTGTCCCTATTTACAATGATTTGACAAATGTGATGCCACTTTCTCTTAGCGGCAGTTGTTCATATTATGTTGAATTGAAAACAATATTTATCCTAATTATAACCCATCAGAGATTGAACGGGATATTTATTTTCATTAATAAAAAAAAAAAAAAAAATCTTACTCGATGCTTATTCTCGCTACTAGCCCTGGTATTGTCCAGCCGAAAATGGCGTCTACGTCGTTCAGCCTCGTTTTCGATTCTGACATAGTTGGCGTAACTCTCTATAGATCTAGGGGCACTAGGTTTTACCGATGTACCGATGACCTTGTTCTTCCATCGGACAACCAACATCCGGTGCAATGATAATATTGGAAAATAGGCCTCAGTTTGTGTCTGAAAACCCTCAAGAAAGGTCAAAGATCATAAGAATAAATACGGCACATGATAGCAGATAGGATAAACACACCAAAAAGGTGTGGACTTATACATGCATGTATCTTGGAGCGATACAAAGTCGGAAGAATGGACAGAAATAAAAAAAAATATAGAAGGCAATAGAATCTTTCGTCGCTTTGGGAAATATACGGATGTAAAAACAAAAATCAAGACCAATATAAAAATGAGGTTATTCAATTCAAATGTAAAGGCAGTCTTTTTTATTGGGTTATAAATATTGAGAACAATAAAACTGACAATTAAAAAGTTACAGACTTTCATAAATTGGTGCTTGCGCAGAGTAGACGGATTAAAGTGGCATGACAAGTTCACTAAAGTGGAAATGATGTGGAAAGACAAACCAGACAACAGTGGAGCAAGAAAGAAGAAAAAAATGCTTTGATGTTGGATAGAACACAAATTGGGAAAACTGGCTAATAGCATTACAAAGCAGTCCCTGTTATCTAATACCCAAGCTAAGACAGTTAGAGCGAGACTCAAAAACACATTTAGAAGAGAACTAAAGAAATACAAAGAAAGGACAAAGAAGAATGTTAAAGAACAAGAACAGTTGGCACAAAACAAGAGACCGTGTGCTGACTGAAGGCCCATGCTCCATGAATACAATGCATAGATAACTGTAGATTTACAAAAATAAACCTGGTTTTAATAACCAGCTGCATCTTAGAACCCGGAGAAGCTGCATTGGAGGAACCTGCCCTCTGTTACCTTTTTTTCTGCACATTTCTAGTGCACTCGTTTTTAGACACTAGTTAACCGCATGTGAACTGTGCTCAATTAAATTACTCTTCTAAAAATCTCACAAGTCTGCACTACGTTTATGTTGGCATGCCATGAAAGAAAACAGAGATGGCAAAAATGTGTTGTTAAAATTAGGTTTACCTAGAGTGCACCTAAAAATATGGAGAGAATTATTGAATGCACTCAAGGTAACTTTTAGTAATTATGACAACAGGAACGATTGTGTCGTGGAATATTCTAATCCACATATATAAATTATTAGGTAAATATGAAGCCTAACAAATAAAATTAATAAAGAAAAGAGCAATGGTAAATAACAGTGCTGTCACAAAGAAGGTACTCGAAATCCCCCCTTGTTTTCTGCTTCGTCTGCAAATTGTAACGCTTTCACGTTGATAGTAAAAGCTTACTGTATTATACCCGCTTTCTTCAATGAAACGTGTGCTGTATTTCTTGGAAAAACATTGAGAGGCAGACTGCGTAATGACCTAAATTAATCCTAACATTAATTATACTGCGTTACCAAAACGAACGAACAGATGGACAAAAGGATAGCGAGAAGGGAGAGGCAGAAAGCCGAACACTAAACACGCTTCGCGCGATACACAAATGCTGCCATCACGCGTGTAAGACTACAAGCACTAACTTTTTCGGACGGACAGTGATAAATTCACTACCCTTCCCAGAGTTAGGTTTTAAAATCATAAAAAACGCTTATTAGGAAAGATAACAATAGATGGGTTTACGGTTGAAAACATAACAGTACCCAGACAGCACATCTTCGAAACAGGAGGTAGAAGGAATTGCATATTTTGAACGCAGCCACGTAGCTCTTTTAAATTTGGATATTTGGGTTCCTTAGGGCTTGCTGACAAAGAATATGTAAAACGTTACGCAAATGGTCCAGGAATTAATAAATTATAACCAAAATAAAATAGTGGGGATGCCTGACAACATAAAATCATTTCTGCTCATAAAATTTTTTATAACGTGTTTGAAAAAAACCTTACGTGACATAAATAGCCTACCCTGTAAACTCCAAATTGATTGGAGCGCAACAAATGAAAGACTAACCACGATTGGTCGGACTATAAATACTATCTTTCGTTGTTAGGGGAGACGTGGAAAGGTAACATTTTTTCAAACACTTGTCGAAACGTGGCCTCATTGGCTAGACTCGCTGATATACTCACTTAGGAGCGTTAGTTCGAGACCACTAGTGCAAATAATCTTGATAAAGCAACAGTGCGTTGAAGCCAGCTCATATTTGTGTTAAATAAAAGCCTGGAACATAAGCAGATGGGAATTTGTGCCAGTAATTGTGCCAGAATTCATTGCTAATCAACGTATCTGTGTTTATTTCCATGAAATTGTGGTAAGCTTGAACCATTCAGTATCTTTTAATGAAAATTGAATGTAAATTGTTAATTTATGCCTGTATATATATGTGTAGTTCAGTGGCAAACAGGAGATAAAGCCTATAATGCTCCAGCCTGAACAGAGGGTGTCGGAGGGAAGTAAAACGGCATGGAATGGCCAAATAGTACACTGACACCTGGATGATTGACTAGAAAGAAATAATGCTGGAAGTGCAGAGGCGTGGTAACCATTAAGGAGGTAAATACTGGTATAAAGTATTTCAGATGAAGCTGACAGTTGGCCTAACGCTCTGAACTCAATGTTTGTGTTGTATTGTGCTCAGTGTAGAACTAGAGTATCAATTAGTTATGAAGTAGAAGGTACATCCTTCTTGTTTTCAGGGACCGTGGTCTTGATGGTACTGAGCAGCACCTGGTCAGAGCTTTGCTGAATCCAGAGTCGGACAGCATACTCCTTGGTCTTTTTAGCTATCAGTGAGGTGTCTCCAGAGCCCAGGGGAGAATTCGAGCAGAGGAGTCCTTTCCTGCCGCCATCACGCAAGATAAGCTGATTTGGCCAGCTGAGCTCAACATTATGTCCCCTCCTCTTGAAATAACTTTGTAAAAACAACATTCAGAGGGGAATTTAATTGTCTTAATATTAGGAACTGAGAACATCTCCAATACTAGTCCCAAAAGACAAACTATTGAAGTCATGATGACAAATACCAACAGAGCTTGAACAAAACAAAACCAGTATTACCTCATATTACTACTACACAACTGACACACATAGGATATTTTTAATAATATATGTCACTACAATATTCATATTGATAAAGTCTGTACATATACTTGTAATTAAAATTGATTGTGATTCCTGGTTCCTTTGTATTTGAATCAGGACACATATACCTTTATGATAACAATGAATACATATTGTTATTTGAAAAGTTATCAGTGACTCCTTAAGATATTCTCATAGAGTGTTATATGTATGTGAGTGTCACAGTGTTGTCAAGAGTAGTGGATTAAATTAAATTGTTTATCTGTCTGTTGTTGTGACTTACACTTCATCATACACATACCCTAGACACATAACGTAGTCATCACACTATTCCAGAATAATTCTGACTGAGATATATAGATATGTGGTAGCAAGTAAGGTTATCTATAATACACTACTCTTAATAGATATAGATACCTTCACAGCTGATCTCAGTCAGTACACTAAGTCCCATATAAATATTTATAACATCCCACTTCACCACAGATTGAATGAAAAAAAATATGGAGGACGACATAAAGAAGATGCTTGACAGTTTGACATCCTGGAAGAAGTCATCAGCATTATTGATAAACAGTATTGAAGATAAGAAGTTGTGGAGATACATGATCACCTGCGCCATCAGGCATGGTACAAGAAAAAGAATCAGAAAAAAATATCTTTATAGTAAATTAAGCTTAAAGAAATATAAATGTAGAGAAGTTAATAAGTTCAGAAGTGTCATTCACAGCCATGTGCAGTTCCCGATAGTATCTGAAGTTACTGTGATCACAACTTGTTTTACAAGTTTTGTTAATTCCTGTTGCGTTTCGTTGATTATTTAATTTCTTGTTTCGATGTTTCTTTCTTTCTAGTTTTGCATTTATCTTGCGTTATTATCGTTGTTTTTTTTTCGCTCATCACCGGTTGTTTACTTTGTCATCTGCTTGTATCGCTCTTTTTGTCTGTGTTTGTCATCCTCATACGTGTTTATAGTATTTTTCTTTGACCTGTCTATATTTCTTGTCCTTGTCATCCGTTTATAGCTGTAGCTGACGAAGGGTGAAACCCGATAACGTCCCGTATTTCCTGTGTACTATTAATTTGTAAATGTAATTCAAGACCATTTTTTAAAATGTATATATTTATGAAGAAAGACTCCAAAGGATAAAATGTAGGGATAAAAAGAATGCGTAAGTTACTAGAAGGCATGATCGCCCACGCCGCGGGTCATCACCCGCCATGGAAATTAAATTGCTGAAACGGTTACCATTTGAACGGGATGAGAACGGCGGATCAAAAGGAAAAAAAAAATATATGACTGAAAAATTGCGTGAGACTAGCAAGGCTAAGGAGACGCAATTGGGGGAAGGGGGGGGGGGGGGGGGGGGGGGGGGGGAACGGAGGAAAATTCACGTCCCCAAATTGACACGAGGTACGGAAAGGGACGCTTATGCGATACCAAGCCTTTTATTTGAATTCAGCGGCAAAAGCATTACAACGCAGATGCTTGAAATATTACAAAATTAAAAAAGTAACTTTTTCTTAATACTAATGTTAGGAATATAAAAATTAGCTGGCCGGATGGCCCATTTTGAGCAGTGAAATAATATGCTTTTATTTATACAGACGGATAGATAATAATGAAGACATTGACAAAAGACTGTGTTGTTCACATCAGCGAAAGACTGCATTGAATCAAACATGTCACTAATTTGCACAAAAACCGCGACCTTGAGACTCAAGTGTTCAAATCTAGTTAGAATGAAAGAGAGGGACATTGGTGGGAGCTGTGGCTAAAAATAACTTTACAGACAAAATTTGTAGAGGGGACGGATAGGTTGGTTCAAAAACCAAGTACGTTTTTTTTGTGAAAACGCAAGTAGAGACGGACGGACTAACAGATAAAAATCCATACTTGACTGAAGCATGACTGAAATGACTTTAGTGTAGGAAATTTGAATTTGAAAAAAAACACAAGGCATTGATTGGCCACAGACAATCATATTATCAGCGCTCAGACGCGCTTTTTTGCCATTCCTCAATAGTTGTCCAGTGATAGACACAGTAAATTTTAAGTGTGGTGATTTCCAATGAAGTAAATTGAAATAAGTTCAGGGACGCCATACTATAGCCAGCAGCTCAGCTGAGTTTTGCTAGCATTTCTGTGTTCTTTATTCATAATCTGGTAAGATTGAAATTATTTCTTTGTATATTTTAAATATTGTTTAATGTTTCGAGTGATTTGATACTGCCATATCGAAATCTAGCCTTACAACAAGTAAGGATTTGCTCTAGACCCCCCGCCCTAGTTCAGGGTCTAGGGACAAACAATATATATAAACTCCAGCAAGGATTAGGAAGGACAGATCAAGTGTTGAGATCAGTGGAACATATCACCTATCCTATCCTATGGCAAGAAGCTAATAAACATATTTCGGAATATGTAGTCTGGGAGAACTTATCCTATGTGAAACCAACTTGGTAAGATGTGTTGTATGGTCAGAGAGATCTGACCCTGTCTAAGTGGTGTTATTGTAAATTGTTACGTGTAGAAGTGGCTCCTTAGGTAAGGTTCTGAACCTAAACCAATACTTTATTTCAGAGCTGTGAGTTTTTTATGTTGACACCAAAAGGTGGTGTCAAATGCTGGGTAAATAATTGACAGTGAGGACCCGTGCAGTGTCGCATCTCGGCAGAACAGCCTTGTATTGCCCCCAAGCACGGAGAGGTGGGGCCACCCGATATATTGCCCCCAAGCACGGAGAGGTGGGGCCACCAGATTCCAGCACCAGAACTACTCTTTCAAAGTTACGTAAGCAGGCTGGTCTGCTGGATTTACACCAACTTCATAGACATAGCACCCAAAGTGAATTACTACTAAAACATCCCATTTCCTTCCATCATTAATGGACAATGTTTGGTAGGCTTAGACAGGGAGGGATGAAGCCACCCCAACAGCACATCTATTCATCGTTCTCCCAGGGAAAATAAAATTATGAACTGTAGAAATATTAACTAATCGTGAAAATTGTATACGTACACACCTTTTATTTATCATGCCATTTATTCATGCCATTCACTCATAAATTCCAAAATCTTTTCATATGTTCTGGCCAAAATAAAACCTTGGTTCAGAACAAATAAATTTAAAAAAGATTTACTTTCTAAAATTTCACCAGCTGAATTTAGTTCATTGTGTTCTAAATTTTATTGATAATATTATATTATTTAATATGTGTGTGTGTGTGTTTGTATATGTCAATACAACACATTACATTCAGTACCCTAGATTTTAACGTAGCCACATTCATTAGAAAAAAAAGATAGGTGTGAGGTCGTAGTGGTAGCAAGAAAGGCCTTCTGAAAATTCACAGCTACATTTTATCTCAGGAGCCTTCACAGCTGACCTCATACATCACACTTAGTAATATCACCATCATACAATACCATCAAAACCACTACATATATTGGGGTCTTGTCCAGGGATAATTAGCATAAACAGTAATATAAGGATCTCCTGGTGGGAGAAATAAAATTAGGGGAACAAAATTGTAAAATTCCCTTAAAATTAAAAGTGTCCCTTTAAATTAAAAGGGCAATTAGAAGTTGGTGAATCTTCACAGCCAGTGTTAGTTAATTAATTAATTAGAATTATTTTAGTCTAGAGTAATTATAAGTACTTTAGTGGTTGGAAATTTTACTTTGCTTATTGCTAGATTTGTTTAAAAAGTATGGCGGAGCTGGCAAAATTTAGATCAGCTGCTGTGCTGACCGCAAAGGAGATGGGAATGGATGGTCAGATTTTAATTCAATACGTAACGGCTGAATGTGATAAGTATATTGAAAGGGAAGATAGGAAGGTAGCTGAAGAGAAGAGGTTACAAATTGAGGCGGATAGAGAAATTAAGAGGCTGCAGATTGAGGCAGAAGACAAACGACAGCAAAGGGAGGCAGAAGATAAAAAGGCCGAAAGGGAGGCAGAAGATAGAAGGTTGCAAAGGGAGCATGAATTACGACTAAGGGAGCTGGAGTTACAAGGCCAGGCTCCTGAAAATGGTGCCAGCCCTTTTGCCTCAGATGCTACGCCTAGTCTGGGAGCCTCAAACTCAGCTATGGGGTTTCATTTAGACCATTTTGTTGAGAAAGACGATGACATAGAGGGGTACCTAGGACGTTTTGAGTTATTAGCTACTACATATGGGTTAGAGAGAGAGAGGTGGAGTTTAAAGTTATCACAAGGACTGAGAGGTACTTCTTATGAAGTCTTTGCTAAAATGAACAGGGAAGACCAAGACAATTATGACATGTTAAAGCAGGCTCTGTTATTAAGGTACGAGAAGAATGGTGAATTTTATCGTAAGAAATTTAGAAATGCCAAACTGTTGTCTGGGGAGACATACCACCAATTCTCTGCCAGACTGGAAACCTATTTGGAGAAATGGACTGCTCTGGGGAAGACCCAAGATCTTAAAGAAATGATCATGATTGAGCAATTGAGAGAGTCCATGGCTCCAGACATGAGAAAATTCCTCATGGAACAAGGTGCAGAGAAATTGGGAGAGGTTTTAAATGTCGCTGAGAGGTATCAGGCAGCCCAGGCAGAGGTAAGTGGTGCTAAAAAGAAGCACATAGATAATTTTAAAGCTCCACAGCCATTTAATAAATTTGACAATAGAGAACAGGGTAATAGAGGTAGGACAAACTTTGAGCGGCCAAGAAATGACTATCGCGACAGAAACTCACAGTTCAATGACCAAAAAAATAATGAAAGGAAACCGTTTAACCAAGGAAAAAGATGGTGTAAATGGTGCAAGAAAGATAACCATAACACCGAATTTTGTAGAAGGAAACCTTCAAACATTGCTGCAATGAAGTCGGGGACGCAAAGATTAAAGGTTAATCCTAATGGACAACAGGAACCTTATCACCCCCCAGTTTGTGAGGATGTTATTTGTAATGGGGTCACCATAAGGTGCCTTTATGATACAGGTTTGGATTATGATTCAGTTGTGAAGTCTAGCCTAGTGGACCCAAGTCAGTATACCACAGAAACAGTGGAAATACAAGGGGCGACTAAGGACATACCACTCATGACACTTCCCATCGCAAGGATAACGGTGAAAACTCGCTATGTGGAAGGAGAAATCAGAGCAGCAGTGATAGATGAACCAATCTACCCTCTGATATTGGGGTGTAGATACGTCTTCTTGGGGAATCCCGAGAAACCTGTGATCATGGCGACAGTGCAGACCAGGTCACAGAAGAAGGAGGAAGAAGGTGAACCTATAAATGCTCATCCAGAGGAGATGAGAAAGGCGCAGGCTGAGGATAGGACACTCAAGCCATGTTTTAAAAAATTGCCCAAATGCCACACACCTCCGAGCAAGGGGGAATATTTCATGAAGAACAAACTATTATACAGGAAGGCCGGAACTGGAACAAATGGTCACAACCAGCTGGTTCTTCCCACTTCATATAGAGATAAAGTGATGGAACTCGGGCATGCGATTCCCTTCAGTGGTCACATGGGGATCAGCGCCACAGGACAGCGTATAGCTTGTCATTACTTCTGGCCAGGGATAACGGAGGATATAAAAAGATATGTCAAATCCTGCCCTGAATGTCAAAGGGTAGCTCCAAAGCACTGGACTGCTCCTGCAACTCTAGGGGAAATGCCCATAGTGGGAACACCTTTTGAGAGGGTTGCAGTGGATATTGTGGGACCTCTCACTCGGACCAAGAGGAGGAACAGTTACATCCTTACTCTGGTGGACACTTGCTCTATGTGGGGAGAGGCGGTAGCCCTGCCATCAATTGATTCAAAACATGTAGCAGAGGCACTACTTACAATATTCACCCGATTAGGATTCCCACATCAAATCTTGACGGATAATGGATCTCAGTTCAAGGGGAAACTAACGGAAGAAGTTTTTAAACTATTTCAAGCCAGACACTTTCATTGTAGTCCGTACCATCCACAAGGGAACGGCCAGGTAGAGAGGTTCAACGGGACTCTCATTTCTATCCTGAGAAAGCTGGCACACGAAAAACCGGATCTGTGGGATCAATTCCTGCCCGCCGCATTGTTTGCGTATCGGGAGGTACCACATAGTTCAACCGGGATGGCTCCCGCAACTCTGCTATTTGGGAGGCCAATAAAAGGTCCTTTAGAAGCTTTATTAAGGACCTGGACGGATGAGAAGGCGGAAGAACCTGTTACCTCATCTTATCAATACGTGAACGAACTGACCACTCGTTTGAAAGCTGGATGGAAACTGGCAAATGATAATTTGAAACAAGCCAGGAAGAAACATGCAGCATATTTTAATAGGAAGGCAAAGGACCGAGAACTAGCTGTGGGAGAGAAGGTGCTTCTTCTACTACCCGGTAGCCAGAATAAATTACAAATTGGATGGCAAGGTCCATATACGGTTCTAGAGAAGGTGTCTAGAACAAACTATAAAATTGACAAAAAGGGGAAGGAGAAAGTTTATCACGTAAACCTGTTAAAGAAGTATCTGGACAGACCACTCCAGGAAAGCACCCCCTTACTGACCTTAGCTATCGCAACTCAAATGCAAAAGGAACCACTCACCTCACATGAATACCCATTACATCCTTGTGAAACAGCAGCACAGGTAAAAGTCAGTAAGCACCTGACTAAAAACCAGAGGGAGAGAGTTCAAAAGGTTCTGGAGGAACATACAGATGTATTAACAGATAAACCAGGCCATCCAACTTTGCTACAGTATGACATGAAACTGGTAGACTCAAACCCAATCTGTATGAGAGCCTATTCTATTCCGTTCGCGAAGGAGAAGGCATTGAAGGAAGAAATAGATTATTTGTTGAAGGAGGGGATTATTTCACACAGTGAATCACCTTTTAGCTCCAGTGTCGTCTTGTTGAGAAAACCGTCTGGGGAACACCGACTGTTCATAGATTACAGGAAACTGAATGCTGTCACAGAAGGACAAGTGGATCCATTACCAGACACAAAACAGTTATTTGCCAGACTGAACAAGGCAAAATACTTTTCAAAGGTGGATCTTAGTAAAGGCTATTACCAGATCCCAGTGAAGCCTGAAGTGAGACCTTATTTGGCTTTTAGCACTTCGGATGGACATTATGAATTCAATATGCTACCATTCGGACTGAAAAATGCTCCGAGTGTATTTTCAAGGATGATGCGCAAATTGTTGGATCCCCTGAATAACCCATGTATCACGAATTTCATGGATGATATTCTCGTCGCCACAGAGACATTTGAAGAACACATTGAAGCTCTAGAGATGTTATTTAATAGACTTAGGGAGGCGAACTTAACTGCTAGGCCAACAAAATGTTGTATTGGATGCAAAGAGTTGGAATTCTTGGGACACACTGTATATCAGGGTAACATGACCCCTGACCCCAAGAACTTGGAAAAACTGCAGAGAGCACCTAGACCACAAACAAAAAAGGACGTGCGATCATTCGTGTCGTTATGCGGATTTTATCAAAAATATATCAAAGATTTTAACTCTATTTGTGCTCCTCTGACTGATCTGACTCGCAAGGGACTTCCAGATAAAATTATTTGGACTGCACAATGTGAACTAGCGTTCCAAGACTTAAAGGAAAAACTCACTAGCAAGCCTATTCTCAAACTGCCTGATTTGACACAGGACTTTGTCTTAAGAACCGATGCAAGTAATGTAGGACTCGGAGGGGCTTTGTTGCAAAGATCATCTTCACCTGATGGGGAACTGAAACCAGTCGCTTATGCAAGCCGCAAATTGAATAAGGCGGAACAAGGATACTCCACAAGCGAAAAAGAATGTTTAGCGTTAATCTGGGCAATAAAGAAGTTTCAAATCTATCTGTATGGTAGGACTTTTGTGGTCGAGACGGATCATCAGCCTCTCGTATTCTTATCTCAGGCTAAGCATGAAAACGCAAGATTGCTGAGGTGGTCTTTATTGCTTCAACCTTATCAGTTTAGTATCCAATATATCCCAGGCAAATTGAATGTCGGTGCAGATTTCCTCAGTCGGCACCCCTGTGATCAAAATTAGAGTAATGGCAGACGTGAGGAGAGATTTTATCTATGTGTATCACTGGTTTTAGAACTTGCCGTAGGCATGTTTTCAAGTGGGGAGATGTGTCATAAAATTAACAGTGATACAACGTAAAAATATCTCCAAAGGATAAAATGTAGGGATAAAAAGAATGCGTAAGTTACTAGAAGGCATGATCGCCCACGCCGCGGGTCATCACCCGCCATGGAAATTAAATTGCTGAAACGGTTACCATTTGAACGGGATGAGAACGGCGGATCAAAAGGAAAAAAAAATATGACTGAAAAATTGCGTGAGACTAGCAAGGCTAAGGAGACGCAATTTGGGGAGGGGGGGGGGGGAGGGGGGGGGGATGCGAACGGAGGAAAATTCACGTCCCCAAATTGACACGAGGTACGGAAAGGGACGCTTATGCGATACCAAGCCTTTTATTTGAATTCAGCGGCAAAAGCATTACAACGCAGATGCTTGAAATATTACAAAATTAAAAAAGTAACTTTTTCTTAATACTAATGTTAGGAATATAAAAATTAGCTGGCCGGATGGCCCATTTTGAGCAGTGAAATAATATGCTTTTATTTATACAGACGGATAGATAATAATGAAGACATTGACAAAAGACTGTGTTGTTCACATCAGCGAAAGACTGCATTGAATCAAACATGTCACTAATTTGCACAAAAACCGCGACCTTGAGACTCAAGTGTTCAAATCTAGTTAGAATGAAAGAGAGGGACATTGGTGGGAGCTGTGGCTAAAAATAACTTTACAGACAAAATTTGTAGAGGGGACGGATAGGTTGGTTCAAAAACCAAGTACGTTTTTTGTGAAAACGCAAGTAGAGACGGACGGACTAACAGATAAAAATCCATACTTGACTGAAGCATGACTGAAATGACTTTAGTGTAGGAAATTTGAATTTGAAAAAAAACACAAGGCATTGATTGGCCACAGACAATCATATTATCAGCGCTCAGACGCGCTTTTTTTTTTTTTTTGCCATTCCTCAATAGTTGTCCAGTGATAGACACAGTAAATTTTAAGTGTGGTGATTTCCAATGAAGTAAATTGAAATAAGTTCAGGGACGCCATACTATAGCCAGCAGCTCAGCTGAGTTTTGCTAGCATTTCTGTGTTCTTTATTCATAATCTGGTAAGATTGAAATTATTTCTTTGTATATTTTAAATATTGTTTAATGTTTCGAGTGATTGATACTGCCATATCGAAATCTAGCCTTACAACAAGTAAGGATTTGCTCTAGACCCCCCGCCCTAGTTCAGGGTCTAGGGACAAACAATATATATAAACTCCAGCAAGGATTAGGAAGGACAGATCAAGTGTTGAGATCAGTGGAACATATCACCTATCCTATCCTATGGCAAGAAGCTAATAAACATATTTCGGAATATGTAGTCTGGGAGAACTTATCCTATGTGAAACCAACTTGGTAAGATGTGTTGTATGGTCAGAGAGATCTGACCCTGTCTAAGTGGTGTTATTGTAAATTGTTACGTGTAGAAGTGGCTCCTTAGGTAAGGTTCTGAACCTAAACCAATACTTTATTTCAGAGCTGTGAGTTTTTTATGTTGACACCAAAAGGTGGTGTCAAATGCTGGGTAAATAATTGACAGTGAGGACCCGTGCAGTGTCGCATCTCGGCAGAACAGCCTTGTATTGCCCCCAAGCACGGAGAGGTGGGGCCACCCGATATATTGCCCCCAAGCACGGAGAGGTGGGGCCACCAGATTCCAGCACCAGAACTACTCTTTCAAAGTTACGTAAGCAGGCTGGTCTGCTGGATTTACACCAACTTCATAGACATAGCACCCAAAGTGAATTACTACTAAAACATCCCATTTCCTTCCATCATTAATGGACAATGTTTGGTAGGCTTAGACAGGGAGGGATGAAGCCACCCCAACAGCACATCTATTCATCGTTCTCCCAGGGAAAATAAAATTATGAACTGTAGAAATATTAACTAATCGTGAAAATTGTATACGTACACACCTTTTATTTATCATGCCATTTATTCATGCCATTCACTCATAAATTCCAAAATCTTTTCATATGTTCTGGCCAAAATAAAACCTTGGTTCAGAACAAATAAATTTTAAAAAAGATTTACTTTCTAAAATTTCACCAGCTGAATTTAGTTCATTGTGTTCTAAATTTTATTGATAATATTATATTATTTAATATCTGTGTGTGTGTGTTTGTATATGTCAATACAACACATTACATTCAGTACCCTAGATTTTAACGTAGCCACATAGGTGTTTCATTAGAAAAAAAAACAGCTTACATTTTATCTCAGGTGTGAGGTCATTCATACAATAGTCAAAACCACTACAGTAGCAAGAAAGGCCTTCTTAAAATCATCACACAGTGCAAAAACTCTGTAGCACCGGCGAAGATCCAAGAGTGTTTGTACAGGAATCACACATTCGATAAATATTTTTGTGGTAGATAGATTTCCTAATTTTTTCCAGAGCAGCGGCCGTATGGCCTTCTTCTTTGATCCTTAGCCGCCGGCCGTCAAAGCGGTCAGTGGCCATCACGCCTAGTGGCGTCTTGTAGGGCAACAACAAATTGATTCCACTTTGCTCTATCGGTGGCCATCCTTCGTACAGTGCCCCAACTCTGGTTCATTCTTTGCATCTCAGCCTCCACAGTCCTCCGCCAGGTTGTTTTTGGTCGGCCTCTCTTTCGTTTTCCTTCAGGGGTCCAAAGCATAGCTGTTCTTGGGATGGCATCGGGGTCTCTTCTGAGGACATGGCCAACCCAGCTCCAGCGTCTGCCAGCTATGATGGTGTGCATGTCCTCTTGCTTGCTCCGAGTAAGCAGATCTTGGTTGGTGATGGTATTCGGCCAAAAGATTCGGTGAATTTTTCTTAGGCATGTTGTGTGAAAAGAGGACAATTTCGACATTTCCTTCTCTGTAACTCTCCAGCATTCTGCACCATAGAGAAGCACAGAAAGCACACAGCTCTGCTATAATCTTAATTTTGTGCTTGTGCTGTATTGAGAGGACTTCCAGATGTTGTTTAGGCTAAAAAAGGCTGTTCTTGCCTTATTCATTCTGATGTTGATGTCTTTGCCTGCCCCGCCGTCTGGTGTTACTATGCATCCTAGGTACGTGAAGGTGTCTGTCTGTACCAGTTGCTGATTCCTTACTGATATGGGCTCAGGGTTGCTCACATTGAGCGACCTCTGACTTCCTTAGATTGATGTTCAAGTCCACCTGCTGGCTAAACTTATTAAGTCTGTCCGTTTTTTCCTGGATGTGTTGATGTGAATGTGCTAGTAGTGTAAGACAAGGTGATATCCTATCACCTTACCTCTTCATACTCCTTATGGACGATGTCGTCAAGGCATGTAAGGAGAGAACAAGAAAGTATTCAGTGGGGTATTGGAAGATGAGACAGGTCTATATTTCGGAGCTGGCATTTGCTGATGAAGTTGCCCTGAGCAAGAGAGAGGTTGGTAATAAAACGAAGATGGCTGTATACCGCTCCACCTATGTCCCAGTCTTGACATATGGATGCGAGTCATGGGCAATGACTACAACCCATAAAAGCCAGATCCAAACCTCAGAAATGAGGTATCTGAGGAAGGTGGTTGAAGTAACAAGAAGAGACATGGTACGCAACCAGACGATACGTCAAGGCCTTAAATCCTACCCCCTGCAGACCCAAGTAGAACAGTCCCAATTAAGAGGGTTTGGCCATGTCTGCAGAATGGGAGAAGATCGGATACCACGACAAGCATGGGAAACAAAGAGCCAAGGATCCAGACCCCGAGGACGACCCAGAGTCCGCTGGGAGGACAACATTAGACAAACTTTGAAGGACCGAGGACTAGAATGGAACGAGGCCAGGAGGAAGACAGCCGATAGGATAGTCTGGCGCTCTCTCTTCCAAACCTCTACACCTCACGGTAGAAGGGGAACGACTAAGTAAGTAAGTAAGTTGATGTGAATGTGCTAGTAGTGCAATGTCATCTGCATATTCTAGATCTTCCACTGTAAAAAATGTAGTCCATCTTATTCCTCTTGGACTGCCCTCTGTTGTCTGTCGCATCACCCAGTCTATGACTGTTAAAAATAGAGTGGTTGATAAGGGGCATCCCTGTCGTACTCCTGTCTTCACCTCAAAGGTTAGGTTGCTCTGCCCAACACTACACGTAAAGTTGGCATAGAGACTTTTTATGATTGACACTATGCAGCTTGGAATTCCGTAAGCCCTCAGTATTTTCCATAAACTGTCCCTATGTATGCTGTCAAAAGCCTTTTCAAAATCAATGAAATTAATGTACAGCTGTCTTTGCCATTCTGAGCACTGCTCTATAATGTTCCTGAGAGTGAATATATGATCTACACATCTTCTGTTCTTTCTAAATCCTGCTTGTTCTTTCCTCAGTTTGTGGTCTACTGCTTTTGAAATTCTCTGTATAATTATCCTGCCTAGTATTTTGCTGGGAACTGAGAGAAGAGTGATTCCTTTCCAATTATTGCAGTCTGCAAGATCTCCCTTCTTGGGCAATTTGACAATTATTCCTTTGTTCTACTCTGATGGTGTTGTCCCCGTTTTCCAGACTTGTGCAAATAGTGGTTCTAATAGTTCTGCTGCTAGCTCAGTGTGACGTACGTCTAGTTTGACAAGTGAATTCTCCCTGATATGATGGATGATTTAAAGGGACTTTTAGCTTTTCATAACATTAGAACCCCTGAACATTTGTTGTAACTTTTCGTTTGCCAGAACTCATTCCACCGAGACTCATTTAGTATGCGGCACGAGATCAAAGAGACAGACTGAGGGATTTCAGGGGAGACTATCGGCGTTATCAAAGACAGTAGTGGTCCCTGCTACGAGACGCAGTTGCTTGCCGCTATTTTCGCGTCTCGGTGTCAATCGCAGAACCGAGCGAACGGGGAAAGCGAAACGGGCAGCAGCGAGCGGATACGAAGACCAGGGGGCGGCTTCTTCTCTTGATTTGGCGGTCAGATCCCCAAAAGTTCGTGAGATCAAATAAGCTGTCAAGTTTATCATGTCCCATTCAACTTACATTCCATTTTAGCTAAATAGACCATGAAGACTAGACACGTTATCACTCGCTGGCCAGACCTTTACAGAAGCACTAGCTTTATTGAAATCTTGTTATAGATTTTCCCCTGGATTTTATATATATATTTGCAGTGTTTTCTATTCTGTGCAAAGCGGTAATATATATATTGTGTAAAGTGATCAGTGGTCTAGTTCAGTCATTCTATTCCAATGGAGTTTGTGTTAATTTAAATCTATTAAATTAAACCATCTCAATAGTTCCAGTTGTAAATATAATGATCTATCTATTATATTATTTTAAAAGATAATAGATGCTTAAATTAACTTTTAAAGTCGCGAAAGAATTTATAATTAATAAATTCAGTTAAGTCCTAGTTTTATAGATGTGTGTTTTAACCACAAGCTAAATAAAGAAAGAAATAAAGAAATCATCCTATAAACTTCCAGTCATATTGAAGAAACATTTCTTTTAAAATATAATCTTGTGGCGGTCCTTGCGACCTAGCTGTCAGAATTAAATGAAATAAAGCCCACCCAAGAACATTTTAAAGAATAATCATCAAATTACCCTTACAAACCTGTAAGATAAACTGGAAGGTAATCATCGCCAGTAGCGATATCATATTTACTGTTTACTGTGAGAGAGTACATATTTTCCTGACTGTGACTGAGCCTAGTTTTTTCCTCAATTGGATTTAATAAAACTACCATCACGCATTGAAGGAATTTTACCATAGCGGAGGATTAAAAGAGACCACTTCATTTTCACCCCTGTGCCGAACTGTGTTAGTGCCATCCCATAGACTCCTTTTATATATATAATAAAAACACGAGAACTCTTAGTCTTCAAGTCTTGCGATAAGTGAGAATATTTGTTACCAACAAACCCTCGCAAACATCTGGGGCGGGACATCGAAGGACTAGACAGTTCATATGTCAAAAGATTACTTGCTGTTTTTATATACTTTTATGGATCGTCTGAGGCTGCATTCGGTAAGTGTGTGAGTATATGAGTGTGGATCCTCACGCGTGTGTATGAATGACAGGAAATTTAATCGTTTTTCTTTTGTAAACCTGTTGTTAACTTTCTTGCCTAGTAATATAATTTTTCTGTATTCCCTGCATTGTTCCTTTAAGGGGGAGTTGCTAATTGGTTAACTCTGTTTAAAAACCCCCTCCTTTCCACTTGCTTAGTAAAGGGAAGAACAGCTGGGAAGAACAGGTTCTTTTCTATCACCTATACCTAACGTGGTAAACCCTCTTTCAGAGTAATTAACTTCACTGTTAGGTTAACGTACCTATGTTCCTGATATTATCTATCTCTGGACTGGGTTTATCTTTGTCTAATAAGCGGGAAGGGCTTAGTCGATACCAATCTTCTTCACCCCTCTGATGCGTGATGCCATATGATGATGGATGGTATCCGCATGTCTGGTTTTGTGTAGTGTGCAGAGGTGTTCAGTCAAACAATGTTCATACAAAAATAACAGGGCAATCCACATAGGACGTCAGTAAACTCACGACGTATAAAGTCAATGATTCTTGTAACAGCCGTTGACGTTTTTCTTCATTATTTATTGTGGACGCCACAGTGACAAAATGGTTACGCGAATATGTAGGCACATCAAACAGTCATTATCACAGCAACATTCAATACAGCAATAGACGGTAGACAGCATTACAATGATGAGTCAGATGCATGTTATATTTCATAGTGCTGTAAATGTAGTCAGGTGAAAAACTCCATCCTTTTCTATAACAGCCAGGAGATAACCAGATGTATGAGATCAGTTCACTCTCCTTAGTCTGACTTCAGCAAGACAGACACGTCTGCCGAAGTATAAATAATGTCCTCAAAAATATCCTCTAGATAATAAAGGTTTTCCAAACCTAGTTCATTTAACAAAGTAGCAAGTAATGGTCCTTGGAACATGCATCAACCGATGCAGTACAATACAGCGACATGTGAGCTGGGAAAACATCTCGTGACGACGACTTTCGAAGACAGGCTATGAATCGAAATCGCTCACGACCCAAAATCGATAGAGTTAATGAAAAGTCAATTTACCTTGCTTTCAGGAAATACACAGAAATATCACGCCTCCCGACATGTGGGAAACACTAGAGGTATTATCTCGAATAAACGAAATATCCATTAAGAGGACTACACATCCCTGACAGAACAAAAAATAGCGGAGATCCCCTCTTCAACGAGGCATCTCTTTCGCCATTCAAATCGCTCACTCCACTAGTGGTGGGCGGAAACCGATCGACCAAAAAACAAGACCAGTCATGCGCAGTCCAGCGCAAAAAAGACCACAGCTCAAAACTTAACTGCATTCAATACCAACGCGAGAAGACAAATGCTTACCGAGAAAAGTGACTATAAATTTCAAGCAGTTGTTGCCCTTGCGTTATAAAATAGATATTGTAATAAAACGATGTTGCGAGAATTTATCACGCAACACCCTCCCAAATTTGTTATTTGCATTTGTGTACTTATGATAATTTATGTAATACCTGATATTTGTTAGTGATTGATGTTTAAAGTGAATAAAATCACATAAACTCATTTAGTTCTGTGTGTTGGATATACCCAAAGCCCAACTTTTCCCCTATTCGTTTAATATAGTTTGTATCTACATCGTCTGTGTGTGTGAAAAACACCAAATCGGTGTGCGCGCAGATGCGAGTCTGGAAAACTGGCAAATAATTGTTTGACCAGGAGAGCGGAAGAGAAGATTGAGAGAAGCGATTTGTCGTAAATAAGTCTGTCTTTACTCTCCTCCAGCACGCTGTGAAGCAACTATTTAATATCTACATTTTCTATCACTGAGCTTTCCACCATCATTTTCCACTCTAAACCGGACCACTATTGCTACGACTCTTTTCTCTCAAAATAAATTTACGACACTCAGGATCTGTCTTAAATAGCTCTGCATTTAAGTTATCATGGCCAGGAGCTTTTCCGTTCTTTAACCCTTTGATTGCTGTGATGATTTCTTCTTTTCGTAGAATGTCTGTATTTACATCTAGATCGTTTTCAGCCCCAGGAACATTCAATTGTATCTCTGGTGGTTCCTTGTTCAGAGTTTCTCTGAAGTGCTCTGTCCATCTTCTTTCCTGTCCTTCTGCTGTCGTGATGAGATTTCCTTGCTTATCTCTTACTAATGTAATATTGTTTGCACCTCGTTTTCCGCTGATGAATTTAGTTATTTTGTATACTGTGCTTTGTTCATTTCTCAGTGCTGCCTCTTCTGTCTGTCTTGCAAGATCGTCTAGGAAATTCCTTTTGTTGGCTCGGGTTTGGCGTTTAACTTCCTTGTCCAGCTGACTGTACTGTTCGCTATATAGTTGCTTTAACCTGGGGGACTTCGCTTCTGTTTTCTTTCTTTTCATTTCCTTTCTCGGTGTTATGGTGTTTAATGTTTCTGGTGTTATCCAGTCTTGCTTCTTCCTTTCCTGGAATCCCAAGCTTGATTTGCTGCTTTCCTTATATATTGTTGAAATGGTGTTGAATTTCTGGTCTATATCATCAGTCAATGTCTTTTCCTGACTTTTGGCAAATTGATATCGTTTCTTTATGTCAGCCGCAAAAGCTTTTCTGGTAAGGGGGTCCTTCAATTTGCTGATGTCAAACCTTTTCTGTGTAGTTACAGTTGGTCCAGCCCTTATTAGTTTCACTTTCAGTTTTGCTACTACTAAATGGTGATCACTTCCCACATCTGCACCTCTTCTTACCTTCACATCTTGTAATGCATGTCTCCGTCTACCGTTAATCATGATGTGGTCTATCTGGTTTCTGTCCCGACCATTTGGTGATTCCCATGTTAATTTGTGAAATTCTTTATGTGGGAAAAGTGTTCCTCCAATGACCAGGTTGTTAATACTACAGAAACGTATTAATTTATCCCCATTTTCGTTTGCTGTTCCACTGCCGCATTTCCCCATTACTCTTTCATTATATGTATTGTGTGTACCAACTTTCGCATTGAGGTCTCCCATTACTATAATAAGATCATATCTAGGTGTGTCTTTCATTTCTTTCTGCAGTTGTTGACAGAATTCATCCTTGACCTCTTCATCGCTGTCATTCGTTGGTGCGTAGCATTGTATTATTGTAGTATTGGTGAATCTACCTCTCAATCTAATCTTATCAGTCTGTTGTTGATGGGTTTCCATTCCAGTAGTGTCCTTTCTATTCCTTTCTGTAAAATAATGGCTACGCCTTCATTGTGCTGTCCATCCTCTCTTCCAGAGTAAAGTACTGTTTCTCCTGTTGCTATTTTAACTTTTCCTGCCCCTGTCCATCTGCTCTCGCTTATCCCTAGAATGTGTAACATATAGTTTTTCATTTCTTCCGTGACCTGTTTTAGTTTACCCGTCTCATTCATTGTCCTGACATTCCAAAATCCTTTTCTTGTATCATGTTTTGCGGTCAGGACGTCCGTTCTCATGTCAGCAAAGTGGCCGAGATTTTTTAGGGCGTGTAACGGGATTCTGTACCTTTACTCTTACATCTACTTTGTCCATGAGGCTGCAGAGTACCAAATGCAATTGTTCGCTGTAGCTATGTTTGCAGAACGCCATACCGTTTAGACACTCCGGCCGTGTTATCATTCCTATCTAGTCCTCAAGGCACTGTGTCGTAAACAAGACGAGTTTAGTTTCTCTCTATCGCCACTTGCCATTTTACAGTTCTCATCAGATAAAATAGTTTTTGCTTCTAATAATTTTCAAATTGATAGAATCTTGAGCTGAAATAAAATATAAATGTCGCGTCTAATTTATCTTTAAAATATATAGCACTGGATTTTTTATGGATGAGTATTTGTGCAGAACAACGTCCGACTGGCTGTTAAAGCGTTTTCCCTCTCGAAGTACAATTATCGGATTCCGGAATCGAAACTTGGTAGCGTCAAGCTCTAGCCTACCCAGCTGTCCGTATTGATGAAGTCAAGATGGCTTGGACATAACTGGCTGAAAACGTGTGCTCCACCTGGGGCTGCCTGGCAAAGATAAAAAATAATTAAGAAAAATAAATAATAGCCTTAAAACATAGCTACAGTAGACACTGAGTTTTTCTTTTACCTACTTAACGGTATACGTCACAGCTCTCGCAGTAAAACTGATAATGCAGTAAAGGTAAAAAAACAGTAAACAGTTTTACAGAGCTTTTAAAAAAAAAAGGTTACGGCCAATATTTCACTACACTTTCCTAAGCACAAACGAAGCACGAAAGAAAAATAAATAAATAATGTAAAACAGACAACTGTCCTATTAGAAAATGGTCTTGAGTTATCTAAGTGCTCTATCCGTATGTTTTAAGTAACAGGTGTAGTGCTGAAACCAAGAAAACGTGACATTGTATTCAATTCGGCTATGTGTGTATGTGTGTGAAAAATGTTTGCTCCTAACTCACAGAACCTCTGATACTATTTTTAAGCCTGAAAGGAACTACACGTCTAGTTGAACAGTAAAAATGGTCTAATATGAACAAATATTTACCAGTAATCCTACTGCTCTTTTATGTAATCCTACTGCTCTTGTATGTAATCCTACGTCAAATTTTCGTCTAGTTTCTATTCAGATATTCAAGTATTTGAGTAGTGGCGACAGTTGGTAAATCACTGGGTTTTTGACACCTTGTTTTAACTTGTCTGTTAAGTTCCATTTTCTGTGAAAATGCTTCCCAGAAATTTAAACTCTGGAACCTGTTTGAGATAAATATTGTTGACGTGTATGCTAAGTATTCCGTGTGATCAGTATGTCATGAGCGTAAAAAATAGATTTGACCTACACTTGTCATTCGTTTGATTTGATTTTCCGATCACTCTGTCCTTATTTTAATTAGAAGCACTTTCCTGTGTAACGATACATTATCAACCCAACACATTTGTGATTCTGAGATCTGCAAAGGGGTTTTTGTGTCTGTTTCGCCCTTTGTAAACAACACAGCTTTAAGTTGATAATCAACTTGTTTCGAAAGAAACATTTCTTTCGACTTGAATTTCAGACTAGCTCCAGCACATGTTGTTTTTCATAATAAGGAATATGATAGGAAGCTCTAGACACGTGTTACAACAGGAGATATCTGACTATCAGAAGTAGTTCCCAAGTCAAACGGGTTACTTTTAAAGTATAAAGCAACACTGTGTGGAAATTATTCTCACATGTTCGTAATCCACGTTATTTGGGCATGTTATGAGATGAAGTGAGCTGAAACATAATGTGACACAAGGAAAAAAAAAGTTGAATAAATATATCAAGGACGAAAAAGAGAGACAATACTGGACAATTTAACATCATGCCATGGAAAGAAATCAATAACAGAATTGATAAACAATACTAAAGCCAGGAAGCTTTGAAGAGACACGATCACTTATACCAGTAGCCATGATACTAAAACAAGAAGATTCGTATACTCGCCAGTTAAAAAATTCTTGCCGGATAATATTGCATCATGAGAGTCAAACTTTATCTAACATGCAGCTGTGGAGAGATTTTATTGAAGCGCTATCTCTCTTTCTCTCCTGCATAAACTGTTAAAACATCTTGATCTACAAGGATTCTGTCTCTTCATTTCTGAGAGCTCACACGCGGTTCAGCGGCCATTCTGACAGTATTATTGTTGGCTTCTTGTTTGAGATATACAAACAATTGGTGTCCTGATATGTAATCTTAGACGCTGTGTCTAACTCTGGGGAAATCCTTGTCTAAACAGGGCACACGTTCTCATAACCTTACCGTCAGATTGATTTGGTGGAGGGGTGGAGGTAGAAGCCAGCAGCACGTGGCTTTCAGACCTAGACTTTGCCTGATATGAGAAGGAAACAATTGTGGAGGATTTTAGGTTAATTTGCAGTTGTTCTTTCTTGTTACTATAGAGGGAATCTGTTGACTATAGAGGGAATCGGTTTATTTTGGAGGTGTGCACAAACTCAGGCATTATAGAAAGGTAACAGTTATTTGCTAGAAATGATATAAATAGGTGAAAATGCATCATTACGAGGTCTGAAGTTGTTTGTAAATAACAAATAAGATTTCTTTGAATGACGTTAACATATATGTGGTAAATGAGGTTACTGGTGTTATTAGTTAAGGGTAAACAGAGTGAGGTCAAGCTGTGTAAGTTCCCTGAGTCTAATTGTTGATGATGATGATTCTCAGAGTCCCTATCCGCCACCTCTCAGATCTCACTCTGTGTAAAATAGGCTCTGTGATGTTGTGTGGCTGAGTGTGTCTAGGGTAATGTATTTAATATAAGGACGAAATAAAATGTAAACAGAACTGTAACTCAGTAATATTAAAGTGAGTAAGACTTTTGTTAAAGTTTAGGTAATTATCTTACAATTTAATTTCCCTGTACCTCAATTTTCTGGGACAGGGATTGTCAAACTCAATAAATTTGTTTATATACACTATTTAAAATAAATAACTGGAACTCTGTCCATGTCTCTTGTTTATACAAAAGAAAATCACTGAAGAAATCCACCCACTGTACTGTTTACCGGCTTGTACTGATCACTGTTAATATGTTGGAAAGACTGTTGGGTTCATCACTTTAAGGTGATTAGATTATTTTTATGGTTATGGTTATTATGGTGGAACTTTATGATATCACTAATTTGTCAGTGCCTTTTCTAAAGGACTTAACTGGCATGGATTGAAGAAAACAGTTGGTCCATAGGTCCTCAGAATCAACAAATGTGGGGCTCCTGGTCGAAGGTGTGGGGCTAGCTACAACTTGAATGCTGAGCGATCACTCCCAGGATTTTCGTCCCTCACCAGGTTTCCTGCCACCAATAAGTATTCTGACATATAACCTGAAATGAGAGGAACATTCCCTCCCATATAACTCTCAACTATAATACTTCAACACATAACCACTGTAACAACTCACCTTGATCAGCTATGTGTGCTGATCATTACACCAGTCTTTATTTTTCAATTGTTTAACATCACTGCTGTGTAAACATTCTTCTTCAGTGATAGTACAAAGCCCTGATTCCTCCTCCAAAAAGTCTCTTCCATACAATAGATAGGGGTGTACAATACATAGCTTGTGATCCCTTAATATCTCTTTACAACATCCTATACAAGGCTTGTCGCTCATACTGAAACCTGTGGATAAATTCTTTCTAACATTCTCTACATGATTTTACATAATATTTAAACATTTATGGCACTGCAAAAGCCAATATCCCTTCTGGGTTACTGCATTGGCATGCGCAAAATTTGTAAGCCACTAGCAAATATTTTATGCCTTTCTTTCACTCCGAAAGACTGCATTCCTATTTTGGCTATCGTAACACAAATTGTGGCCTGCATGTTAATTAAATCAATACAAATACTTATTGTGCCTTACCCTCAAACAAGAATATCACATATCATAAGCTTGACTTGGCAGGTTAATGGGTTCTAACACTGCTTTAAGTGTCCAGACGGTGAAAGCTTTGGTCATCATGGGAGCATCAGGCGACCTATTACTCTTAAGGGTTTTACAGGCAGCGTGGTACAACAAGACCATACCAAAGGATTGGGAGATTGCCATCATAACACCAATTTTCAAAAAGGGTGACAATCGACAGTGTCGAAACCATAGAGGCATATCTCTTCTCAGTGTTCCTGGTAAAATCTACTCTAGAATCCTAGAGCAGAGACTCCGAGGCCTAGCTGAGCCACAATTGGATGAGGTCCAGTGCGGATTCTGAGCAAACCGAAGTACTCAAGACCTAATCTTCACACTCAGACAGCTGAGTGAAAAGGCCCATGTGTATAAGAGTGAGATCCATCTTTGTTTCATAGATCTGGAAAAGGCGTTTGACAGGGTCCCCTGGAGCAAACTTTGGGACTGTTTGGCAAGGAAGAATATTCCAGCACCTCTGATTCATGCTATACAGAGCTTCTACAAGTCTTGCAGAAATTATGTGAGGACAGCAAACCATAAGTCAGAAGAGTTCAGGACCACCACTGGTGTAAGACAAGGTGATATCCTATCACCTTACCTCTTCATACTCCTTATGGACGATGTCATCAAGGCATGTAAGGAGAGAACAAGAAAGTATTCAGTGGGGTACTGGAAGATGAGACAGGTCTATATTTCGGAGCTGGCATTTGCTGATGATGTTGCCCTGATTGCTAAATCAGAGGCACATCTCCAATCCAACTTGCAAGTCTGGAAGGAAGAGCTGGAGAAGAGAGGGATGGTCATAAGCAGCTCTAAAACAAAATCCATTGTGATATCACGAGAAGAAAGAAGACATCAGATTAAGCTGGGAGAACAGGTCCTGGAGCAGGTCGACCACTTTAAATACCTCGGAGCTATTATAGACCGAAAGGGAGGCATCAAAGAAGAGTTGGCCACTCGAAAAGCAGCAGCTGGGGGACTTTTTCAGGCCATAAATCGAGGATTCATCAGCAAGAGAGAGGTTGGGAACAGTCCCAATTAAGATGGTTTGGCCATGTCTGCAGAATGGGTGAAGATCGGATACCACGACAAGCATGGGAAACAAAGAGCCAAGGATCCAGACCCCGAGGACGACCCAGAGTCCGCTGGGAGGACAACATTAGACAATCTTTGAAGGACCGAGGACTAGAATGGAACGAGGCCAGGAGGAAGACAGCCGATAGGATAGTCTGGCGCTCTCTCTTCCAAACCTCTACACCTCACGGTAGAAGGGAACGACTAAGTAAGTAAGTAAGTATTAAAAGGACAACTGTCCTCTATCTTCCTATACAGGTTTCCTTTACCCATTGTAGTGGGTTTGATGGTATTGTATGATGGTGATATTACTAAATGTAATGTATGAGGCCAGCTGTGAAGGCTCCTGAGATAAAATGTAGTTGTGAATTGTCAGAAGGCCTTTCTTGCTACCACTACGACCTCACACTCAATTTTTTTTCTTAATGAATGTAGCTATGTAAAATGTCTAGGGTAAGGATATGTAATGTGGTGTGATAGTTATAGATACACCCACAGATATTTAAGCAGACTAATAATATTTAACAAATATTATAATACACTGAACTAACTCAAGAGTGTAAAATTTTTGATAGAATTATATTACATTTATTTGTTCTGGATCAGGTTTTATGTTGACCAGAACTTTTTTTTAAAAAAAAGATTTAAAATTTATGAAAGAAATGCATGGAATGTTACATAATAAATGCAAGAGTGTACATATATAAGTACTAGACTAGTTAGTTTTATTAAAATGTTCTAGTAGTCATCTACTTGGGAGGATAGTTAATGCTTGTGCTGTTGGGGTGGCCTCATCACACCTGTCTATATTGACTACACAGTGTCCAGTAAATTGCAGGAATTTTATGGGGTATTAGTAACTAAAAGGCGTTGGTGAACTTCCAGCAGACCAGAGGCTCACTCATCTTGCATATGTAGCTCTGGTGCTGAAATCTGGTGGTCCCACCTCTCCGTGCTGGCGGGCAATAATAGTGGTCTCTGTCCCAACGTACTGCACAGATACACTCGAGTAAAATCACCAACTGAATGGACACCGCCTTGTTGACAGCTGAAACTCACAGCTCTGCAATCAAAGTATTGGCTATGTGTCAAAATTCTATTCTCTACCCACGTCTGGACACAACACGGACACAACAACCACATCATACAGACAGGTCAGATCTCTCTGACCAAACAGCACATTTACCATGGTGGTTTTACATCAGATAGGTCCTCCCAGACTATAGATTCTGAAAAATATTTATTAGTTTCCTTCCCTAAAAGTGGATAGGTAATATGTTTCATTATTCTCAACACTTGATCTGTCTTTCCTAACCCTTGTTGGAGTTTATGTATATTGTTGGTCCCTAGACCCTGACTTGGGCGGGGGGTCTAGAGCAAATCCCTACTTGTTTGTAAGGCTAGATTTCGATATGGCAGTATCAAATCACTCGAACATTAAACCATATTCAAAATATACAAAGAAATAATTTCAATCTTACCAGATTATGAATAAAGAACACAGAAATGCTAGCAAAACTCAGCTGAGCTGCTGGCTATAGTATGGCGTCCCTGAACTTATTTCACTTTCTTTCATTTGGAAATCACCACACTTTAAAATACTGTGTCTATCATCGAACAACTATTGAGGAATGGCCCCACTTGCGCGTCTGAGCGCCGATAAAATGATTGTCTGTGGCCAATCACTGCCTAGGTTTATTTGAAATTCAAATTTCCTACCCTAAAGTCATTTCAGTCATGCTTCAGTCAAGTATGGATGTTTATCTGTTAGTCTGTCCGTCTCTACTTGTTTTTTTTTTTTTTTTTTTTCAAAATGTACTTGATTTTTGAACCAACCTTTCTCTCCCCTCCAAAATTTTGTCGTTAAAAGTTATATTTAGACACAGCTCCCACCAATGTCCCTTCGCTTCCCTACTAAGTAGATTTGAACACCTGCGTCTCGAGGTCGTGTTTTTTTGTGCAAATAGCGACACTTTTTATTCCATACGGTATGTCGCTGATGTGAACAACACTGTCTTTTGTCATTATCTTCAATATTATCTATCCGTCTGTAAAATTAAGAACATATTAGTTCACTGCGCAGAATGGGCCATCCGGCCAGCTAATTTTTATATTCCTAACATTAATATTACGAAAAAGTTACTTTTTAATTTTTGTAATATTCCAAACATCTGCGTTCTGCCGATGAATTCAAATCAAAGGCTTGGTATCGCAAAAGCGACCAATAAATGACTGTGGCGTAACATATCCAAGGTCCCTTCTGTCGAGTTCCTTGCTTTATGTCAACTTGGGAAACGTGACTTTTCTCCGTTTCCCCCCCAATTGCGTCTCCTTAGCCTTTCTAGTCTCACGCAATCTTTCCAGTCATATTTTTTCCTTTTTATCCGCCGTTCCCCTCCTGTCTAGCAAGTCAATTTTTATGGAGGGTGATGACCCGCGGTCTGGGCGATCATGTACTATCAGCAGCCTACGCATTATGTTTTTATCCTTACATGTTATCTTTGGAGGTATTTTACCGTTGTATCTCTATCAATTTCACTACACATCTCCCCACTTGAAAACATGCCTATGGCAAGTTCCAAAACCAGCGATACACATAGGTAAAATTACTCCTCACGTCTGCCACTACTCTAATTTTGATCACAGGGGTGCCGACTGAGGAAATCTGCACCGACATTCAATTTGCCTGGGATATATTGGATACTGAACTGATAAGGTTGAAGCAATAAAGACCACCTCAGCAATCTTGCGTTTTCATGCTTAGCCTGAGATAAGAATACGAGAGGCTGATGGTCCGTCTCCACCATAAATGTCCTACCATACAGATAGATTTGAAACTTCTTTATTGCCCAGATTAACGCTAAACATTCTTTTTCGCTTGTGGAGTATCCTTGTTCCGCCTTATTCAATTTACGGCTTGCATAAGCGACTGGTTTCAGTTCCCCATCAGGTGAAGATGATCTTTGCAACAAAGCCCCTCCTAGTCCTACATTACTTGCATCGGTTCTTAAGACAAAGTCCTGTGTCAAATCAGGCAGTTTGAGAATAGGCTTGCTAGTGAGTTTTTCCTTTAACTCTTGGAACGCTAGTTCACATTGTGCAGTCCAAATAATTTTATCTGGAAGTCCCTTGCGAGTCAGATCAGTCAGAGGAGCACAAATAGCGTTAAAATTCTTGATGTATTTCTGATAAAATCCGCATTACGACACAAATGATCGCACGTCCTTTTTTGTTTGCGGCCTAGGTGCTCTCTGCAGTTTTTCCAAGTTCTTAGGATCAGGGGTCATATTACCCTGATATACAGTGTGTCCCAAGAATTCCAACTCTTTGCATCCAATACAACATTTTGTTGGCCTAGCAGTTAAGTTCGCCTCCCGAAGTCTATCAAACAACATCTCCAGAGCTTCAATGTGTTCTTCAAATGTCTCTGTGGCGACGAGAATATCATCCATGAAATTCGTGATACATGGGTTATTCAGGGGATCCAACAATTTGCGCATCATCCTTGAAAAACACACTCGGAGCATTTTTCAGTCCGAATGGTAGCATATTGAATTCATAATGTCCATCCGAAGTGCTAAAAGCCAAATAAGGTCTCACTTCAGGCTTCACTGGGATCTGGTAATAGCCTTTACTAAGATCCACCTTTGAAAAGTATTTTGCCTTGTTCAGTCTGGCAAATAACTGTTTTGTGTCTGGTAATGGATCCACTTGTCCTTCTGTGACAGCATTCAGTTTCCTGTAATCTATGCACAGTCTGTGTTCCCCAGACTGTTTTCTCAACAAAACGACACTAGAACTAAAAGATGATTCACTGTGCGAAATAATCCCCTCCTTCAACAAATACTCTATTTCTTCCTTCAATGCCTTCTCCTTCGCGAACGGAATAGAATAGGCTCTCATACAGATTGGGTTTGAGTCTACCAGTTTCATGTCATACTGTAGCAAATTTGTATGGCCTGGTTTATCTGTTAATACATCTGTATGTTCCTCCAGAACTTGTTGAACTCTCTCCCTCTGGTTTTTAGTCAGGTGCTTACTGACTTTTACCTGTGCTGCGGTTTCACAAGGATGTAATGGGTATTCATGTGAGGTGAGTGGTTCTTTTTGCATCTGGGTTGCAATAGCCAAGGTCAATAAGGGGGTGCTTTCCTGGAGTGGTCTGTCCAGATACTTCTTTAACAGGTTTACATGATAAACTTTCTCCTTCCCCTTTTTGTCAATTTTATAGTTTGTTCTAGACACTTTCTCTAGAACCGTATATGGACCTTGCCAACCAATTTGTAATTTATTCTGGCTTCCGGGTAGTAGAAGCAGCACCTTCTCTCCGACTGCCAGTTCCCTGTCCTTTGCCTTCCTATTAAAATATGCTGCATGTTTCTTCCTGGCTTGCTTCAAATTATCATTTGCCAGTTTCCATCCAGCTTTCAAACGAGTGGTCAGTTCGTTCACGTATTGATACGATGAGGTAACAGTCTCTTCCGCCTTCTCATCTGTCCAGGTCCTTAATAGAGTTACATCTGGATCTTTAATTTATCATACTTATTTTTCATGGAACCCATCGGGTCCCGTCCATTAGAAGCTCTATAATGAGGACTTTTCTTCCTAGAATCATCACTCACAAATCGACCACTACCAATTTTTTCTCTGGGGTTTGTCTCCCCACTTAAGATTGTTTATGAGAGATCTTCGCTCTCTTGTCTGTTCTTCCAGTTTATATAAGTCTGACCGAGGGATTGTCATCTTATCCTGGGTAAAAATTTCTTCTTTGTACTCTTCGCATAGTGGCCATGTTAATCCATTCAAGTGAAGACTGGGTGTGAAAAGGGGGCTCCCATTCCACTTTGTCTACCCGAGTATAATTAGTTTTCCTTTCAGGCCTAAAGTTGCCCCGTGGCGTTTCTAGGTCCTGCACATATTTTCCCTTTGTGGGTGTTCCCTCATGAAATACGCCACATGCTTCTACAAAGTTTTCAACATCGACATTTACGTCGGGCCAATAGTATTTTCGAGCAATCTTTTGGCAGATGGTACCGACTTTCTCATGGTCACCATCTTTTCCAACATGTAAGCTCCTTATTAAGTTTGCCCTATATATCTTGGGAAGAACTAACTGTCCGTGACCAGTGGATCTAGTTCCTGTCTTCCTATATAATAGTCTGTTCTTCCTGAAAAAAATACCCCTTGCTCGGAGGTGTGTGGCATTTGGGCAATTTTTTAAAACATGGCTTGAGTGTCCTATCCTCAGCCTGCGCCTTCCTCATCTCCTCTGGATGAGCATTTATAGGTTCACCTTCTTCCTCCTTCTTCTGTGACCTGGTCTGCACTGTCGCCATGATCACAGGTTTCTCGGGATTCCCCAAGAAGACGTATCTACACCCCAATATCAGAGGGTAGATTGGTTCATCTATCACTGCTGCTCTGATTTCTCCCTCCACATAGCGAGTTTTTCACCATTATCCTTGCGATGGGAAGTGTCATGAGTGGTATGTCCTTAGTCGCCCCTTGTATTTCCACTGTTTCTGTGGTATACTGACTTGGGTCCACTAGGCTAGACTTCACAACTGAATCATAATCCAAACCTGTATCATAAAGGCACCTTATGGTGACCCCATTACAAATAACATCCTCACAAACTGGGGGGTGATAAGGTTCCTGTTGTCCATTAGGATTAACCTTTAATCTTCGCGTCCCCGACTTCATTGCAGCAATGTTTGAAGGTTTCCTTCTACAAAATTCGGTGTTATGGTTATCCTTCTTGCACCATTTACACCATCTTTTTCCTTGGTTCAACGGTTTTCTTTCATTAAACTTTTGGTCATTGAACTGTGAGTTTCTGTCGCGATAGTCATTTCTTGGCCGCTCAAAGTTTGTCCTACCTTTATTTCCCTGCTCTCTATTATCAAATTTATTAAATTGCTGTGGAGCTTTAAAATTGTCTATGTGCTTCTTTTTAGCACCACTTACCTCTGCCTGAGCTGCCTGATACCTCTCAGCAACATTTAAAATTTCCCCCAACTTCTCTGCACCTTGTTCCATGAGAAATTTTCTCATGTCTGGAGCCATGGACTCTCTCAATTGCTCAATCATGATCATTTCTTTAAGATCTTGGGTCTTCCCCAGAGCCGTCCATTTCTCCAAATAGGTTTCTAGTCTAGCAGAGAATTGGTGGTATGTCTCCCCAGACAACAGTTTGGCATTTCTAAATTTCTTACGATAAAATTCACCATTCTTCTCGTACCTTAATAACAAAGCCTGCTTTAACATGTCATAATTGTCTTGGTCTTCCCTGTTCATTTTGGCAAATACTTCATAAGAAGTACCTCTCAATCCCTGTGATAGCTTTAAACTCCACCTCTCTCTCTCTAACCCATATGTAGTAGCTAATAACTCAAAACGTCCTAGGTACCCCTCTATGTCATCGTCTTTTTCAACAAAATGGTCTAATGAAACCCCATAGCTGAGTTTGAGGCTCCCAGACTGGGCGTAGCATCTGAGGCAAAAGGGCTGGCACCATTTTCAGGAGCCGGGCCTTGTAATTCCAGCTCCCTTAGTCGTAATTCGTGCTCCCTTTGCAACCTTCTATCTTCTGCCTCCCTTTCGGCAGTCAACCTTTTTTCTTCTGCCTCCCTTTCGGCAGTCAACCTTTTTTCTTCTGCCTCCCTTTGCTGTCGTTTTTCTTCTGCCTCCCTTTGCTGTCGTTTTTCTTCTGCCTCAATCTGCAGCCTCTTAATTTCTCTATCAGCCTCAATTTGTAACCTCTTCTCTTCAGCTACCTTTCTATCTTCCCTTTCAATATATTTATCACATTCAGCCGTTACATATTGAATTAAAATTGACCATCCATTCCCATCTCCTTTGCGGTCAGCACAGCAGCTGATCGGAATTTTGCTAGCTCCGCCATACTTTTCAGACAATATAATAATATACAAGCTAAATCTCTAACCAGTAAATACACTAAGTACTTCTTATGACTATAGTCTAACTAATTCTAACTAACCAGTTAACTAATTAATTATCACTGGCTGTGAAGATTCACCAACTTTTATCTGCAGGGACACTTTTAATTTTAAAGGGAATTTCACAATTTTTTTCCCCTAATTTTATTTCTCCAACCAGGAGATCCTAATATTACTGTTGGGCTAATTATCCCTGGACAAGACCCCAATGTATGTAGTGGGTTTGATGGTATTGTATGATGGTGATATTACTAAATGTAATGTATGAGGCCAGCTGTGAAGGCTCCTGAGATAAAATGTAGTTGTGAATTGTCAGAAGGCCTTTCTTGCTACCACTACGACCTCACACTCAATTTTTTTTTCTTAATGAATGTAGCTATGTAAAATGTCTAGGGTAATGATATGTAATGTGGTGTGATAGTTATAGATACACCCACAGATATTTAAGCAGACTAATAATATTTAACAAATATTATAATACACTGAACTAACTCAAGAGTGTAAAATTTTTGATAGAATTATATTACATTTATTTGTTCTGGATCAAGTTTTATGTTGACCAGAACTTTTTTTAAAAAAAAAAAGGATTTAAAAATTATGAAAGAAATGCATGGAATGTTACATAATAAATGCAAGAGTGTACATATATAAGTACTAGACTAGTTAGTTTTATTAAAATGTTCTAGTAGTCATCTACTTGGGAGGATAGTTAATGCTTGTGCTGTTGGGGTGGCCTCATCACACCTGTCTATATTGACTACACAGTGTCCAGTAAATTGCAGGAATTTTATGGGGTATTAGTAACTAAAAGGCGTTGGTGAACTTCCAGCAGACCAGAGGCTCACTCAACTTGCATATGTAGCTCTGGTGCTGAAATCTGGTGGTCCCACCTCTCCGTGCTGGCGGGCAATAATAGTGGTCTCTGTCACAACGTACTGCACAGATACACTCGAGTAAAATCACCAACTGAATGGACACCGCCTTGTTGACAACTGAAACTCACAGCTCTGCAATCAAAGTATTGGCTATGTGTCAAAATTCTATTCTCTACCCACGTCTGGACACAACACGGACACAACAACCACATCATACAGACAGGTCAGATCTCTCTGACCAAACAGCACATTTACCATGGTGGTTTTACATCAGATAGGTCCTCCCAGACTATAGATTCTGAAAAATATTTATTAGTTTCCTTCCCTAAAAGTGGATAGGTAATATGTTTCATTATTCTCAACACTTGATCTGTCTTTCCTAACCCTTGCTGGAGTTTATGTATATTGTTGGTCCCTAGACCCTGACTTGGGCGGGGGGTCTAGAGCAAATCCCTACTTGTTTGTAAGGCTAGATTATGATATGGCAGTATCAAATCACTCGAACATTAAACAATATTCAAAATATACAAAGAAATAATTTCAATCTTACCAGATTATGAATAAAGAACACAGAAATGCTAGCAAAACTCAGCTGAGCTGCTGGCTATAGTATGGCGTCCCTGAACTTATTTCACTTTCTTTCATTTGGAAATCACCACACTTTAAAATACTGTGTCTATCATCGAACAACTATTGAGGAATGGCCCCACTTGCGCGTCTGAGCGCCGATAAAATGATTGTCTGTGGCCAATCACTGCCTAGGTTTATTTCAAATTCAAATTTCCTACCCTAAAGTCATTTCAGTCATGCTTCAGTCAAGTATGGATGTTTATCTGTTAGTCTGTCCGTCTCTACTTGTTTTTTTTCAAAAAACGTACTTGATTTTTGAACCAACCTTTCTCTCCCCTCCAAAATTTTGTCGTTAAAAGTTATATTTAGACACAGCTCCCACCAAT
Source organism: Oreohelix idahoensis (assembly GCA_024509875.1). NCBI lineage: Eukaryota > Metazoa > Mollusca > Gastropoda > Stylommatophora > Oreohelicidae > Oreohelix > Oreohelix idahoensis. The sequence goes on from JAMPIV010020973.1 coordinate 152,516, forward strand.
GTCCCTTCGCTTCCCTACTAAGTAGATTTGAACACCTGCGTCTCGAGGTCGTGTTTTTTTTGTGCAAATAGCGACACTTTTTATTCCATACAGTCTGTCGCTGATGTGAACAACACTGTCTTTTGTCATTATCTTCAATATTATCTATCCGTCTGTAAAATAAGAACATATTAGTTCACTGCTCAGAATGGGCCATCCGGCCAGCTAATTTTTATATTCCTAACATTAATATTACGAAAAAAGTTACTTTTTAATTTTTGTAATATTCCAAACATCTGCGTTCTGCCGCTGAATTCAAATCAAAGGCTTGGTATCGCAAAAGCGACCAATAAATGACTGTGGCGTAACATATCCAAGGTCCCTTCTGTCGAGTTCCTTACTTTATGTCAACTTGGGAAACGTGACTTTTCTCCGTTTCCCCCCCAATTGCGTCTCCTTAGCCTTTCTAGTCTCACGCAATCTTTCCAGTCATATTTTTTCCTGCAGCCTACGCATTATGTTTTTATCCTTACATGTTATCTTTGGAGGTATTTTACCGTTGTATCTCTGTCAATTTCACTACACCCATTTATCCCCGTTTTCATCTTGGTAATATTTTTTCTAATTTATAGTGCTCTGTTCACTGAACTAAAATGTTAATAAAATAATTTTCTAAGGCCAGATAATTTATTATAAGGGAAAGTTTTATGATATATATATTAACCAATATTAGCGCTACCCTTCAAGACATCCCTGTTATTTATGTTGTTGTTGTTGTTGTTGTCGATATCCCATGCTGCTGAGCATATCTACTCTTGGCAGCCCAATGCCATTCTTAAAAAAGTGCAGGTTTTCTGCAGTTGTTTTAACGTTCCGTATAGTGAGTTGGTGACTGTCAGAGGTGTCTGTAAAAGTTTTTTCCTGTCGTTTGTGAGTGATGGACACTCCATGAGGAGGTGTCTGGTTGTTTCATAGGGATGAGAGCAGTGTCTACACATGGGTAGGTGCTGAGGGTTGATACGGTTTAGATGGCTATTGACTCTGGTGTGTCCTGTTCGGAACTGAAAGATAAGACTTTGATTTCTCCTGCTGAGTCTGTTTATGTTGTCGTTGTCTTTTGGGCAGGTCATTTCATTAAAGACATTTCGGCCAGTCGGCCCGTTCGCCCATCTGTTCAGCCAGATTTCTCTTGTGTTGTTTCTGAGAATCTGTTTGACTGTTCTCATGCTGCAGGGTCTGTCCTTTTGTTGTTTAGAGGCTCCTGTTTTAGCAAGTCTATCAGCTGTCTCATTTCCAGTTAGATCACTGTGTCCAGGGATCCACTGTAGGGTTACACTGATGGAATAGGGTGTGATCAAGTTGTGAACCGCTCTTCATATAAGAAAAATGTCTTTGTTTTCATATGGAGTCTGTTTAAGTGCTTCCAGAACAGACATGGAGTCACTGAAAAATCACTATATCTGATGGCTTTCGTTCCATAAGGTCAAACTGTTGGTGTAGTAATTCAATGGCTGTCTTGATGGCCTCAGCCTCCGCTTCATAATTTGAACAATTCTCACCACAGGAGTCACATAACTCATAAGAGGATCTATCCAGGTACCATATGCAGACGCCATATCCTGCAAAAGAGGTGGTCTTGAAAGCAGAACCATCTGTGTAGGCCTGGATTGCTGATGTTGGGTAGCTGTTTATGGTCTCCAAGGCACACGTCTTCAAGACTGTGGGTAGTGTTTCCTTGTTGGCCGTTTTATCTATCAGTTGTGTTTTGACAGTTGGTTGATGGAAGTTTTCCCAAGGGGGTGGTCCAAAGTATTTGTTTTCCAATTCTCTCTCTTGCGGGAGATGGTGTTTATCATTTTCCTCTTTGGCTATGTCCAGGAGAGATAGTTGTTTCAGTCTTCGTGTTTGTTTCCAAGTGTCAATAAGTATTTTGTTTGGGTGGTCTTTCTCTTGTCTCCTGTATCTCTCTACAGCTTCAGTCAGTGCTCTTTTACGCCTAATATCCAGTGGCTCTATATTGGCATCTATCTCGCATACGGCTGTGGGTGTTGATCTCATCCCTCCACAAATTAACCTGAGAGCTTGGTTCTGCACACGGTCCAGAGATGAGATGGTATTAGTACTCACAATGGTCTGGAGGGGGAGGTTATAGTCTATCACTGATCTCACATAGCCGAGATATAGTTGACGAAGTGTTAGTTTATCCGCTCCCCAATTTGTACTAGCTAGCCGTTTGATGAGGTTTAGACGCTTACATGCTTTTTCCCTGAGGTTGTAGATGTGTCCATCTAGTTTCAATTGTCTGTCCAGTTTTACTCCTAGATAGACTGGGTGCTCCTCTTTTGTTAGAGTTTCCCCATTCAGTTTGATGTTGATAGGTCTTTTTGCTATTTTTTGGCTGCGCGAGAAAGTGGTGTATACAGTTTTCTGCGTATTGATTTTTAGTTTCCACAGTTCACAATATACTGACATTGTAAGGAGAGCTCTGTTGATCTTGGCTTTTGCCAGAATGGGATATTTATCAGTAGTCCAGATGGCAAGGTCATCGGCAAACAGCGCCTTCGACACATTCAGATGTTTGGCAAGGTCATTAATAAAGATGAGGAAAAGGGTGCAACTTAAAGGAGAGCCTTGAGGCAGTCCTTCTTCCAGCGTTCTTTTCCGTGAAATTGCACCAGCATAGTTGGTAGCTATGGTTCTATTTGTTAGGAAGGCCTGTATCCATCTAATCATTTTCCCTCCTATTCCCATTCTTCTCATCTTTAGCAAAAGTCCCTTTCTCCAAACTCTGTCGTAGGCTTGCTCAAGGTCGATGAACACAGCTATTGTGCTTTTTCCCTCTTGAAAACCATCCATTCACATTCTGTGTGAACCTGAAGAGGGGGTCATCTGTGCGGCACTTACGTCTGAAGCCTGCCTGGTTGTTGTCCAGAAGGTTCCAGCTTTCCAACCACCAATATAGTCTGTTGTTTACCATTCTCTCGACCAGCTTGCCTAAGCATGAAGTGAGGGATATGGGCCTATAACTTCTTGGTGTTCCCGGTGGTTTCCCTTTCTTCAATATAGGCAAGATGGTTGCTGTCAGCCATGCTGATGGTAGCTGTCCCTCGTTCCACGTTCTATTGATGAACCACAGAAGTGTCTCTTTTGCCTTTGGCCCTAGCTGACAAATCATCTCATTTTTAATTTTATCTGGTCCTGGAGCTTTATTTTTGGCCAGTTTCCGTAGTGCCATTCTCAGTTCTTGTGGGCGGAACGGATCATCGAACGCAGCCATATTGGCCTGATCTATGTTACGTGTGGATGTGTTCTTTAGGAGCACTTTGTCTAGTTTCTTTCTCTGTTGTGTTTTATTTACACTGGCGTAAAAATTGTTGAAGACATCGGCTTTCTTGCTGCTTGATGTTACTTCATCACCACTTCCATCCACCATAGGTGTTGGGTTTGTCTTTTTCTTGCTTCCCTCGAGATTACTAAGGAGTCTCCAAACTTTGTTCCCTTCTCTTTTTAAATCTAGTTTATTGCAATTTTCTTTCCAAGTCTCCCGTTTATTCTTCTTGGTGACATACCTTACTTTTGCTGTCCACCTGTTGTACTCTGTTTTATTTAGGGTGGTACGGTATTTTTCAGCCTTCTTTCTAGCCTCTCTCCTCTCTTTGACTGCTTCAGCTAGTTCAGATGTCCAGCAAGGTTTATACTTCTTATGCTTCCCCCTTGGGATGCACTTTTTGGCAGCTGCTAGGATTGTGGTACATATGTTGTTGTATGTAGTATTAATGTTATCAGTTCTAATGATTTGACTGAATCCAGCATCAGTTTCTCGGCCGTAGCAGTCCTAGTCTGCTTTCCTGAAGTTCCAGGATGGTTTACCAAGGGACTTCTGTGTCATCTGTGGTGTTAAAATAGTTGTTAAAACAGGGCGGTGGTCACTTCCCACATCTTCTAAGACTTTGATGATACTATTTTCTGCTATATCAGCTGAAACAAATGTCAGATCTGGCCGACTGGTCGAGCCGTGTGCCCTGTGAAGGAGTGTTGGTGGAGTTTCCAAGTTCTGCAGTAGCATTAAGTTGGTACTGCTGCACAACTCCTCAACCTCTAGGCCCCTACTGTTAAACCGCCTGTATCCTAGAGCAATAATGTGAGCATTAAAATCACCAGCTACGACAGTTTTCTTTAGTATGGGCTCAAACTCAGGCAGACCTTTTGATGAGGTCGGGGGACAGTAAATGTTGTGTAGTGTGTACTTGGTGTTATCCTTGCCCTATAGCTTTATTATTTGGTGGTCGATATCCGCTGTAGGGTTGTTGGTTACTGTGGCTTGGGTATCATTTCTGATTAAGGTCATGATGCCTTGGCACTTCAGGCATTCACATTTGTACTGTGTATAACCCGTGATGTTAATTTGTCTCCGTGGGAGTATTGTTTCCGGGGGAAGGGTTACTTGTACTTGATGTTCGTGTAGTTTTTTTGTAAGCTCAAAAATTGTCTTGTTCTGTAGTCCAGCTATATTTAGCTGTAAAATGTTAAGGTTCCCCTTCGCTGACTTTTCACAAGGAGCAGGGGATTTATCTCTCTTGCGCGGGCCTTTGTAACCGAGGCGACGCCCGAGCTCGTATGAAATATGTTGTTTGACTGGCATTGGAGGTATTGGGTGTTTGCTGCAGACATCTCCCTCCCAAAGAATGCAATGGGTATGTCTTCCTTCATGAGTATTGGGTTGGTTTGCTTGGCCACTCACCTTTTTGGCTCTAAAGATCACTTTGCTTTGGGGGTTCAGGTGGGGTTCACAGAGATGCATTCCCCGCTAGTCACAAGCGCTCACGATGCAGGCCTCATTTCTTCGTTCTGTGGCTGAGCTTTTGCTGTGGCTGTGTCACGTCCTGCATCCTATGCCTTCACGATTTTCCCCAGCACAGTGGTTCTAAATTTCCATTGAGTTTTAGTGGCTTTGCTTCCCATGTCTCAGGAGTTGGACAAAATCTGACGATGGGTGCAATGTCAGGTCGCACGGCACTCTTGCTGCAGCTGGGACGTTGGGCAGGGCCCGGATCCCTTCTAAGTAAAGACCTATATTTTACCATCACCACTTCAGGATCCTTGGTGAGGTTATCGAGGATTGGACAGAGAAAGCTTGGTAGGCAAGTAGAGAAGAGAGAAAGTAGCATTTAACCCATGAGTGGGGTTTGGGTTGGTGTTGGCCAGAGCATGGTCCACTCGCTGGTGGGTATTGCGCCTGCACCTTAAGAGGGGTCCCAAACAACTCCCGACCTAGTTATACCGCCAGGCACTCGGTCGCCCCCATAGCAAACTCTGTGAGAACGGGGTCACCTCGTGAAGGTGCTGCTATGGACACGTTTGTGCAGGAGAGGCCATATGCCAGAAGCTTACTACAAGACAGTAGCTTCCGCGGCGATCACTTCACCTGGATATGAGAGGCTATGTGTTCGCTTCAACATCCATTGATGTAGGTGGGACGTCGTGGCCCGAACCCTACATAGACCCCCCCCCCTGTTATTTATAAAGAAATAAATTATCTAAGTTTCTTTTCAAACGCACAAGTTAGGCTTGATTTCCATTGTAATCCACCTTCTCTCTCCCCTATAAAACGAGGTAACAAGTTGGTTCGTGGCCAAGCTTTACGGCTCTCGTCATAAATACTGGGAAGGGTCGAGCGTGTGCGTGTGTGTTTGGGGAAAGGGGGGGGGGGGGTGGTATTTTTACGCTTGGCGTTAGAAAATTCAAATTCTTTATTTTAAATGTTAGCGGTTTGATTTGACGATGGAATTGAGACCAAGGTCAAACATGGAATTTATTTATAGATTTTTAACTGTAATAGTGGAAAATTCAAATTATTTTGTCCAATTTTTAGCGGTAAGTTTGACCTTGCCCTTGGCAATTTTTCAAATATAGTAGTAGTGGTTTATAGGTTGTGAATTTACGTTACTAGATTTTTTGAATCGGGGAAATTTGAGCGGGGTGTCACACGGAGTTACTTTACTACAATATCTCAGCTAATGGAGCTGGTGTATTTAACATTTCGTTGTTTGAAATATTCAAAACCTGCCACTTTCATCAAAATAAAATCACATTTGTGGCTACACATAAATATTAACAATAGAGGACTTAGGTATGGCAAGTGTGATAACCATATCTACGAATTATATCAATATGTTTGTTCAAAATCAACGTTTTTTGTGTGTTCGAAATAAACACGTATAGTTCCGGGGGAAAGGGGGGGGGGTCTATGAAGAGACAAAAGAAGAGAATAAGACTATCCCATCCTCAGGCATGTCGTAGAGGACGACTCATATGTGGTTGTGTGTGTGGCTGGGAGCATCATCAAGTTAAACAGTGTCACAGAACTACCGCTGCAGGAGTATGTGAATGCCTGTTGCAGGCTTCTTACACAGAGACCAGCTGCAGTGATGGCTCTATACTCTGGAAGAAGCACTAAGACAATGATGACGATGACCCTATCTTACATATTTAGGCATGGCACCGGCTGCCCCCATGCCGTACAAACCTGAAGTCAAAACAGCTTCAGCAAGTCACCCAAAACAAATAATTCAAACAATTCGATTCAGCCTTCAAAGACAGAGGAATGTACTCTATCGTGGAGACATATGGCGCCGTGCACAGACAACAGACAGCCGAAAGAGTTCTTGACTGCTGTCTTATCTTCGCACGGCTTGGAACATTTCCAGACTGAGGTCTTGGAATGTTTGAGCATTACACGAAAAAGGAAAAACTCCATAGGTGGCATCTGAAATCAGAAGCCCCAAAACATACTAGTACATCACGGAACTTTGCAAAGCAGAGTAGGTTAATATAGAAATATAGGAGCTGTTACACACGACAAATGGCGTTATTTTCAGAACATGAGAAAGAAAGGTCATCTCATAGTGTAGATGTGGCTCTAACGCTGCCAAATGAAGTGCAGAAGGCACTTATGAAATTGTAAGCAATGAAACCCAGACTAATTTCAGCCACTTTCAAATCTGTCGTGATAAAACTAAAGACGAACATAAGCCAAAGCTGTAAACCAATAAAATACAAAGACAAAATCTGTGAAAGTAGAATTTTACACCAGATTTTAAAATGCCATCGTAGATGTAAAGATATTACAATAGTGATGAGTGGTCTAACTGCAAAAATAGGAACAGATAATAATGGTTTTGAAGAGACCAGGGGAAGAATGGACTTGGGATATAGATAATGAAGGAACATTGAGAAATATTCACAAACGTCTGTGCTTCAGGTCCACTTGTAGAAGGAGGAAAATATTACATAAATCGACATGAATAAAACCAGAATATTTATCTAGAACATATTATGCAGGAGGCTCTCTACGATTATAAATCAACCATATCGATTGGAGGCCGACCTCTGTGCAACCTACGTTTTGCTGATGATATTGATCTGATAGCTGGATCAGAATCAGAACTTCAAGACCTTACCTCTAGACTGGAGAAAGTAACAAGAACGTATGGGATGGAAATTAATATAGAAAAAAGCAAGATATTGGTGAATAGCCATAAGAAACATGTTCCGACCAACATTACGTTAAATGGGCAAACGTTAGAAGAAGTTAACACCTTTAAATATCTCGGGTCCACTATATGTAGTGATGGAAGAATCAAGTAAAGAAATCAAGACAAGACTTGAGATGGCCTCAGCTGCCATGACAAAGTTGAATGTGATCTGGAAAAGTAACATCAGTTTTCCTGTGAAGATCAAATTATACAAATCACTTGTATTATCTATTCTCTTGTATGGGTGTGAGAGCTGGACACTCACTGCAGATACGGAGCGAAGGATTCAGGCTTTCGAGCATAAATGTTATAGAAGAATTTTGCGCATTTGCTATAAAGAGCACAATACAAATGTCTATGTTAGAGAGAAGATAAACACCTATGCAGGCCACCAAGAACCACTTTTGTCAATAGTGAAACATCGAAAGCTTGCCTGGTTTGGGCATGCAACTCGTCATGACTCCCTTTCGAAAACGATCCTTCAGGGGACAGTCGAAGGTAAACGGAGAAGAGGAAGGCAGAGAAAATCCTGGGCTGATAACATCAAAGAATGGGCAGGACACGGTTTTTCCACACTTGTACGCATTGCTGAGGATAGAGAGCAGTGGAGGACCCTGTCTGCTGATGCTTCCACCATGGCACCCCTACGACCCATGACGGGTTACGGGCTGAGATGAGATGATGATGAAACGTATACAGAGAAGTCATATTTTGTTAACCAGAACAAAGGTGAAACACTGAAGATATTCAACAACATAGCTACAGACAAAAGTTTAATGTATGATATTTCAGAACTAAACAACACCAAAAAAAAAGAAGTATTATAATTTCCATTAAGCATCAAGTGTTTCAACAACCAGAAAACGAAGCAGATTAAACACCGATTGGCAAAGGATTAAAAAATATATGAATGGAGACATATATTGACGTTCCTGAAAAAAGGAAATGCCACCACCAAGGATCTATAAAAACAGGAGCTATCAATAAGAGTTTATTTAAAGCAGTATTAAACCGAAGCAAAACCAGAAACACCAGAGACAAGACTCATGATATATACATTGAAACAATTAAAGAAGAAGAAATATCAGAATAGGCAAATATACTGACAAGATGGCTAAAAATGCAATTAAGCTGCAGTAAAAGGAAATGTGAAAAACCTGTACAACAGTATAATGCAGCTAACAGAGAAATATAAGCAATCAAACGGCCTTACCAAGCACGAAATAGAAATCTGTTTACCGACATAAAAAAGCAAATGAAGAAATATAATGAGGGGCATCTAAACAGACCAGCTGCAGAAGATCGCCCAGACGTCCATACAGCAGAAATAGAATTACAGATTAACTGTGATAAACTAAATAAAGAAGAAATAAAGAAAGCAATAAAGCTTGTAAGAGATGGCAAAGCTGTGGGGTGCAGGCGGCTTGCTGGAGATCAAAGTAGACAGACACCTCTATGGAGATGTAAAAATTACTTGGTAAAGTCTGAGGGACCGACGAGGGTAGCAACGTTCTTCTAAATCAGTGCTCTTCAACCTGGGCGGTACCGCCCAGTAGTGGGCGATTTAAGCTTTCAGGTGGGCGGCAGAATAATTGCATGATGTATTAAAAACATCCAAAATATAGAAACTCAAATTTGTGAGAGAATGTTTGTGAAAAGACAAAGTTACTATCATTTTAGAGAAAAGTATATCTAGTGGAATCAGGCTTTAGTGCTGTGAATCATATTGTCACCAAACAGAGAAACTGTCTGAAAATCACTGAAAGAGGAGACCTTTGCTTGTTCCTTTACGAAAATCGAACCAGATATCCAACATTTAGTTTCTCAGCATCAGGCTCAAGTGATCTCGTTAAATTAAAGGTGATTTCTATTAATTTTATTGTTTTATGTAGGGTATGTAACTTTTTTGTTCAATTTAAATATTAGTGGGCGGTAAGGAAATTTTACCCTCACGAAAGTTACAAAAGTGGGCGCTAAGTATTAAAATGTTGAAGAGTATTGTTCTAAATGCATGTCTCGTTTATTTGTTTACATTTGTTCCTGAATATGTTGCTCTCTTTGCCTCCTGTTATCTTCTTACTGCACCTTTTGGTCATCAGACTTCTGGGCTTCACTATAAGGAACTACTTGTACTTATAGGTAGTCATTCCTATGACAGTAATACATAATCGTGGAAACAAAATTATCACAGTATCAAACAACGAAACCTTTCAAATAGCAGCTGAAACACAGAAGGGGCCGAAAAGGGAAACGGAGAAAGAAAATTAAGAAACATATCTTTTCATAAATCTTGGCTTGTATGACATTTGAATGTATGACTCATCAGAAAGTTCACAGAATTTTCCTTCCTTTTTATGATTCACTTAAACAGCCACTGAAGCATTTTTTGTGGTTATCTGCACCAACTGTTAATAAAAACAAACTCCTTTTTCAGTTGTATCTTGCTGTTCTGTGAAGCTTCAAAAACTGACAGGAATTTTACAACAATCCAGGAACGTTGAGTGATCTCCTGTTTGAAGCGCAAGTGCAAGAAAACATTTTAAAAAAATGTAGTATACACAAATTTTCTTGTCTGACATGTTGGAAGAAAATATTTGACAGGTGTACCGGTTCTTTACTTCTCCTGACTACTGGTAACTCTTGTCATTTTTTTCCCCCTGTCAATTAACACGTAGTTCTGGTCCCTTTTCTGTTACTGCTAGACTCAAAAACCTCTTGATAAAAAATTTGATTATTATTGTCTTTTAATTATAAACTCTGGAGCCCAACGTTCAGCAATTCTGCCTTTAATTTCTTTTTATTGTCAAACTCTTGGTCCTCAAGCTCAGCAATTCTGATTTTCTATTCGTTGTATGTGTCAAACTTTGTCATCAAGCTCAGCAATTCTGATTGTCAACACTTTTTATCGTCAAACTCTAGGGCCCAAACAGTTCTATTAATAGTACAACTATGGGGTCTCAAATTCAGCAGTTCTGGTTTTCAGTTCTTTTTATTTTAAATCTCTGGGACCCCATGTTCAACAATTCAGTTTGTTAGTTCTTTTTTACTGTCAGACTTTGGGACCCCCAGTTCGGCAGTTCTGGCTTTCCATTCTCTTTAATGTCTTACTCATCAGAATAAGAGCATCGATTTCCAATGTTTTTAGATCGCTTGCTTCTCGAGCAAAGTTAACAGGTTCGAAACTTAGTAGCGTCACACTCCAGTATACCCAGCAGTAAACGGGTAATTGACACTTCTTTTGAATTAAGGAAGGTTAAGGCAGCGAGGAATGGAAGCTGGCACCTCACTTCATAAAGACTGAGACTTAGTAAAGTGACGTCTTATGGGACTACGTTTTACTCATAAGAATAATACTGTTCTTCCTACCCCACCACTGTCTATTATGGTCCGATTATTTGAAGTTTAACCCAGTGTAATTGCTGGGGATCATCTACACCTCACGGTAGAAGGGGAACGACTAAGTAAGTAAGTAAGTAAGTGTGGTGAAGTGGGATGTTATAAATATTTATAGGGGACTTAGTGTACTGACTGAGATCAGCTGTGAAGGTATCTATATCTAATAAGAGTAGTGTATTATAGATAACCTTACTTGCTGCCACATATATATATATATCTCAGTCAGAATTATTCTGGAATAGTGTGATGACTACGTTGTATGTCTAGGGTATGTGTATGATGAAGTGTAAGTCATAACAACAACAGACAGATAAACAATTTAATTTATTCCACCACACTTGACAACACTGTGACACTCACATACATAAAACACTCTACAAGGATATCTTAAAGGAGTCACTGATAACTTTTCAAATAACAATATGTATTCATTTCTGTCATGAATGAATATGTGTCCTGATTCAAATACAAAGGGAACCAGGAATCACAATCAATTTTAATTACAAGTTATATGTACAGAATTTATCAATATGAATATTGTAGTGACATATATTATTAAAAGTATCCTATGTGTGTCAGTTGTGTAGTAGTAATATGAGGTAATACTGGTTTTGTTTTGTTCAAGCTCTGTTGGTATTTGTCATCATGACTTCAATAGTTTGTCTTTATTGGAACTAGTATTGGAGATGTTCTCAGTTCCTGATATTAAAACAATTTACTTCCCCTCTTAAGTTTATGTTACAATGTTATTTTAAGATGGGGGTACATAATTTTGAGCTCAGCTGGCCACATCAGCTTATCTTGCGTGATGGCGGCAGGAAAGGACTCCTCTGCTCGATTTCTCCCCTGTGCTGTGGAGACACCTCACTGATAGCTAAATGGACCAAGGAGTATGCTGTCCGACTCTGGATTCAGCAAAGCTCTGACCAGGTGCTGCTCAATACCATCAAGACCACGGTCCCTGAAAACAAGAAGGATGTACCTTCTACGTCATAACTAATTTATACTCTCTTTTTACACTGAGCACAATACATCACAAACATTGAGTTCAGAGCGTTAGGCCAACTGTCAGCTTCATCTGAAATACTTTATACCAGCATTAACCTCCTTAATGGTTACTACGCCTCTGCAATTCCAGCATTATTTCTTTCTAGTCAATCATCTAGGTGTCAGTGTACTGTTTGGCCATTCCATGCCGTTTTACTTTCCTCCGACACCTTCTGTTCAGGCTGGAGCATTATAGGCTTTACATCATGTTTGCTACTGAACTACACATATATACAGGCATAAATTAACAATTCACATTCAATTTTCATTAAAAGATACTGAATGTTTCAAGCTTACCACAATTCATAGAATAAAACACAGATACGTTGACTAGCAATGAATTCTGGCACAATTACTGGCACAAATTCCCATCTGCTTATGTTCCAGGCTTTTATTTAGCAAAAAATATGAGCTGGCTTCAACGCACTGTTGCTTTATCAAGCTTATTTGAACTAGTGGTCTCGAACTAACGCTCCTAAGTGATTATATCAGCGAGTATGGCCAATGGAGCCACGTTTCGACAAGTGTTTGAAAAAATGTTACCTTCCTACGTCTCCCCTAACAACCAAAGATAGTATTTATAGTCCGACCAATCGTGTTTAGTCTTATATTTGTTGCGCTCCAATCAATTTGGAGTTTACATGGTAAGCTATTTCCGTACGTAAGGTTTTTTTCAAACACGTTATAAAAAAATTTTATGAGCAGAAATGATTTCATGCTGTCAGGCATCCCCAATATTTTATTTTGGTTATAACTTGTTAATTCCTAGACTATTTGCGTAACGTTTTACATATTCTTTGTCAGCAAGCCCTAAGGAACCCAAATATACAAATGTAAAAGAGCTAAGTGGCTGCGTTCAAAATATGCAATTTCTTCTACCTCCTGTTTCGAAGATGTGCTGTCTGGGTACTGTAATGTTTTCAAATGTAAACCCATCTATTGTCATCTTTTCTAATAAGAGTTTTTCAGGATTTAAAAACCTAACTCTGGGAAGGTTAGTGTTTTTATCACTGTCCGTCCGAAAAAGCTAGTGCATGTGGCCTTACACGCGTGATAGTAGTAAGTGTGTATCGCGTTACGCTTGTTGGGGTGGCATTAATAGCGAGACGCGTGTTCAATTTTGCATGCGTTCCTGATTTTCAGCCCTCCCTTCTCTCTATCCTTTAGTCCATCTGTCTTTAGTTACGCCGTGTATAAAATGGAATGAATGAAATATTAAAATTAGGTCATTGATCAGCTTGGTATCTCAATGTTTTTGCAAGAAATACAGCACACGTTTCATTGAAGAACGCGGGTAATAATATAGTAGGCTTTTACTATCAACGTGAAAGCGTTACAATTTGCAGACGAAGCATAAAACAAGGGGGATTTCAATTACATTCCCTGTGACAGCACTGTTATTTTCCATTCTTCTTCCTTTTATTAAATTTATTTATTAGGCTTTGCATTTTCCTATTAATTTATATATGTGGATTAGAATATTTCACGACACCTCCCCTCTTAAAACAGACATTATATGTCAGTCCTTTATTCTATATACACATAGATAAATGTAAGTCAACTTGACTTTACTCTGCTGTGGTGCTATCATGGTTTTATGTAGTTGGGTCCATTCAGAGTAGGCACTACTCTTGAAATCTGCCTCAGACTTCTACAACCAATAATATATTTCGGTTATGTTACTGAACAGCCGCAAGTGTGAGTGCTTGTCTTAATGCTGCTTCGCAACCCGTATTCACCATTTCTCTTCTCTGAGTCTGCGCAATGACATGTCCAGAGAACATTATATTTCCCTCAAAATGTACGTTATGAGGAGATAACATATACCTGGTGATAGCAGAGTTTTCGTAGTGGATCCCATAATCTTCTTATTATCCTGTATGAAACATTCGGAATATCCTCAATCAAAGAGGCAACTCAGGGATTCATTACGTTCCTCCGAAATGTTTACCTCCAACAATTTTCTCATCATTCTAGAGAAGACACTAGGCGCATTCTTCAATCCAAATGGCAATCTATTAACTCATAGTGTCCTTCTGAGGTACTAAAAGCTAGGTATGGTCTAACCTCAGGCTTTACTGGAATCTGATAGTATCCTTTACTCAGATCCACTTTTGAGAAATATTTAGCTTTATTTAGTCTGGCAAACAGCTGATTTGTATCCGGCAATGGATCCACCTGTCCTTCTGTAATAGCATTCAGTCTCCTGTAATCTATACAGAGTCTATGTTCTCCAGAGGGCTTCCTTAAGAGTACAACACCGGAACTATATGAGGATTCACTGTGTGAAATAATTCCCTCCTTCAATAGATAGTCTATCTCTTCCTTCAAAGCTTTCTCCTTAGCAAACGGAATCGAATATGGTTTCATACAGACAGGTGTGGGGTCTATCAGTTTCATATCATATTCCAATAGGTTTGTATGCCCTGGTCGGTCTGTTAACACCTCTGCATGATTATTTAGAACCTGTTGCACTCTCTCTTTCTGAGTTTTCGTTAAATGTGTACTGATTTTCACCTGTGCTGCTGTCTCACAGGGGTGTAATGGATACTCAAATGATGAAAGTGGTTCCTTTTTCATCTCCATGGCGATGGACAAGGTCAACAAGTGTGTCTCCTCCTGATGTTCTCTTTCCAAATATTTCTTCAGGAGATTCACATGATAGATTTTTTCTTTCCCCTTCTTATCTATCTTATAATTTGTTCTAGATACCTTCTCTAAAACTGTATATGGACCCTGCCATCCAATTTGTAACTTATTCTGACTCCCGGGCAAAAGAAGCAGTACTTTCTCTCCCACAGCCAAATTTCTGTCTTTCGCCTTCCTGTTATAATAGGCAGCATGTTTCTTCCTGGCTTGTTTCAAATTTTCAGTGGCAAGTTTCCAGCCAGTTTTTAAACGAGTGGTCAGCTCATTCACATATTGGTATGAAGATGTAATGTTTTCCTCTGCCTTTTCATCAGTCCACGTTCTTAACAAAGCTACATGTGGACCTTTAATTGTGTGGACCTATTTGTCCATGCACCGTTATGGTCTCTTCCACTCGAAGCTTTATAGTGATGATTTTTCTTCCCAGAATTCTCATTCACAAAACGACCGCTACCAATTTTTCTTTTGGGGCTTTCTCCCCACTTAAAATTCTTGATGAGAGATTTCCTCTCTACATCCTCTTCCTCCAGTTTGTTTAAGTCCGATTGAGGGATTTTCGGCTTATCCTGGGGTAAGACATCTTTTTGCACTCTCCGCATAGTGGCCATTGTAAAACAGTTAAGTGAAGCTTGTCCGTGAAAAGGGGCTTCCCATTCCATTTGGTCCACTTTATCAAATCTATTTTTCTTTTTATTATCAGGCCTAATTTTGCCCCGTGGCGTGTCCAGGTCCTGATCAATGTTCCCACTTGTGGGTGTTCCCTCATGTGCTATGCTACACCTTTCTACAAAATTTTCAATGTCCCATCTTGCTTTGGGCCAATAATAATTGTGAGCCACCTTTTGAATGATGGTACCTATCTTCTCATGGTCCCCATCTGGTTTCACATGTAGGCTCCTTATTAAGTCTGCCCTATATCTTTTAGGAAGTACCAGTTGTCCCTGACCTTTGGATCTAGCTCCAGTCTTCCTATACATCAACTTGTTTTTCATGTAAAAATCTCCCTTGCCTGGAGTTGTATGACAAGTTGACAATTTTCTGAAACAAGGCTTGAGTGTTTTATCCCCAGCCTGTGCCTTCCTCATCTCTTCTGGAGTGGTATCTAACATAATATCCTCCTCCTGTCTTGAGGTCGACCTGACCTGAAGGGTTGCCATATACACAGGTTTCCTTCTGCAACGGTCAGTGTCATGATTGTCCATCTGACAATTTTTACACCACCTTTTCCCTTGGTTGAAAGATTTTCTTTCATCATATTTCCTTTCATCGAATTGTGGGAATTTATTTTTATTTTCATACCGTGGCCTATCAAACTGGTGCTTACTTTTGTTTTGATCTCTAGGATCAAATTGATTAAAGTTCTGTGGTGCCCTAAAGTTATCCCCTTGTTTCTTTTTATTACCTGTTACCTCTGCTTGAGCTGCTTGATACCTTTCAGCAACATTTAGCAACTCACCCAGCCTCTCTGCACCTTGTTCCATGAGAAACTTTCTCAGGTCGGAGCCATGGACTCTCTTAATTGCTCTATAAGGACCATTTCCTTAAGATCTTGGGTTTTCCCCAGAGAAGTCCATTTCTCCAAGTATGTCTCTATTCGTGCAGAGAACTGGTGATAGGTTTCACCTGACAGTAGTTTAGCATTCCTAAATTTTTTCCTATAGAATTCTGCATTCTTTTCATATCTTAACAAAAGAGCCTGCTTTAGCATGTCATAATTTTCCTGATCACCTCTGCTCATTTTTGCAAAAACTTCATAAGCTGCCCCACGAAGTCCTTGAGATAACTTTAAGCTCCACCTTTCTCTCTCTAACCCATACGTGGTAGCTAATAGTTCATACCTATTTAGGTAGCTCTCTATATCATCGTCTTTCTCAACAAAATGATCTAGATGAAAATTCATAGCTGAGGTTGAGGCTCCTTGGCTAGCGGTGGCATCAGAGGCAAAGGGACTGGCACCATTTTCAGGAGCATGGCCCTGAAACTCAAACTCCCTAAGTCGTAACTCATGTTCCCTTTGTAATCTTTTATCTTCTGCTTCCCTTTCTGCAGCTAATTTCTTGTCTTCTCTTTCTGCAGTCAATCTTCTTTCTTCTGCTTCCAATTTCTTAGCCTCAGCCTCAATCTGCAACCTCTTAGTCTCAGCCTCAGCCTGCAACCTCTTAGTCTCAGCCTCAGCCTCAAATTGTAACTTCTTAATTTCCCTTTCAGCCTCTAACTTTCTTTCGGCTTCAAACCTTCTTTCTTCGCGTTCAATAAATTTGTCACATTCCGTAGTGACATAGGCAACCATAACTTGCCCATCTAATCCTAACTCTTTTGCAGTCTGAACAGCAGCAGATCGAAATTTGGCTAGGTCCGCCATTGTCTATCAGGTAAGTTTATAAAATGTCTAACCAACAATTCACTCTCTAAATATATATCTAATGGACAACACAGGCACCGTGAGCTCAACCTTATTTAATTCCACCCAAGGATACCTTTTAATTCTTATATTCCCTGAAGTGAATTACCCCCACTATTTTTAATAGGTAAAGATTCAAAATCCCAAGAGCGAGACCCCAATATATGTGGTGAAGTGGGATGTTATAAATATTTATAGGGGACTTAGTGTACTGACTGAGATCAGCTGTGAAGGTATCTATATCTAATAAGAGTAGTGTATTATAGATAACCTTACTTGCTGCCACATATATATATATATCTCAGTCAGAATTATTCTGGAATAGTGTGATGACTACGTTGTATGTCTAGGGTATGTGTATGATGAAGTGTAAGTCATAACAACAACAGACAGATAAACAATTTAATTTATTCCACCACACTTGACAACACTGTGACACTCACATACATAAAACACTCTACAAGGATATCTTAAAGGAGTCACTGATAACTTTTCAAATAACAATATGTATTCATTTCTGTCATGAATGAATATGTGTCCTGATTCAAATACAAAGGGAACCAGGAATCACAATCAATTTTAATTACAAGTTATATGTACAGAATTTATCAATATGAATATTGTAGTGACATATATTATTAAAAGTATCCTATGTGTGTCAGTTGTGTAGTAGTAATATGAGGTAATACTGGTTTTGTTTTGTTCAAGCTCTGTTGGTATTTGTCATCATGACTTCAATAGTTTGTCTTTATTGGAACTAGTATTGGAGATGTTCTCAGTTCCTGATATTAAAACAATTTACTTCCCCTCTTAAGTTTATGTTACAATGTTATTTTAAGATGGGGGTACATAATTTTGAGCTCAGCTGGCCACATCAGCTTATCTTGCGTGATGGCGGCAGGAAAGGACTCCTCTGCTCGATTTCTCCCCTGTGCTGTGGAGACACCTCACTGATAGCTAAATGGACCAAGGAGTATGCTGTCCGACTCTGGATTCAGCAAAGCTCTGACCAGGTGCTGCTCAATACCATCAAGACCACGGTCCCTGAAAACAAGAAGGATGTACCTTCTACGTCATAACTAATTTATACTCTCTTTTTACACTGAGCACAATACATCACAAACATTGAGTTCAGAGCGTTAGGCCAACTGTCAGCTTCATCTGAAATACTTTATACCAGCATTAACCTCCTTAATGGTTACTACGCCTCTGCAATTCCAGCATTATTTCTTTCTAGTCAATCATCTAGGTGTCAGTGTACTGTTTGGCCATTCCATGCCGTTTTACTTTCCTCCGACACCTTCTGTTCAGGCTGGAGCATTATAGGCTTTACATCATGTTTGCTACTGAACTACACATATATACAGGCATAAATTAACAATTCACATTCAATTTTCATTAAAAGATACTGAATGTTTCAAGCTTACCACAATTCATAGAATAAAACACAGATACGTTGACTAGCAATGAATTCTGGCACAATTACTGGCACAAATTCCCATCTGCTTATGTTCCAGGCTTTTATTTAGCAAAAATATGAGCTGGCTTCAACGCACTGTTGCTTTATCAAGCTTATTTGAACTAGTGGTCTCGAACTAACGCTCCTAAGTGATTATATCAGCGAGTATGGCCAATGGAGCCACGTTTCGACAAGTGTTTGAAAAAATGTTACCTTCCTACGTCTCCCCTAACAACCAAAGATAGTATTTATAGTCCGACCAATCGTGTTTAGTCTTATATTTGTTGCGCTCCAATCAATTTGGAGTTTACATGGTAAGCTATTTCCGTACGTAAGGTTTTTTTTCAAACACGTTATAAAAAAATTTTATGAGCAGAAATGATTTCATGCTGTCAGGCATCCCCAATATTTTATTTTGGTTATAACTTGTTAATTCCTAGACTATTTGCGTAACGTTTTACATATTCTTTGTCAGCAAGCCCTAAGGAACCCAAATATACAAATGTAAAAGAGCTAAGTGGCTGCGTTCAAAATATGCAATTTCTTCTACCTCCTGTTTCGAAGATGTGCTGTCTGGGTACTGTAATGTTTTCAAATGTAAACCCATCTATTGTCATCTTTTCTAATAAGAGTTTTTCAGGATTTAAAAACCTAACTCTGGGAAGGTTAGTGTTTTTTATCACTGTCCGTCCGAAAAAGTTAGTGCATGTGGCCTTACACGCGTGATAGTAGTAAGTGTGTATCGCGTTACGCTTGTTGGGGTGGCATTAATAGCGAGACGCGTGTTCAATTTTGCATGCGTTCCTGATTTTCAGCCCTCCCTTCTCTCTATCCTTTAGTCCATCTGTCTTTAGTTACGCCGTGTATAAAATGGAATGAATGAAATATTAAAATTAGGTCATTGATCAGCTTGGTATCTCAATGTTTTTGCAAGAAATACAGCACACGTTTCATTGAAGAACGCGGGTAATAATATAGTAGGCTTTTACTATCAACGTGAAAGCGTTACAATTTGCAGACGAAGCATAAAACAAGGGGGATTTCGATTACATTCCCTGTGACAGCACTGTTATTTTCCATTCTTCTTCCTTTTATTAAATTTATTTATTAGGCTTTGCATTTTCCTATTAATTTATATATGTGGATTAGAATATTTCACGACAGTAAGTAAGTAGGTAAGTAAGTAAGTAAGTAAGTAGGTAAGTAAGTAAGTAAGTAAATAAGTAAGTAGGTAAGTAAGTAAGTAAGTAGGTGTTGCGTGATAAATTCTCGCAACATCGTTTTATTTCAATATCTGTTTTATAACGCAAGGGCAACAACTGCTTGAAATTTATAGTCACTTTTCTCGGTAAGCATTTGTCTTCTCGCGTTAGTATCGAATGCAGTTAACTTTTGAGCTGTGGTCATTTTTGCGCTGGACTGCGCATGACTTGTCTTGCTTCTTTGTCGATCGGTTTCCGCCCACCACTAGTGGGAGTGAGCGATTTGGAATGGCGAAAGAGATGCCTCGTTGAAGAGGGGATCTCCGCTTTTTTTTTGTTCTGTCAGGGATGTGTAGTCCTCTTTGGATATTTCGTTTAGTCGAGATAATACCTCTAGTGTTTTCCCACATGTCGGGAGGCGTGATATTTCTGTGTATTTCATGAAAGCAAGGTAAATTGACTTTTTCATTAACTCTATCGATTTTGGGTCGTGAGCGATTTCGATTCATAGCCTGTCTCCGAAAGTCGTCGTCACGAGATGTTCTTTCCCAGCTCACATGTCGCTGCATTGTACTGCATCGGTTGATGCAGGTTCCAAGGACCATTACTTGCTACTTTGTTAAATGAACTAGGTTTAGAAAACCTTTATTATCTAGAGGATATTCTTGAGGACATTATTTATACTTCGGCAGACGTGTCTGTCTTGCTGAAGTCAAACTAAGGAGAGTGAACTGATCTCATACATCTGGCTATCTCCTGGCTGTTATAGAAAGGATGGAGTTGTTCATCTGACTACATTTACAGCACTTTGAAATATAACATGCATCTGACTCATCATTGTAATGCTGTCTACCGTTTATTGCTGTATTGAATGTTGCTGTGATAATGACTGTTTGATGTGCCTACACATTTGCGTAACCATTTTGTCACTGTGGCGTCCACAATAAATAATGAAGAAAAACGTCAACGGCTGTTTCAAGACTCATTGACTTTATACGTCGTGAGTTTACTGACGTCCTATGTGGATTGCCCTGTTATTGTTGCATGAACATTGTTTTGACTGAACACATCTACACACTACACAAAACCAGACATGCGGATGCCATCCATCATCATATGGCATCACGCATCAGTAGGTAAGTAAGTAAGTAATTGCTGGGGATCTCTGAAGAGACAAAGTAAGAAAAGGACTACTACACTCTCAGGTATGACGTACAAGGTGACTAATATGAGGTTGTGGACGAGGTTGTGGATGAGGTTGGCAACCTCATCGTGTAAAACCAATTTCCACGGAAACCATCGCTGCATGAACATGTGAATGTTTGATGTAGGTTTCATGCACGAGGACCAGTTGCTATGGTGGTCCCATGGTTCGTAAGGAGCGCAACGTAAAATTGTGGTTTTTGGTTTACACCTTTTGTCCTTTCTAATTGATATGAAACTCTTTAACAGAGAGATACAACAGGGTGTAGTCTGATTATCAGAAGATGTTACCCCGTCGGACAAGTGTTTATGCCCTTTAATCTCCTTTACACTCCAAGGAGGGGAGAGGGAGGGGGGTTACCTACTTGGGTCATGAATAATTGGTTTATTCCTTTTAGCACCTCACTCACGCTTTGATGTTTATGTT
The DNA here is from genome assembly GCA_024509875.1 of Oreohelix idahoensis. Taxonomy (NCBI): domain Eukaryota; kingdom Metazoa; phylum Mollusca; class Gastropoda; order Stylommatophora; family Oreohelicidae; genus Oreohelix; species Oreohelix idahoensis. The sequence continues at coordinate 173,814 of JAMPIV010020973.1, forward strand.
CTTTTTTTAAGTCTTATTTGGAAAATGTCAGTTAGTTTTAGCATTTTACCTTTCGCGGTTAAACCAGGTCAGGCTGTCCACATGTATGCACTTGGTAACTCTGTCGTCAATTCCGGCATTTTACCGATTGCATGAAATAGCCCTCAGTTGTGCTGCTTGGGTTCAGCTTTCTAGCAGCAGGCCACTGTCTATATCTGGGTGCCATGTGCCGAGAATAACTTCGCTAACTGTATTTGTTCACACACACTCTCGGAAACAAATATTTACTCACTCGTTATATTAATATCTTGTCTATTTACTAATACCTTTCTACATAATACCCATAATGGGGACGCTGGATATGGATAAGGGAGAAATACTAAAGACAGTTAATGATCGCCTGTTAGAGAACGACGCTGCAATAGATGAATCAACAAGGCTAACATTTCTGGAATTAGGCATCAAATGTAAGACTAGAAGGGATGGGCGCATGAGAGGATGCATTCGTCGTGTATACAACCAGCGCACAACAGGAACAGTTATCATTCATACCCTTCGACATATGATGAGGGAGATTGAGCACCTATAGGTTTGCCCGGATTGTAATGATGTCGATTCTGCTCAACAATATTAATACATAATCCACGCTCACACTGACAGAATGATATTGAAATGTCTGTACTCTTCAGGATTCCATATTTCTCTTTCTCACTTGTGCCTTCAGCTTTCTAATAATTTTTCTTTCTGCTATCTACCCCTTAAGGGGCGTACACAAAAAAAATACACATTTTTAAAAATAGAATTTTACGTGAGAAAAAATTTTGTCCTTTGAAAAAAATAAATCGAAACCCAACATTTTCATCGGCTTGCTCACCCTGTTTTCCAACTCACCACTTGCAAGGACAAATCACAGATATAGAAGTTAAATTTCTGCCCAGACAACGCACGTGGTACGTACTCACTGCATGCATATACTCGAAAGCACAAATACACAACCATTTGCTTGTCTCACTGCATGCCTGAGTGCAACTGTAGAAAAGCTTTATCCTCGGAGATTTGAAAACTCCTTGCTATTTCTAGAGCTTTCTGCATTTCCGTGAACATAGTTTGCTAAATCCATTGCAACGGATACTTCATTCATACATTCGTTTATTCGTTGATTCGTTCGTTCGCTCAATCTTTCGTTTGTTTGTTCATTCGTTCGTTCATTCATTCATTCGTTCGTTCGTTTATTCATTCATTCGTACGTTCATTCATTCATTCGTTCGTTCGTTCGTTCGTTCATTCATTCATACATTCGGTTGTTCGTTCGTTCATTCATTCCTTCATTCGTTCTTTCGTTCGTTCGTTCATTCATTCGTTCTTTCGTTCGTTCGTTTATTCATTCATCCGTTCGTTCGTTCGTTCGTTCATTCATTCATTCGTTCTTTCGTTCGTTCGTTTATTCATTCATTCGTTCGTTCGTTCATTCATTCATACATTCGGTTGTTCGTTCGTTCATTCATTCCTTCATTCGTTCTTTCGTTCGTTCGTTCATTCATTCGTTCTTTCGTTCGTTCGTTTATTCATTCATCCGTTCGTTCGTTCGTTCATTCATTCATTCGTTCTTTCGTTCGTTCGTTCATTCATTCATTCTTTCGTTCATTCGTTTATTTATTCATTTGTTCGATCGTTCGTTAATTGATTCATTCATACATTAATGCATTCTTTCGTTCGTTCGTGCATTCATTCATACATTTAGTCATTACCATTCAGGACCTTCGAGACTACAGAAATTTAGTCATTACCATTCAGGACCTTCGAGACTACAGACATTTAGTCATTACCATTCAGGACCTTCGAAACTACAGACATTTAGTCATTACCATTCAGGACCTTCGAGACTACAGACATTTAGTCATTACCATTCAGGACCTTCGAGACTACAGACATTTAGTCATTACCATTCAGGACCTTCGAGACTACAGACATTTAGTCATTACCATTCAGGACCTTCGAGACTACAGACATTTAGTCATTACCATTCAGGACCTTCGAGACCACAGCCTTCAACAAATTCACGCCAGGACCTTTTGTCCTGTGCCGACCGCGCAAGGTCTTTCCATGTCTTCGTCCTCCCTGTCATTTCTGTCAACAATTCTCCCTGTCATTTCTGTCAACAATTCTCCGTGTCATTTCTGTCAACAATTCTCCCTGTTTTTTTTTTTGGTTTTTTTTTTGGGTCTCCCTCTGTCTCTCTTATCGTGGGTATTCTAGAACAATCACCGCCTATTAATGCTGTCAACAGGTTTCCTGAATATGTCTTCTAATCGCCAGTGTCGACTTCTCATCTCTTGTTCCACTAGCACTTATCTGGCTCTTGGATACTGCTTGACGTTAAAGGTATTACAAATATGAAGACTTCCAGATCCTGTATTTTTATTGCTCTCTCTCTCTCTCTCTCTCTCTCTCTCTCTCTCTCTCTCTCTCTCTCTCTCTCTCTCTCTCTCTCGGAATCACTTTTTTATTGTCCAAACAATCATCGTGCCACCTTCAGCAATTCCTTTATGTCAAACAACATCAAAGACGCAGGGGGCTAACGTCTGTCGGTTCAGATCTTGAGAAAATGGCGTTTGGGTTTAGCAGACTCCAATTCTATCTGGTCCATGCATTTTGCATTTTAAAAACTGGAATACAGGTCTCGCTGAGGTCGTTGATTTTTATTTATTTCAGTAGGGAACAAGTCTTTGTATTATGAAACAGCTTTCAACTGTCTGTGTAGTGCCGTGCGAAATGGCACCGAGAAAGTTAAAAGAAAAAATTTCTTTTTTCTCTCTCTCTCTCTCTCTCTCTCTCTCTCTCTCTCTCTCTCTCTCTCTCTCTCTCTCTCTCTCTCTCTCTCCTCCCCCTTTCCCAGTAAATACTAGAGACATGAGAAATAGAAAATACATGTACATGTAAGATGGTAGCTAAAGTCAACCAGTAAAACGTTTAATGAGTATACATTAATATGTAATATAAATTATGGAGTCATAAACATATGTCTCTCGATCAGCTGTGCCTTCCTTGAGGTACACAAGAAATAGCGGACGTTGATTGAAACAAAATTGAATAAATAAAGATTCTTTGTCGTGCACTATCAAATAACCACACTTATGTCTCTTATAAAGCATGGAGTCCGTCTCAGGGATCTCTTGTCGCCATACATTTTCTCCCTCGTCTGGGTTGGAGAAGGTCAAATTGATATTGTGCTTCTCTCGTGGAGCCAACTGTCTAGGAGAACATGTTCTACTGTTTGTCCTCCTGACATAGGCACCAGTGCCGTCTTACGGCATGGGCACACAGGGCAGTGCCCAGGGGCCCCACGATTCTAGGGGCCCCATGCTTGGATGCTGCCATATTGTTCATAAGACATCATTTTTATTCCCGTGGGTGGGTAGGGCTGGTAGGGACCCAGTGCATTGCTTTGCCTAGGGCCTACAATGCTGTTAAGACGGCCCTGATAGGCACATATCTGTCTGTCCGATTTTCAATTAGTTAAACACATGGTATTTGAGTCTGCAGTGGCCAGTTCTCAGATTTTTTGCTGTTGCCTTCTTGTGGCTAGGCGCGTTACTTTCAACCTATTTGGTTATATCAGAGATGACCTGTGAGAGAAGATCACACCGAGCACTCACTCATGTTTCTAAGGTTATCTGTAGGAAATTCTATAGACAACATTCCAAGAACAGCGAACCTGCCATTCTGAAAACTAATCCCATCAGACAAGTGCTTTGACCTTCTTGCTCACTGACACTCCGGAGCGAAGGTGAGACTATTTAGGTTATGACTGTCGTGGAATATTCTAATCCACATATATAAATTATCAAGTAAATATAAAGCCTAATAAATACCTATAATAAATAAAGGAAGAAGAATGGTAAAGAACAGTGCTGTCACAATGACAGTACTCGAAATCCCCCTTGTTTTCTGCTTCGTCTGCCAATTGTAACGCTTTCACGTTGATAGTAAAAGCTTACTATATTATTACCCGCTTTCTTCAATGAAACGTGTGCTGTATTTCTTGGAAAAACATTGAGATACCAAGCTGAACAATGACCTAATTTTAATATTTCATTCATTCCATTTTATACACGGCGGAACGAACGAACAGATGGACTAAAGGATAAAGAGAGAGGGAGGGCTGAAAATCAGGAACGCATGCAACACGCGTCGCGCGATACACAAATGCTACTATCACGCGTGTTAGGCTACAAGCACTAACTTTTTCGGACGGACAGTCAGCCACGTAGCTCTTTTAAATTTGGATATTTGGGTTCCTTAGGGCTTGCTGACAAAGAATATGTAAAACGTTACGCAAATAGTCCAGGAATTAATAAATTATACCCAAAATAAAATAGTGGGGATGCCTGACAGCATGGAATCATTTCTGCTCATAAAATTTTTTTATAACGTGTTTGAAAAAAATCTTACGTTACAGAATTAGCCTACCATGTAAACTCCAAATTGATTGGAGCGCAACAAATGAAAGACTAACCACGATTGGTCGGGCTATAAATACTATCTTTCGTTGTTAGGGGAGACGTGAAAGGTAACATTTTTTCAAACACTTGTCGAAACGTGGCCTCATTGGCTAGACTCGCTGATATACTCACTTAGGAGCGTTAGTTCGAGACCACTAGTGCAAATAATCTTGATAAAGCAACAGTGCGTTGAAGCCAGCTCATATTTGTGTTAAATAAAAGCCTGGAACATAAGCAGATGGGAATTTGTGCCAGTAATTGTGCCAGAATTCATTGCTAATCAACGTATCTGTGTTTATTTCCATGAAATTGTGGGACCGTGGTCTTGATGGTACTGAGCAGCACCTGGTCAGAGCTTTGCTGAATCCAGAGTCGGACAGCATACTCCTTGGTCTTTTTAGCTATCAGTGAGGTGTCTCCAGAGCCCAGGGGAGAATTCTAGCAGAGGAGTCCTTTCCTGCCGCCATCACGCAAGATAAGCTGATTTGGCCAGCTGAGCTCAACATTATGTCCCCTCATCTTGAAATAACTTTGTAAAAATAACATTCAGAGGGGAATTTAATTGTCTTAATATCAGGAACTGAGAACATCTACACTACTAGTCACAAAAGACAAACTATTGAAGTCATGATGACAAATACCAACAGAGCTTGAACAAAACAAAACCAGTATTACCTCATATTACCACTACACAACTGACACACATAGGATATTTTTAATAATATATGTCACTACAATATTCATATTGATAAAGTCTGTACATATACTTGTAATTAAAATTGATTGTGATTCCTGGTTCCTTTGTATTTGAATCAGGACACATATACCTTTATGATAACCATGAATACATATTGTTATTTGAAAAGTTATCAGTGACTCCTTAAGATATTCTCATAGAGTGTTATATGTATGTGAGTGTCACAGTGTTGTCAAGAGTAGTGGATTAAATTAAATTGTTTATCTGTCTGTTGTTGTGACTTACACCTCATCATACACATACCCTAGACACATAACGTAGTCATCACACTATTCCAGAATAATTCTGACTGAGATATATAGATATGTGGTAGCAAGTAAGGTTATCTATAATACACTACTCCTAATAGATATAGATACCTTCACAGCTGATCTCAGTCAGTACACTAAGTCCCATATAAATATTTATAACATCCCACTTCACCACATATATTGGGGTCTCGCTCTTGGGATTTTGAATCTTTCCCTATTAAAAATATTGGGGGTAATTCACTTCAGGGAATATAAGAATTAAAAGGTATCCTTGGGTGGAATTAAATAAGGTTGAGCTCACGGTGCCTGTGTTGTCCATTAGATATATTTAGAGATTAAATTGTTGGTTAGACATTGTAGAAATTTACCTGATAGACAATGGCGGACCTGGCCAAGTTTCGATCTGCTGCTGTACAGACTGCAAAAGAGTTAGGATTAGATGGGCAAGTTATGGTTGCCTATGTCACTACGGAATGTGACAAATTTATTGAACGCGAAGAAAGAAGATTAGAAAAAGAGGCCGAAAGAAAGTTAGAGGCTGAGACTAAGAGGTTGCAGATTGAGGCGGACAAAGAGGCTAAAGCATTGGAAGCCGAGGAAAGAAGACAGGCTGCAGAAAGGGAAGACAAGAAATTAGCTGCAGAAAGGGAAGCAGAAAAGGAGGAGAAGAGATTACAAAGGGAACATGAGTTACGACTAAGGGAGTTTGAGTTTCAGGGCCATGCTCCTGAAAATGGTGCCAGTCCTTTTGCCTCTGATGCCACTGCTAGCCAAGGAGCCTCAACCTCAGCTATGAATTTTCATTTAGATCATTTTGTTGAGAAAGACGATGATATTGAGAGCTACCTAAATAGGTATGAGCTATTAGCTACCACGTATGGGTTAGAGAGAGAAAGGTGGAGCTTAAAGTTATCTCAGGGACTTCGTGGGGCAGCTTATGAAGTTTTTGCAAAAATGAGCAGAGGTGATCAGGAAAATTATGACATGCTAAAGCAGGCTCTTTTGTTAAGGTATAAAAAGAATGCAGAATTTTATAGGAAAAAATTTAGGAATGCTAAACTACTGTCAGGTGAAACCTATCACCAGTTCTCTGCACGAATAGAGACATACTTGGAGAAATGGACTTCTCTGGGGAAAACCCAAGATCTTAAGGAAATGGTCCTTATAGAGCAATTAAGAGAGTCCATGGCTCCAGACCTGAGAAAGTTTCTCATGGAACAAGGTGCAGAGAGGCTGGGTGGGTTGCTAAATGTTGCTGAAAGGTATCAAGCAGCTCAAGCAGAGGTAACAGGTAATAAAAAGAAACAAGTGGATAACTTTAGGGCACCACAGAACTTTAATAAATTTGATCCTAAGGATCAAAATAAAGGTAAGCACCAATTTGATAGGCCACGGTATGAAAATAAAATAAATTCCCACAATTCGATGAAAGGAAATATGATGAAAGAAAATCTTTCAACCAAGGAAAAAGGTGGTGTAAAAATTGTAAGATGAACAATCATGACACTGACCATTGTAGAAGGAAACCTCCTCATTTTGCTGCTATGACATCGGGGAAAAAGGAAAAGAAGGGCAAACCTGAAGAATTACAGGAACCATACCACCCCCCAGTGTGTGAAGATGTCATCTGTAATGGTGTCACTATAAGATGTTTATATGATACCGGTTTAGATTACGATTCCGTTGTGAGTTCTCACCTGGTGCAGGCCGATCAATACACCACGGAAACAGTGGAGATTCAAACTGCAACCAAGGATGTAGCTACCATGACACTTCCCGTCGCCCGAATAAAAGTGAAAACGCGATATGTGGAAGGAATCATAAAAGCAGCAGTGATAAATGAGCCAATCTACCCTCTAATATTGGGGTGTAGATATGTCTTCTTGGGGAATCCCAAGAGACCTGTGATATTGGCAACAGTGCAGACCAGATCACAGACAAAGAAGGAGGAGGATAATCTTATAAATACTCACCCAGATGAGATGAGGAAGGCACAGGCTGAGGACAAAACACTCAAGCCATGTTTCAAGAAGTTGCCCAAATCTCATACACCTCCAGGCAAGGGAGAGTTTTATATGAAGAATAAACTGATATATAGGAAGGCTGGATCTGAATCCAATGGTCACGGACAGCTGGTCCTTCCCACTTCATATAGGACTAAAGTGTTGGAACTAGGGCATGCGATTCCCTTCAGTGGTCATATGGGAATCAGCGCAACAGGACAGCGAATAGCTTGTCACTATTTCTGGCCAGGAATAACTGAAGATATCAAACGATATGTAAAATCCTGTCCAGAGTGCCAACGAGTAGCACCTAAACATTGGACTGCACCAGCAACTCTGGGGGAAATGCCCATAGTGGGAACACCCTTTGAGAGAGTTGCCGTGGATCTTGTGGGACCTCTCACCCAAACCAAGAGAAGGAACAGCTACATTCTGACTCTGGTGGACACTTGTTCTATGTGGGGAGAGGCAGTAGCCCTGTCATCGATTGATTCAAAACATGTGGCAGAGGCATTGCTCACAATTTTCACAAGGTTAGGCTTTCCCAATCAAATCTTGACTGATAATGGCTCTCAGTTCAAGGGGAAACTAACGGAAGAAGTTTTCAGGATCTTCCAGGCCAAACACTTCCATTGTAGTGTGTATCATCCCCAAGGGAACGGCCAAGTGGAAAGATTTAACGGCACATTGATGTCGATCCTGAGAAAGTTGGCACACGAAAAACCAGATACATGGGACCAGTACCTGCACGCCGCCCTCTTTGCTTATCGGGAGGTACCCCATAGTTCAACCGGTATGGCCCCGGCAACATTATTGTTTGGAAGGCCAATAAAAGGTCCACTCGAAGCTTTGTTAAGAACGTGGACTGATGAAAAGGCAGAGGAAAACATTACATCTTCATACCAATATGTGAATGAGCTGACCACTCGTTTAAAAACTGGCTGGAAACTTGCCAATGAAAATTTGAAACAAGCCAGGAAGAAACATGCTGCCTATTATAACAGGAAGGCGAAAGACAGAAATTTGGCTGTGGGATAGAAAGTACTGCTTCTTTTGCCCGGGAGTCAGAATAAGTTACAAATTGGATGGCAGGGTCCATATACAGTTTTAGAGAAGGTGTCTAGAACAAATTATAAGATAGATAAGAAGGGGAAAGAGAAAATCTATCATGTGAATCTCCTGAAGAAATATTTGGAAAGAGAACATCAGGAAGAGACACACTTGTTGACCTTGTCCATCGCCATGGAGATGAAAAAGGAACCACTTTCATCATTTGAATATCCATTACACCCCTGTGAGACAGCAGCACAGGTGAAAATCAGTACACATTTAACGAAAACTCAGAAAGAGAGAGTGCAACAGGTTCTAAATAATCATGCAGAGGTGTTAACAGACCGACCAGGGCATACAAACCTATTGGAATATGATATGAAACTAATAGACTCCACACCTGTCTGTATGAAACCATATTCGATTCCGTTTGCTAAGGAGAAAGCTTTGAAGGAAGAGATAGACTATCTATTGAAGGAAGGAATTATTTCACACAGTGAATCTTCGTATAGTTCCGGTGTTGTACTCTTAAGGAAGCCCTCTGGAGAACATAGACTCTGTATAGATTACAGGAGACTGAATGCTATTACAGAAGGACAGGTGGATCCATTGCCGGATACAAATCAGCTGTTTGCCAGACTAAATAAAGCTAAATATTTCTCAAAAGTGGATCTGAGTAAAGGATATTATCAGATTCCAGTAAAGCCTGAGGTTAGACCATACCTAGCTTTTAGTACCTCAGAAGGACACTATGAGTTTAATAGATTGCCATTTGGATTGAAGAATGCGCCTAGTGTCTTCTCTAGAATGATGAGAAAATTATTGGATCCTCTGAATAATCCCTGTATAACAAATTTTATGGATGATATCCTTATAGCAACAGAAACATTTGAGGAACACATTGACTCTCTGAACATGCTGTTTAATCGACTTAGGGAGGCAAATTTAACAGCCCGACCAACCAAATGTTGCGTTGGATGTAAAGAATTGGAATTTTTGGGACACACAGTTTATCAGGGAAACATGACCCCTGACCCAAAGAATTTAGAGAAACTACAGAAAGCCCCGAGACCACAAACCAAGAAGGACGCGAGATCCTTTGTCTCATTATGTGGTTTCTACCAGAAGTATATCAAAAACTTTAATTCCATATGTGCACCGTTAACTGAATTGACACGTAAAGGACATCCAGATCGCATTACATGGACACCACAATGTGAAATGGCTTACCAAGAATTGAAGGAAAAGCTCACAAGTAAACCCATTTTGAAATTACCTGACTTAAGTCAAGAATTCATAGTAAGGACGGATGCAAGTAATATTGGGTTAGGTGCAACTCTACTACAGAAATCAGATGCATTGGAGGGGGAATTAAGCCCAGTGGCATATGCTAGCAGAAAGTTGAATAAAGCTGAAATCAACTACTCAACTAGCGAAAAAGAATGTCTTGCAGTAATATGGGCGATAAAGAAATTCAATATTTATCTATATGGGAAGGCATTTAAGTTGCAAACAGACCACACACCGTTATCGTTTCTAGCACAGGCTAGGCATGAGAACTCCAGGTTACTCCGATGGTCTTTACTTTTGGCTCCATATAATTTTAGCATTGAGTATATATCTGGAAAAACCAATTTGGGAGCCGGAATTGTGTTAAGCCGTCATCACGTGTGAATGAGAATCACCGTATAACCCCCAAAATAATCATAAATATCTCTATGTTGTATTAAAGAATAAAGGACTTGACAATATAATGTCAGTTTTAAGGTGGGGAGGTTTTCGTGGGAATGATATCTAATTCCACCATATATAAATTATCAAGTAAATATAAAGCCTAATAAATACATATAATAAATAAAGGAATAAGAATGGTAAAGAACAGTGCTGTCACAATGACTGTACTCGAAATCCCCCTTGTTTTCTGCGCTTCGTCCTGCCAATTGTAAACGCTTTTCAACGTTGATAGATAAAGAAGCTTACTAATATAATTAATACCCCTTTTTCTTCAATGCAACGTTGTTGCTGTTATTTCTTGGAAAAAACATTGAGATAACAAGGCTGAACAATGAACCTAATTTAAATAATTTCATTCATTTCCATTTTAATACACGGCGGAACGAAACGAACGAGATGGTACTAAAGGATAAAGAGAGAAGGGAGGGCTGAAAAATCAGGAACGCATGCAACACGCGTCCGCGCGATAAAACGCCCTATCCCCAACCAGCCTAAACCCAAAAAAAAACAACCAAACCCACTCACCAAAAGGGGGGGTGTTTTTTGGGGGGGGG
>JAMPIV010020974.1:0-76403 GCA_024509875.1 Oreohelix idahoensis
CCTCGTGTAATTTGTGGAACAATTGTTGGCTTAGTTGTTTGCGTTGAGTTTGTTTACTTATTGCTTGTATAATAGTCTTCTTTCGTAGTGTTTTTTTCAGTCGTCGATTCCCTCAGTCATTTGCTCTGCTATGTCTTGTATATAAGTTTTATTTTACGATATCCTGTTTTTAGTTCGTTTGATAGGTTTGAGTGTAAGTAATAAGTTTCTATTCTTACTTTCCTTGGTTCTAGTAACTTCCTCTCCACCCGACGCTATCGTTTGTTTGTAGGTGTCGTGTGTTCTGAGTGATTATCATTTCAATCATCATCATACCCATTTGTGTTAACCTAAAGCAGACACATTTTATTTTTTGGTCCTATTACAGTTTGTAATGCCTACAGAACTGGTACATAGAGTATTGACCCAGTGTGTAGGGACCCAGTGTGTAGACCCAGTGGTGAAGAGTTGTTCAAAATCTGTGGTGTGTATGACAGACGTTCTTCATAGGTGAAGGTGCATCCACTAAAGTGTTTTCCAGACACCATTTGACATATCAGGTGGTATACGGTTTTTTTTTTTCCCTTAATTCCTTTTTAATTGTTGTTTTTGGGTTGCATCATTTTTTCACTAGTTTATCATAGTTTTGATTAATAAATATTACAGTGATTTGACTAGCCTCTTGGATTTTATCACCAAAGGTGAGAGGGCACTTGGTAAATCAGGAGATGAACTTGAATTATATGGGCTGAGACTAATTTTGCGGATGCTGAGGAACGGAGGTACGCAACGAGGAAAGAAGATCTTAGAAGTTAGAAATTGAGGCTGAAAGGGGAAGCAAAGTCAAAGAAGGATACCAAGAAAAGCTGAAATTCAAGGCGGATAAAGAAATTACTTTGAAGAAACTGGAACTTTGAGGCTGCTAGTTCCTAGAACCAGCTACCTAAGGAGAAACTCGCGTTTCAAGTCCTGCGCGACTTTCCCATCCTTTGTTTGATGGGGCGTCGATAAGATGGGGGACGTGTATCTAGAGTCTGGTTTCAACAAGAACCAGTATCTTGGAAGGTTAAAAAAAGAAAGATTGGCCATCTTTGCTCAATAATATTGTTAAACCGGAAGAAGTTTACAATGTGTCTTTGCTTTGCCAGCTAGAGGAATCGCATGAATTATGTACACACGGTGAAAGAGACACTGCTTTCGAAGATTTAGACTGACTAGCTCAAGGGTACCGTGAAAGATTTAGAGAGGCTATTCCTACAACAAGCAATGACTTTAGTGAGTTTATTGCGGAAATCAAGTTGCTACTGTTCAATAGGTGGATTGAACTATCAGGTATTGTGAAGGATTTTGATGGGCTATCTGACCTTATGCTACAGAACAAGTGTTTCTATCGTCTTGCAATTCCAGAGTTTGTGGCTTTTCTACAAGAGCAAAAGCCAAAAGATATAAATATTATGTCCAGAGCTAAGGCAGCAGTATGTCAATGCGCATCAGGGGAAGCCGATTCACAAGCAGAATAGTTGCTGAGACCCTTTCCAGCTTGTGTTGGCTCAAGACAAAACTGAAAAGAAGCCATACATACATCCTCGGACCCGCAGCTTAGACAGGTATGTTGATAAGGATGGTGGAAATAGAAGATGGAACGGGGACAGAAGATATTTCTCCTAAGAGGACAGGTACCTTTCTTTTGGGTCAGGCTACAGGCCGGACTCTATTTTTGGGCAGTCATAGACTGGGTGATGCTCCAGACAACAGATGGTCAGTTCCATGAGAGGGAATAAGATGGCCTGCATTTTCAACATTGGAGGATCTGGGGTGTGCGGGTGGCATTGCACTGCTGGCACGTTCGCATTCGTGCACATCCAGGAAGAGACGGGATGGGACTTTGGTGAGTTTGGGCCAGCGGGTGGGCTTGTACACATCAATTTTAAAGAAGTCTGAGTCATAGACGCTCAATGTGAGCAAAAACCCTGAGCCCATAACAGTAAGGGAATCAGCAACTGGTACAGGCAGATACCTGTCACATACCTAGGAAGCATAGTGACACCAGACGGTGGGGCAGGCAGGGACGTCGGCATCGGAATGAGTAGGGCAAGGGCAGCCTTCTTTGGCCTAAGTGGCATCTGGGGGTCCTCCCGGTGCAGCACAGGCACAAGGTTGGGATTATGCCAGAGTAGCGTGCTTTCTGTGCTTCTCTATGGTGCGGAGTGCTGGAGAGTTACAGAGAAGAAAATGTCGAAATTGTCCTCTTTTCACACAGCATGCCTAGGAAAGGTTCACCGAATCTTTTGGCCGAGTGCCATCACCGGCCGGGATCTGCTTGCTCGTAGCGGGCGGGCAAGCAAAGAGGACATGCGTGCCATCGTGGCTGGCGGGCGCTGGGGCTGTGTTGGTCATGTCCTCAGAAGAGACCCCGATGCCATCACAAGAACAGCTATGCTTTGGACCCCTGAGGGAGAGCGAAAGAGAGGCCGACCAAGGACGGCTTGGCGGAGGACTGTGGAGGCTGAGATGCAGAGAATGAACCAGAGGTGGGGCACTGTACGAAGGATGGCCACCGACCGTGCAAAGTGGAATCAATTTGTTGTTGCCCTACAAGACGCCACTAGGCGTGATGCCCACTGACTGCTTTGACGGTCGGTGGTTAAGGATCGAAGAAGAAGAAGAAGACAGTAGAAGGGGTTGTTATAAGTGTGGCTCAAGGCGTCATCTATCTTATCAGTGTGGGAGGGACCCAGAGAGGTGTCCCTTCAACCCACAAAGAAGTCCATATGCCAGCCCAAAGAAAAAATATAATAGCAGTCAAAAGAGAAGCCCTTACAAGCGTCAAGAGACGGATTCCAGCTGCCCCAATTGTAATGAGAGAAGAAACAGTCGAAAAGAGAGCCCAAAAGAAAACCCTAAGCATGCAAATTCATCTACTGTACTTGATAAATTTAATAGTGAGGGGTGCAGACCTTTGTTCGAGCCTGATGTCAAGCCTATTTTAATATGTGGCCACACTTTGCCTTGCCTTTCATCAGTTGATGGGAATGGCACCTTAACTTTACATAAGGGTTTTGTGGAGAATAAACCTGCATCTATTTTGAGGGACACGGGCTGTACAACCATTGGCATTAGGAAGACATTGGTTAAGGATACGTATTATATTGGAACGATGGCCAAATGCATTACATTTGGTGGTAATGTCGAGTACTATTCATTGGCGATTGTGCAGATCGACACCCCTTTCTTGTCGGGTAGAGTTCGAGTATGCATCCTTGACACTCCCGTCGCTGATCTCATTATTGGAAATGTTAATGGGGTTCATGATTGCACCAGTCAGGATATGGGAAATGAGTAGTGGGGAAATGAGGCATGATTTGATTGCTAATGCAGTAATGACGAGGGCTCAGGACAAAGGCTGATGATGGCAAAATATGATGATATCGCAGACCCAGAAATATCCGTGGGGTGCCTAACGTTGCTGGAATTACAGCATCTGATTTTGTAGACATGCAGAGGCAAGACATTTTAGTTCTGCCTTTGTTTCGTTTGGCTGAGTCCAAGAACATACGGCAATACCAAGTCTGCTCGATACTGGTTTGAGGTTAGGAACTCCATTCTAATCAGATGCTTTGCGGAGCAACATTCAGACCATTACTCAAGTGGTTATTCCAGTGGAACTGAAGATATACATGTGTTAAGGACAGCACATGATATCCCTTATGCGATGGGGTCACATGGGTATTGTGAGAAACTCGCTGTAGAGTGTTGTCCAGTTTTTTACTGGCGTGGATACAATAAGGATGTGAAGATTTACTGTCGGTCGTGTAAAGTGTGTCAGAAGACAAGCCAGAAAGGAAGGACTCTCAAGTCACCATTAGTAGCAACAGATTTGGCATTTCGCATTTTTCAGAAGGTTGTAATAGACATTATTGGGCCCCTTCAAGTTATGTCTGATCGGGGGTATAGATTTATTCTAACATTGGTTGATCTATGTACAAAGGTGGCCTGAAGCATTGCCAATGAAATCAATTACATCAAAAGATATAGCAGAGGCTCTAATGAGCTTATTTAGCAGATTAGGATTTTCTGAAGAGATTTTGTCTGACAGGGGCCGGCAATTCATTTCAGAAGAGATGAAACACATATCTAAGCTGTTAGACATAGCCCAAGTGTTCACCACCCCTTATCATCCCCCTCAGAGACAACGGGTCTGCGAGAGGTTCAATGGGAACACTGAAAAGAATGCTAGGTAAGGTTACAGGATATTTTCCACAGTTGTGGGATAGATACCTAAAGGGAGTTTTGTTTGCATACAGGGAGATGCCACAGGAGAGCACAGGATTCTCACCGTTTGAACTAGTATTTGGCTCAAATCCCCGGGGTCCCATGAAAATTTTGAGAGACTTACTGACCGGGAATTACGCTGATGATAGCGTCAAGTCAAGTTATGAGTATTCATTGACTTGCAATAACGCATAACTACATCGAGTTCGATAGCACGTGAGGCATAACAGACATCGGGTGCACGGTAGAGAGCATACGCCAACAGGAATAGCAAACTTGTATCCCTCAGATCCCCTGGCAGCGAGGCATGGTTGATTTGCTAACCTACTACCAAGGAAAATCACCTGCTCGTGAGCTGGCAAGGTCCATTTCAAGTAAAGAAACAGATTACTGATGTGGATTATCTGATATTAGTCCGAGGGAAGGAGAAGATTTTCCATATTAATATGCTAAAACCATTCGTAGTACGTCCAACTGAACTGGAACCAGTTAATGAACACTGTTATTCTTGATATTACAGTTATCCTGTACTAGTGCAGCAGTCCATCGAGGAAGAAGAGGTGAGAAAGGTAGGATAGTCAATCTCCGGATCCCACTATTGCCATTGGTTGCTTCAGAATCATGGGGAGATGTAGAGGTCTCTGCATCTCTCCCACAGCATCAGAGGAAACAGATGAAGTCACTGCTTTGCGAATTTCAAGATGTGCTCACAGATATTCCTGGAAGAACTGATTTAGTTGAGCATGATATTAAACTGACCTATGGAGAGCCCATCCGGGTGAGACCATATCCTATTCCACTACATTATACTTCTGCAGTTGAAAAAGAAGTGAATGATATGTTACGCTTAGGTGTTATCTCCCCATCTGAATCATCATAGTCATTTCCCATGGTCATCGTGCGGAAGATAGATAAATCGCTACGGATATGTATAGACTTCTGCCGCTTGAATAGTGTCCCAGTGATAGATGCTGAACCTATGCCCCAACCAAGAGGTCCCTCCTATCTCAAATATGGGGTGCAAAGTATTTTACCAAACTAGACTTATCGAGGGGGTATTGGCAAATTCCCTTAGCAGAAGGCGCTAGGCCACTGACAGCATTTTATACCCTTCAGGGTCTTTTCCAGTTTAATTATATGTTCTTTGGACTGGTGAATGCCCCTGCAACTTTTGTGAGAATGATGAGAATGCTTTTGAGGTGACAGAAGGATGTTATCACATATATTGATGAACATCTGTTTTTGTTTCATGACACGTGGGCTGAACATGTAGAGGGCTTGAAGGCCCTGCTATCATTCCTTCGGGTGCATCACCTTACAGCATGACCCAGTAAGATTAAGGTGGGGCCTCAGGAGTTAAAGTTTCTGGAACATGAGGTAGGACAGGGTGTTTTAAAACCAGTTGATCAGACAGTTGGAAGAATTTTTGAATTTGCAACCTCCCAAAAACAAAGAAACAAGTACGTAGTTTACTCCTTCTGATAAATGTTTATCATACATTTATCCCCAGGATTTCTTTATTGTCGGCAGCTATAACATCACTAACTAAAAAGGGCACGCCAAACATAGTGATCTGGACTGAAGAGTGTGATAGAGCACTGAGGAACATCAAAGATGTATTCTCCAGTGAGCCCATTCTTCTACTGCCAGACTTAGCTAAGCCTTTTGTACTGAGTACTGATGATTCTGCAGTGGGCATTGGTGCGTCTCTAATGCAAGAACATGATGGGTTTCTACATTTTGTCATGTATGTCAGCAGGAAGTTGCTTCCGGCTGAAACACGATATGCCACTATAGAGAGAGAGAGTGTTTAGCTATTATTTGGGCTGTTTCCAAACTTTCTAGGTATTTGTTAGGATCTCATTTTATACTGGAAACAGACCATTGTCAATTGACTTTTCTTAAGTCATCTAGATCACCAAATTCACGGTTGACAAGGTGGTCGTTGTTGTAACAGCAGTACAACTTCACTGTTTTTCCTATTCAGGGTAAATTGAATGTCCTTGCAGATTCATTATACAGATTATGAACACTTGCTTGTAGTAAATGCGTGTGTTTTTTTAACCACCATTTCTATGTAGTATTTGATACTTGTGCATAAGTAATGTTTTGTCAACTGTATTCTGCATGATTTTTGTATAAGCTAAGTTCTTATCATATGTTGTGTATCCAGTACAGGGTTATAGAATAGATATTCTCCAGTATAGTAGAATTTGGTGAAATTGATGTAATGTTTATCACCTTTAATTTTTTTGGTAATTAGAGATGCTTGATTTTTTGCCATATGGTTCCTGTTGTATTTTTCTAGCAACTCGGTTCTGTTATAATTTTTTTTATTTTTTTTATTTTTGTGTTGTTCAGAATGTTATTATTGATTATTTGTAGATGGCATATTTTCACACTGATGCTATAGATTTTGCCCACATATGTAATCAGAGGTTTTGGATGGTTGGGTTCCTGATATCTACCACCCATCCAGTGAAAAAGTATGTTTTTCACTTGGATAGGGAGGGGTGGATGTCACGAACGGTTTATAGAATGAATGTCAGTACTCATGCTCCGGTGGGAGCTAGATATGTTTATGTAAGTTGTGAGTTGAAGTGAGTGAATGTTAAGTTTGACTGCAGGCATGAATGCATTAGTAGCAGTAAGCGCTAATGTCGAGTTCACGGGCATGACTGAGTTGTTGTGAACGATGTGGTGGTGAAGGCTGGTCAGGTGTGAAAAGGGTCATGGGTAAAAAGTCATTCGAGAGAGAGATTAGAGTGGGGAACGAACGAACGAACGAACGAACTTTATTTTCAAAGGGTTGAGAATTGGGCACGCAGGCCCGTCTGACATTCTGCCCTTCCTTTCTCTCGTCTTTTATACTGATTTTATTTATTCTCACATACATTTTACCCATCAATTCAAGGAATTCAACGTTATAAAGGTAAAATAATAGCATACTCACATTCACAGTATCTAATTATAAACATGAAATAAAGTATGTTGAAAAATACAAACTAAGTATCACCATGAAACAAAATATGTTGAAAAACACTATCATCATCATTAAACCTACATTCGATATTATATCATTTGTTCGGAAAAATAATCACATTAGGGGGGCAGATAATCAGAACTCATAAAGTAATCGAAAAGTTTACG
Source organism: Oreohelix idahoensis (assembly GCA_024509875.1). Classification (NCBI taxonomy): domain Eukaryota; kingdom Metazoa; phylum Mollusca; class Gastropoda; order Stylommatophora; family Oreohelicidae; genus Oreohelix; species Oreohelix idahoensis. Next base: position 7,402 of record JAMPIV010020974.1, read on the forward strand.
ATTGTATGAATAGGGACTGAGGTTGTTATCTTTCAGATAATGTGGAAAATAGTTCCAGAGATGAGCAGCAGAGTAAGCTAAGCTTTTCTTGAATAAGTCAAGCCTAGGCTTGGGCACTTGTATTTTGTAAAGGCGTTGACTGCGTCTTTCACTGTATTTGAACATTGGCCACAGATATGTTGGAGCATTCTGTGACAGGATTTTGTGAACAAATTTAGCTTTGTTGAACAGAAAGTGCTTTCTTAGAGGCAGTATTTTGAGATCTTTATATAGATCTACACACTGTGCTTGGCAGTTCTCAGAAACTAGACGCACTGCACGCTTTTGTAGTGAATGGAGTCTTTTTGTGTTGGACATAGAACAACCATCCCAGATTGTGGAGCAATAGTCTAGGTTTGTTTGTATGTGTGATATATAGAACAATTTACGTGCATCTTCATCTAGGAAATGTTTGATTTTAGCTAACTGGTAAACTTTCTGTGCCGTTTGCTTGGTCAGTGCATGAACATGTGAGTTCCAATTTAGTTGCTGGTCAACGACTATTCCTAGAGTTTTATGATCATTAACGTTTTCAATTGGTAAGGTACCAATATAGATATGAAGTGTTGTTTTCTCTGAATTTTGTAATTTTTGTCTAGTTGATATTAACATGCACTTTGTTTTAATTATATTAATTAGCATGCGATTTCCGATGCTCCACCTAATCAGATTGTCTGTATCTTTTTGTAACGATAGTTCGAGTGTGTTGCAACTTGTATCACTCGTGTAGACAGTACAGTCATCAGCAAATAGGTCACAGGATGCGTGCTCGACGTGTAGCGGAAGGTCATTAATGTATATGGCAAAAAGTAGAGGCCCAAGAATAGAGCCCTGAGGAACGCCGGTATTTATTACGGTTGGGTTTGAGCAAGAGTTATCGTAAGAAACTACATGTTTTCTGTCTGACAGGAATGATTTAATTATCGTCACTAGTTGAATGTTTACTTTTGATGTTTCTAGTTTTCTAATTAAAATAGCGTGATCTATCATATCAAATGCTTTCTTAAAGTCTACAAAAACTGCCCCATATATGTTATCGTTATTAATATTTAAGTGCCAGTTGTCAATCATCTTAGTTAGAGCTGTGTGACATGAATGTTTAGGTCTAAACCCCAACTGACTATCAATTAGCAAGCCGTTGTTAACTAAGTGTTGTAGTGTTATTTTATGTATGTGTTTTTCTAGTGGTTTGGATAGCGATGATATTAAGGAGATTGGCCTATAGTTACCATGGTTATTATTGTCGGAAGAGCCAGGTTTTAAGAGAGGATATACCTTAGCGACTTTAAAGTGCCACGGAAAGTAACTCCGTGCGATACATTGATTGTATATGTATGTAAGCGAATCACTATCAGCTGGAGCCGCATAACGCAGTATTCGATTACTGACTCCGTCAAGTCCTGATGAGTTATTATCTTTAAGTCCTAGAAGATAGTTATATACTTCATTAACTGTCATAAACGGAATGTTGGATGGGATTGTGTTGGTACATTTGTTCTCACAAAATACTGACAGCCTGCCTAAGTCACAAAGTGAATTTGGTATTGTAGATTTAAGACTGTTTATTTCTGCCTGAAGGTAATTGCTGAAGTCTGTGCAAGTAAATGAACTGTTAGGGATTGACGAGATTGACAGATTTCGCTTATTTGCTAAGGTGTTGATTGCTTTCCATATATCTTTACTGTTTGTTTTGTTCTGAACCAAATTTTTAAAGTAATTTCTTTTTTCACTACGAATTAAATATTGCACTTTGTTCCTCTGTGCTCTGTATGAGAGATTACGTGGAGAGTGAAGGCGAATTGGATGAAGAAAAATAGGAAATATATTAAGATATTGTGAAATTCGTTCCATGAGATGCTGTTCTAATTATGCACATCATACATTGTGCTTTTCTTATGTGATGATTTATGGCCAAAGCGGCAGTCTGCCTGTGTTATTGTGTTATACTCAAGTTTGTGACATAAAGTCGTCGGATATCGTATCTACGTGTTGGAGTTTAGTTAATTAACAATTAGCTGTGAATAACGAGTCATGTTTGTCGCTCCATGTGTATGTAATACATATTTCTCAATGTGTACACACATATATATATCAGGTTGGAGTTATATGAGACAATAGATTGGAGTTAGATGAGTCCTAACAAGGACTGTTTTGGTTATATTTCAGTTGGTTTTATATGAGACAATAGATTGGAGTTAAATAAGTCCTAACAAGGACTGTTTTGGTTATATTTCAGATGGTTATATATGAGACAATAGACTGGAGTTATATGAGACAATAGATTGGAGTTAGATGAGTTCTAACAAGGACTGTTGTAGCGAAAGGTTTTCCTATTATGATAATAGTGGTAGAGCAGAAGTAGAATCTCTCTCCAGAAAGTATGAAGTTCCAGTGCCCGAGAAGTACACTGGTATCACAAGTGAGTTACAGCTGTGAATACTCTGAGCTGGACAATAGATTTAGGCTTCAGAAGTATAAGTTGTTACTTTCGCTATCGTAACCCTATGTGATAATATAATTAAATTTGAAAAGGTAACTCAAAATTTAACAGTTAAAAATTTAACAAGTCAAATGAGTACAATTATCCAATTTATTATGTACATCTATATATTCTTGTAATGATAAATGGGTGTTGGAAGATGGTAAAATGTATGATTATTTACAGTTACAAATTAAAATAACTAATAGAAAAAGTCTTGGATTTATCTTCCACTGAATTTACAACAAAAGGATTGTCACATTATCTCTTGCCATCTAGTTGTCATCATTAGACAGTCGTTTTAGAAAATGCTCACAGGATTTGTTGGATGGATACAAAGAAACTCAACTTTAGCCACGTCTGCTCGAGGTTCCTCCGACACACTGGAGTACGGAAGACTTTCCTTCAGCCCGCCCTATAACTACGGGGGGACTAAGGTGTTGAAGTTTGGTTGACCTCTAGGCTTCAGTGAGCTGGATCAACTTCTTCAAGTCTTTAGTTTCTCGATCAGGAATGATCATAAACATTGATCATAAAAACCTGGAACAAGAAGTAATAGGTGGCCATGTTGTTCCAACAATCTCACCACCAACTACTGTTCATGATGCGACCATGTCTTCAGTGTTTGTATATAAATGAATGAATCATGGTAGTATGTTACAGAGATAGCATGATAAGATAATGTATACTGTGCAGAATTAACAAATTACATGAATAAATCATAGGTTATGATACATGGGTACGATATAACCTTTGCCTTCCACTTATGTATGTCAAGTCACTTTTGTACTTGCTGGTATGTCGTAAGCTTCCAGGCAAGAACTAGCCATGATATATGTGGCTAACCAATTAATGGTTATGCTTCCTGACAATGCCGGTGAAGGTTATCTCTGGTTAGCGTCATTCTCTTTTTTATTATATCTGATACAATCAATCAGAAATAAAATCTGAAATAAAATGATATTATTCATACATATATCTTTAATAAACTTACATACCCTCTTAGGATCTATAAGCTCACGTCGAGATTATTTTGGTTGAAGTTAATCTGCCCTGCATGCAGCGTGAAAAAATAACTTTTCTTGCAGATACTGTCTTCCAGTTTCTCACTTTGGCTTCTGGATTTGGTGTGTGTGATTTTCAACGCGTCCCTCTGTCCTTATATTTCAGTCTCTCGCGCGTACGAGAAAGCACCTCTAAAAGTCCCAAAAGATTTTCGTTTCATCTCCTGGTTTGAGGCTATTTGAAGCAATCTGTGTTTTTCCTGTACTTGTTTTTTTCTTCTGTTCACTACACACTTATATTCTTCCGTCCTTTCTATGTATCATTTCCTTTTCCCCATAGGAGGCTTTCATTTCATATAAGTTTTATACAAATCTGTTGAGGCTTGTTAGTGTAATAAATTTTTAAAGATTATTAGCTAACTTTTAGCGGATGTGATGAAGGTGAAAAATATTAATTATCTTTAAAACTATTTATATCTGAATAATATCCTTTTGGATATAATTCCTAGTCTATCTCCTTTGTTGAATTATTTGTATTTAATATTATTCCAACGGGGCGTTCTCCAATAGTTAATAATTTAATGTCCAGTAAATGCAAACTTTGAAAGTCCGCCATTCATTCTTATTAGCTATTTCATCATTCTTCGGTAAAACTGTATGGCTTTTAACCGTAAGTCACATTTCCCGTCTACTACAAACTTCAAAGAAAACCCGCCGCGCTGACCTTGCGCTGGTGTGTGTGTGTGGGAGTCGCGCTACACATTTTTTTTTCCCACAACAAAGCAAGAGGAATCAAATTTCGCTACAGAGCCCTCTTCTTTAAAACAGTGCATGCACAGTTAACTTTTTGGTAACTCATGCTGCAGTTTCTCCTTACTTTTCTGTTTTTCTATATCTCCTTTGATAGGATGACGACTTAAAAAATCGGGTCCAAGATTGTCCCGTCCTGGAATGTATCTCACATTGAACGAATATGGAGATAACAGTAAACCCCACCTTAAAAGTCGTGAATTTAATTTTTTAGACACTGCTAAAAACATCAAAGGCTGGTGATCACTTTCCACAATGAAGTGTTTCCCGTAAAGAAAAGGGGCGAATTTGTTGATCGACCAGACCAAAGCGAGGCATTCACGTTCAACGGTAGAATAATTTCTTTCAGCTGTATTTAACTTTCTACTGGCAAAAGCTACTGGTAATAGCATATGTGGCGGTGTGTCTGCCCGCTGTAGTAATGTTGCTCCTATGCCTACATTGCTAGCATCCGTTCTTAGTACGAATTCTTGTGTGAGATCGGAAAGGGCAAGGATAGGTTTATTTGTCAGCTTATTTTTCAACTCTGTATAAACCTGTTCACACTCCGCAGTCCATTGTATTTTATCCGGCTGGCCTTTTTCGGTTAAGTCGGTTAATGGCGCGCACAATGAGTTAAAATGGGATATACATTTCTGAGAGAAACCGCACAGTGACACAAAGGATCTTACATCCTTCTTAGTTTGTGGTCTTGGTGCTTTTCTCATTTTCTCTACATTCTTTGGGTCCGGAGACATTTGCCCTGTAGAGATAGTGTGACCTAAAAATTCCAATGTCTCACATCCAATATGACACTTAGTTGGGCGTGCTGTCAATCCCATTTCTCTCAATCTACCTAACAACATGGAGAGTGCTACTATGTGTTCCTCAAACGTAGTGGTAGCAATCAGAATATCATCCATGAAGTTGGTGATATGAGGATTTTGTAATGGTTCCAACAATTTCCTCATTATTCTGGTGAAGATACTTGGAGCATTCTTTAAACCAAATAGGAGTACATTGAACTCGTAATGTCCATCCGGTGTACTAAAGGCTAACAGTTTCCTAACTTCTGGTTTTACTGGTATTTGGTAGTATCCCTTGCTTAGATCTACTTTTGAAAAATACCGAGAATTACTCAATGTAGCAAACAACTGATTGGTGTCAGGTAATGGGTCTACCTGAGATTCAGTGATAGCATTTAGTTTCCTATAATCAATGCATAACCTGTGTTCACCACTAGGTTTCCTTAATAGCACCACACTTGAGCTGTAGGGAGATTCAGACTTTGAAATAATTTTCTCTTTTAAGAGATAGTCAATCTCATCCTTGAGTGCCTGTCCTTTAGCAAAAGGTATAGGGTATGTCCGCATACAAACTGGTGTAGGGTCAGTAGTCGCCATGTCATACTCTAACAGATTAGTACACCCCGACTTATCTGTGAGTACCTCAGCATGGATTTCTAACACGTTCTGAACCTTTTTCCTCTGCTCAAGAGTTAAATTTTCACTCACATTAACCTGAGCATAGCTTTCCGTATTTGTTAGGGGGTATTCCATGGAGGAAATCGGTTCATCCTGCATTTCTGTTGCAATGGCCAGGGTAATGATATTTGCAACTTCTGATGCTTCCCTGTCATAATACTTTTTAAGAAGGTTGACATGATACACCTTCTCCTTTCCTTTCTTGTCAATCTTATAGTTGGTCCAGGAAAGTTTTTCCAATATGACGTAGGGACCCTGCCATCCAATTTGCAATTTATTATTGCTGCTGGGGAACAGTAACAGAACCTTTTCTCCAACCTTTTCCCTATCTTTTGCTGTTTTATTATAGTAAGCAGCCTGCTTCCTCCTGGCCTGTCTCAAGTTATCATTTGCCAGTTTCCAACTTGTTTTTAATCGAGATGTCAACTCGTTGACGTATTGGTATGAAGAAGTCACGGTTTCTTCTGCTTTTTCATCAGTCCATTGTCCGCAACAATGCTTCCAGTGGACCTTTGATTGGTCGTCCAAACAACAATGTAGCTGGAGCCAATCCTGTGGAGTTATGTGGGACTTCCCTATAGGCAAATAGTGCTGAGGGTAAGTATGTGTCCCAAGTTTCAGGTTTATCACTAGCCAATTTTCTAAGGATTGAAATGAGCGTGCCATTGAACCGCTCTACTTGACCATTCCCTTGGGCGTGGTACGGGCTACAGTGATAATGTCTAGCTTAAAATAACCTGAATACTTCTTGTGTTAGCTTTCCCCTAAACTGAGAACCATTGTCAGTCAATATTTGATGTGGGAAACCTAATCGGGTGAATATTGTTAACAGTGCCTCTGCCACATGTTTCGAATCTATCGATGACATTGCTACTGCCTCTCTCCACATAGAGCAAGTATCGACTAAGGTTAAGATATATGCATTTCTCTTCTTGGTCTTACTGAGGGGTCCAACAATATCCACGGCAACACGTTCGAAGGGCGTTCCCATGTTGGGTATTCTCCCAGTGTTGCTGGTGCAGTCCTATGTTTAGGAGCTACTCTTTGGCATTCTGGACAGGATCTCACATACCTCTTTATGTCCTCTGTGATCCCTGGCCAAAAGTAGTGACAGGCTATCCGTTGTCCAGTGGCCCCTATTCCCATATGTCCACTGAAGGGTATAGCATGTCCTAGCTTCATAACCTGCTCCCTGTATGATTTTAGCACTACAAGCTGTCCATGTTCTTTTGGTCCTGTTCCAGCTTTTCTATATAGTAGGCCATTTTTCATATATAAGTCTCCTTTCTCTGGAGGGTTATGGCTTTTAGGTAATTTGCCAAAGCAAGGCTTCAATGTACTGTCAGCAGTTTGAGCCTTTCTCATCTCTCCTGGATGAGTATTTATGATAGTATCCTCCTTGTTCTTAGAGCTTGCCCTGGTCTGGACTGTTGCCATCACTATGGGTCTTATAGGTTCTCCTAGAAAGACATATCTACATCCCAGTATTAATGGGTAGATAGGGTTGTCCATCACTGCTGCTTTGATCTCTCCTTCCACATAGCGAGATCTTCTGTTGATACGGGCTATGGGCAGTGTCATGGTTCCTGCTCCCTTGACTGGTCCTCTGATTTCCACTGTTTCTGTGGTTATCTGTTCCGGACTCACCAGAGAAGAGCACACTACTGAGTCAAAGTCCAAGCCTGTATCATATAAGCACAGTACTTGTGTGCCATTCAAGGTCACTTCCTCACAGACAGGGGGATGATGGAGATCCTTCTGACTATCTGCCAGGTCCTTCCTTCCCTTGTTCTCTGTTGTAAGGCATGCAGCGTGATGAAAAGGGTTTTTCCGTCTGCATTCCGCAGTATTGTGGCTACTCATTTGGCAAGATTTACACCACTTTCCTTCCTTTCTTGGAGGTTTCTTTTCTGATCCTAGAGGGTTTTTGTCTTTAAAATCAGTTCTGTGTTTGTTCTTGTTGGAATTGTCCCTGCGTTCATAGTTGGTAAAGTTTTGTGAAGGTTTGAAGTTCTCACCCTGCTTCTTCTTATTTCCTGACACTTCTGACTGAGCTGCTTGATATCTTTCAGCCATGGTTAAAATATCTTCCAATCTCTCAGCTCCTTGCTCCATAAGAAATTTTCTCATTTCCTGAGGCATGGATTCTCTCAGTTGTTCCATCATGACCATTTTTTTTATATCTTGACATTTTCCTAAGCTAATCCATTTTGTCAGATAAGTTTTCAATCTGGCAGGAAACTGGTGATAGTTTTCTCCTAAAAGTAGCTTAGCAGTTCGGAATCTCTGTCTATAAGATTCTGAATTCTTTTCGTACCGGACCAGTAAAGCTTGTTTTAAGATTTCATAATCTTCCTGGTCTTCTTTTGAGAGTTTTAAATAAACATCGTATAAAACTCCCCTCAACCCCTGAGATAGCTTAAGGCTCCAATTTTCCTTTTCCATAGGTAGAGGCCAGTCTCTCATATCTATCCAGGAATGACTCAATGGCGTCCTCCTCAATAAATGGATCCAGGTGGAAACTCATGGCTCCATTTGCTGTGCTGTGGTTGGAGCTCTCAGAGTGAGGTGAGCTAGCACCATGATTGCTAGCTGCTCCCTGGAGTTCAAGTTCCTTTAAACTTAACTCATGAGCTATTTGTAACCTTCTTTCTTCAGTTTCAGCCTCAACTTCAAATCTTTTGGCTTCTCTTTCTGCTTCTAACCTTTTGGCTTCTCTCTCTGCTTCCATTCTTTTGGCTTCTCTTTCTGCCTCTACTTTCTTAGCTTCAGCCTCAACTTCCATTCTTTTAGTCTCTCTTTCAGCTTCAGCTTTCATTCTTTTAGTCTCTCTATCTAAATATTTATCCACTTCAGTTGTGATATGCCGAATTAGAGCATCTCCTGTCATACCCAAGTCTTTTCCTTCCTGCATAATCGCAGCTCTAAACTTCACCAATTCAGCCATGATGCTTACTTACCAGAGGGTATATAATTTTATCTTCACTAACCAACTAACTTAATTAAAATCAATTAATTACTTTGAACAAGACAAATCCTTAAAACCTTGTGGGCGTTTCCTATTTCCTTCGTACTCAATGGTACTACTATTACGAAAAAAATTTCTAAGTTTTAGAATTTTTTCAAAAAAAATTATTTTTACAAACTATTTGTGGCTCAAGATAGAAGAATACGTAGATAGTGGCTCAGGATACAAATAATATCCCGCGAAAGAGCCCCCAGTGTAGCGAAAGGTTTTCCTATTATGATAATAGTGGTAGAGCAGAAGTAGAATCTCTCTCCAGAAAGTATGAAGTTCCAGTGCCCGGGAAGTACACTGGTATCACAAGTGAGTTACAGCTGTGAATACTCTGAGCTGGACAATAGATTTAAGCTTCAGAAGTATAAGTTGCTACTTTCGCTATCGTAACCCTATGTGATAATATAATTACATTTGAAAAGGTAACTCAAAATTTAACAGTTAAAAATTTAACAAGTCAAATGAGTACAATTATCCAATTTATTATGTACATCTATATATTCTTGTAATGATAAATGGGTGTTGGAAGATGGTAAAATGTATGATTATTTACAGTTACAAATTAAAATAACTAATCGAAAAAGTCTTGGATTTATCTTCCACTGAATTTACAACAAAAGGATTGTCACATTATCTCTTGCCATCTAGTTGTCATCATTAGACAGTCGTTTTAGAAACTGCTCACAGGATTTGTTGGATGGGTACAAAGAAACTCAACTTTAGCCACGTCTGCTCGAGGTTCCTCCGACACACTGGAGTACGGAAGACTTTCCTTCAGCCCGCGTTATAACTACGGGGGACTAAGGTTTTGAAGTTTGGTTGACCTCTAGGCTTCAGTGAGCTGGATCAACTTCTTCAAGTCTTTAGTTTCTCGATCAGGAATGATCATAAACATTGATCATAAAAACCTGGAACAAGAAGTAATAGGTGGCCATGTTGTTCCAACAATCTCACCACCAACTACTGTTCATGATGCGACCATGTCTTCAGTGTTTGTATATAAATGAATGAATCATGGTAGTATGTTACAGAGATAGCATGATAAGATAATGTATACTGTGCAGAATTAACAAATTACATGAATAAATCATAGGTTATGATACATGGGTACGATATAACCTTTGCCTTCCACTTATGGATGTCAAGTCACTTATGTACTTGCTGGTATGTCGTAAGCTTCCAGACAAGAACTAGCCATGAAATATGTGGCTAACCAATTAATGGTTATGCTTCCTGACAATGCCGGTGAAGGTTATCTCTGGTTAGCGTCATTCTCTTTTTTATTATATCTGATACAATCAATCAGAAATAAAATCTGAAATAAAATGATATTATTCATACATATATCTTTAATAAACTTACATACCCTCTTAGGATCTATAAGCTCACGGTGAGATTATTTTGGTTGAAGTTAATCTGCCCTGCATGCAGCGTGAAAAAATAACTTTTCTTGCAAATGCTGTCTTCCAGTTTCTCACTTTGGCTTCTGGATTTGGTGTGTGTGATTTTCAACGCGTCCCTCTGTCCTTATATTTCAGTCTCTCGCGCGTACGAGAAAGCACCTCTAAAAGTCCCAAAAGATTTTCGTTTCATCTCCTGGTTTGAGGCTATTTGAAGCAATCTGTGTTTTTCCTGTACTTGTTTTTTTCTTCTGTTCACTACACACTTATATTCTTCCGTCCTTTCTATGTATCATTTCCTTTTCCCCATAGGAGGCTTTCATTACATATACGTTCTATACAAATCCGTTGAGGCTTGTTAGTGTAATAAATTTTTAAAGATTATTAGCTAACTTTTAGCCGATGTGATGAAGGTGAAAAATATTAATTATCTTTAAAACTATTTATATTTGAATAATATCCTTTTGGATATAATTCCTAATCTATCTCCTTTGTTGAATTATTTGTATTTAATATTATTCCAACCAGGCGTTCTCCGGTAGTTAATAATTTAATGTCCAGTAAATGCAAACTTTGAAAGTGCGCCATTCATTCTTATTAGCTATTTCATCATTCTTCGGTAATACTGTATGGCTTTTAACCGTAAGTCACATTTCCCGTCTACTACAAACTTCAAAGAAAGACCGCCGCGCTGACCTTGCGCTGGTGTGTCTGTGTGGGAGTCACGCTACACATTTTTTCCCCACAACAAAGCAAGAGGAACCAAATTTCGCTACAACTGTTTTGGTTATATTTCAGTTAATTTTCGTCTTCATCAATCATATAAGGAAATACAATCATTATACCTAATTCCCCAAGATACAATCAGTAGCCTGATACATTCATAGTGAAACAATTTATATTAAATATATACAGGTGTAGGTAGTATAAATGACACATAATAAATACAAACATTTTATATCTGCTGTAGGCATATTTTCCTACAAGTTTATAGTAAATATATTTACCCTCTAAGATTTAAACAGGCTAGTCGACTTTAGTGAAGAAAGAGTTCCCGGTCCATGCAGGTGAGCAATAAATCAGTCTGACAGCTTCTGTTCTCCAGTCGGTCGTCTAGCTGGCTTCGTGTTGGTGTGCGCGTGATTGTGAATAAAATCTCGCACGTATATATAGGTATATGCCGGTAACTTTACTGCTTAAGGATTGCTGTTGATTGGTTCTCGGCGTGGCAAGCTGATTGGTCATATGCGGTTTAGTACAGTCCGTGACCGATGAAAATCAGGGCTTATGCCTAATGTTATTTTTTCTGCCGCTATATTGGGAGACAAGATGGCCGTGACCGAGATCGACTCCCGAAATTTTAGGCTTAAGTTTTACCTGGCGTATACTTCGTGTAATTTTTTCTGGCTCAGCAACTTTTCTTTGATTGGCTGGGGCAAATTTGTATCTCGACATAGTTTATTAACTAAGAAGTGGGTTTACAGACACGTTTTACGACATAGCCCCATCCTTTCCTAGCTGTGACCTGTCATAGCTGACGTGTAAACAGTTGCTGTAATTAGTCATTGTGCGTCTGTCCTTCTAGAGTAATAGGGTGTCGACTTACAAAATGAGCTCCTACATTGTCTCTTCCCGGAATGTAATTAACGGTAAAGGAATAAGGCGCCAGAAGCAGACACCACCTTAACAATCTCAAATTTAACTTTCTAGATGCAGCCAAAGATCGTTAAAGGCTGGTGATCGCTTTGGACAATGAAGTGTGTCTCATACAAGTAAGGTGAAAATTTGTCGATGGACCAAATTAGAGCCAAACATTCTTTCTCTATCTGCTATCAATGGTACCTATACCTTGTAGCGGTATAGCAGCTTGCGTACCTGACAATCCCCAGAGCTATGCCAGTGGGAGTTTTACTCCTGGTAGGTTCAACCAAGCTGGACTGGTCTGTGTGGGTAGGGGTCAGACAAAAGCTGGTACCCTAGTCCTCCAGGTTAGGAGTTTTAGCATAGGGCTGACATCTCTGTCTATGTAAAGAAAACAATGAAGTTACGGACACGAAATAAATGAACAAACTTTGCTGCGGGATGGACATTCGGAGTCTGTGGCTCGTATGACTGTCAGTGGTGAAAGCCGAAAGGAAGCCACTGACATGAAAACGGATGTCCTGACCGCAAAACAGGATACAAGAATAGGATTTCGAAATGTCAGGACAATGAACGAGACAGGTAAACTAAGACAAGTCACGGCAGAAATGAGAAACTATAGGTTACACATTCTAGGGATAAGCGAGAGCAGATGGACAGGGGCAGGAAAAGTTAAAACAGGACCAGGAGAAACAGTACTTTACTCTGGAAGAGAGGATGGACAGCACAATGAAGGCGTAGCCATTATTCTACAGAAAGGAATAGACAGGACATTACTGGAATGGAAACCCATTAACAACAGACCGATAAGATTAATATTGAGAGGGAGATTCACCAACACTACAATAATACAATGCTACGCACCAACGAATGATAGCGATGAGGAGATCAAGGATGATTTCTATCAACAACTGCAGAAACATATGGAAGACACACCTAGATATGATCTTGTTATAGTAATGGGAGACCTCAATGCGAAAGTTGGTACACACAATACATATAATGAAAGAACAATGGGGAAATGCGGTAGCGAAACAGCAAACGAAAATGGGGATAAACTAATAAGTTTCTGTAGCATTAACAACCTGGTCATTGGAGGAACACTTTTCCCACATAAAGAAATTCACAAATTAACATGGGAATCACCAAATGGTAAGGACAGAAAACAGATAGACCACATCATGGTTAACGGTAGATGGAGACATGCATTACAAGATGTGAAGGTAAGAAGAGGTGCAGATGTGGGAAGTGATCACCATTTAGTAGTAGCAAAACTGAAAGTGAAACTAAGAAGGGCTGGACCAACTGTAACTACACAGAAAAGGTTTGACATCAGCAAATTGAAGGACTCCCTTACCAGAAAAGCTTTTGCGGCCGACATAAAGAAACGGTATCAATTTGCCAAAAGTCAGGAAAAGACATTGACTGATGATGTAGACTAGAATTTCAACACCATTTCAACAATATACAAGGAAAGCAGCAAATCATGCTTGGGATTCCAGGAAAGGAAGAAGCAAGACTGGATAACACCAGAAACATTAAACACCATAACACCGAGAAAGGAAAGGAAAAGTAAGAAAACAGAAGCGAAGTCCCCCAGGTTAAAGCAACTATACAGCGAACAGTACAGTCAGCTGGACAAGGAAGTTAAACGCCAAACACGAGCCCACAAAAGGAATTTCCTAGACGATCTTGCAAGACAGGCAGAAGAGGCAGCACTGAGAAATGAACAAAGCACAGTATACAAAATAACTAAATTCATCAGCGGAAAACGAGATGCAAACAATATTACATTAGTAAGAGATAAGCAAGGAAATCTCATCACGACAGCAGAAGGACAGGAAACAAGATGAGCAGAGCACTTCAGAGAAACTCTGAACAAGGAACCACCAGAGACCCAATTGAATGTTCCTGAAGCAGAAAACGATCTAGATGTAAATACAGACATTCCACGAAAAGAAGAAATCATCACAACAATCAAAGGGTTAAAGAACCGCAAAGCCGCCGGGCCATGATAATGTGATAGTTTCAACCCAAGGTTCTGTGCTTGTGAGCTGTTGTTACGTTGTGTACTATAACGAATAAATTTATCACCACCAAAGCAAGATGTGCCCGATTTATAAATCATATATGAGACTATACACATCACTACTGATTAATGGGCTGTTCTCAATCTATTAAAGTAAGCTTCGAAGTATTGTCTGGGTAAACTTCCAGTGCTGGTAACTTATTCTTAGCTATAAACTGTTCCTAGAAAACCGTCTACACGTCCGACAATGGACTACAGTCCTAACACTTTTCTTTGTCTATCCACGCTCGTTAAATATGCGAGTGTTTACATACCAGAATGAACTGCTGGCGTTATCTGCTGAACACCGCTCGACATGAAAATCTATTTGTTATGAAAATATCTTGCATCAGTCTTCTTCTCTTCTTCTCTTCTCTGCACACTGCAGCAGTACCATAAGTAACATGACACTTCAGCTGTCCATAACATGGTAGATGGTCGTTACGGTTAGTCTAATTTCTAACCCGCTCTCAGCTGACGACCATTGAAGAGTGAACCCAACTCCTTTTCCCCCTCACTTATTTCTCGTGCTCCGGTGACGTCAGAGCTAAGTCTTACTACTTATAAATTATTCTTACTTAGTCATAACTCAGTTCTTTCCCTTTCCTATCACAAGAACTTTAATGCAGAGCTATTTAAGACAGACCCTGAGCTAGCAGCAGAACTATTAGAACCACTATTTGCACAAGTCTGGAAAACTGGGACAACACCATCAGAGTTGAACAAAGGAATAATTGTCAAATTGCCCAAGAAGGGAGATCTTGCATACTGCAATAATTGGAGAGGAATCACTCTTCTCTCAGTTCCCAGCAAAATACTATACAGGATAATTATACAGAGAATTTCAAAGGCAGTAGACCACAAACTGAAGAAAGAACAACCAGGATATAGAAAGAACAGAAGATGTGTAGATCATATATTCACTCTTAGGAACATTATAGACCAGTGCTCAGAATGGCAAAAACAGCTGTACATTAATTTCGTTGATTTTGAAAAGGCGTTTTACAGCATACATAGGGACAGTTTATGGAAAATACTAAGGGCTTATGGAATTCCAAGCTGCATAGTGTCAATCATAAAAAGCCTCTATGTCAACTTTACGTGTAGTGTTGGGCAGAGCAACCTAACCTTTGAGGTGAAGACAGGAGTACGACAGGGATGCCTCTTATCAACCACTCTATTGTTAACAGTCATAGACTGGGTGATGCGCCAGAACACAGAGGGCAGTCCAAGAGGAATATGATGGACAACATTTTCTACATTGGAAGATCTGGAATATGCATGACATTGCACTACTAGCACATTCACATCAACACATCCAGGAAAAAAAGGATAGACTTAATAAGTTCAGCCAGCAGGTGGGCTTGAACATCAATTTAAAGAAGTCTAAGGTCATGACGCTTAATGTGAGCAGCCCTGAGCCCATATCAGTAAGGAATCAGCAACTGGTACAGACAGATACCTTCAAATACCTAGGAAGCATAGTAACATCAGACGGCGGGGCAGGCAAAGACATCAACATCAGAATGAATAAGGCAAGAACAGCCTTCATTAATCTAAAAAACATCTGGAAGTCCCCCCAATACAGCACAAGCACAAAATTAAGATTATGTCAGAGCTGTGTGCTTTCTGTGCTTCTCTATGGTGCGGAATGCTGGAGAGTTACAGAGAAGGAAATGTCGAAATTGTCCTCTTTTCACACAACATGCTAAGAAAAATTCACCTAATCTTTTGGCCTAATACAATCACCAACCAAGATATGCTTACTCGTAGCAAGCTAGAGGACATGCACACCATCATAGCTGGCAGACGCTGGAGCTGGGTTGGCCATGTCCTCAGAAGAGATCCCGATGTCATCACAAGAACAGCTATGCTTTTGACCCCTGAAGGAAAACGAAAGAGAGGCCGACCAAAAACATCCTGACGGAGGACTGTGGAGGCTGAGATGCAAAGAATGAACCAGAGTTGGGGCACTGTACGAAGGATGGCCACCTACCGAGCAAAGATGAATCGATTTGTTGTTGCCCTACAAGATGCCACTAGGCGTGATGGTCACTGACTGCTTTGACGGTCGGCGGCTAAAGATCAAAGAAGAAGAAGAATTCTTTCTCTATGGTCGAGTAATTCAACTCAGCTGCCTTCAGCTTCCTACTGGCGTAGGCGACGGGTAAAAGTTCCTCCGGCAGGACTTTTGATTGCTGCAAGAGAGTTGCACAAATACCTATACTGCTAGCGTCCGTCCTTAATACAAATTCCTGTGTGATATCGGGTAGCGTAAGGATGGGTTTTCTGGTGAGATTTGCTTTTAGCTCTGTGTAAGCTTTTCCACAATCAGCATTCCATTGGATTTTGTCAGGCTGTCCTTTCTTCGTTAAGTTAGTTAATGGTGCAAACAGGGAGTTAAAGTGTGGTATGTACTCCTTATAGAACCCACATAATGACACGAAGGATCTCACATCTTTCTTCGTTTGAGGTCTGGGTGCCTTCTTTAACTTCTCTATATTCTTTGGGTCAGGAGACATATGACCTGTAGAAATAGTGTGACCTAGGAATTCCAACGCCTTACAACCGATATAGCACTTGGTTGGACGTGCAGTCAATCCAGTTTCTCTCAGTCTGTCAAACAACACGGAGAGCGCTACTATATGCTCTTCAAATGTGTTTGTAGAAACAGGAATGTCATCCATAAAAATAGTGATATGGGGATTTTGTAGAGGATCCAAAAATTTCCTCATCATTCTTGAAAAGATACTTTGAGCATTTTTTCAGTCCAAAGGGTAGTACATTAAACTCATAGTGTCCGTCTGATGTTCTAAATGCCAGCATTTCCTAACTTCTGGTTTCACTGGTATTTGGTAGTATCCCTTGCTTAGATTTACCTTTGATAAATACCTAGCCTTAATCAGTGTTGAGAACAACTGGTTGGTGTCAGGTAATGGGTCCACCTGAGATTCTGTAATCGCATTTAGCTTCCTGTAGTCAATGCATAACCTGTGTTCACCACTCGGTTTTCTTAATAGCACCACCCTTGAGCTACAGGGAGAGTCTGACTTTGAGATAATTTTCTCTTTCAACAGATAATCAGCTTCTTCCCTTAGTGCTTGAGCTCTCGAATATGGTATAGGGTATGTTCTTATGCATACTGGTGTAGGGTCTGTAACCTTCATGTTGTACTCTAACAGATTCGAACGACCTGGCTTATCTGTGAGCACATCAGCATGGATTTCCAACACTTTCTGAACCTATCTTCTTCTGCTCTGGAGTTAAATGTTCACTAATGTTTACTTGAACATAATCCTCTGTAGTTGTGAGTGGATATTCCATAGAGTGAAGTGGTTCACAGTGCATTTCTGTTGCTATGGCTAGGGTCATGATATGTGCAACTTCTGATGATTCCTTGTCATGGTATTTTTTAAGAAGATTTAAATGATAAACCTTCTCCTTTCCTTTCTTGTCAATCTTATAATTGGTCCTGGAAAGTTTTTCCAGTATGACATAGGGTCCCTGCCATCCAATCTTACTTACTTAGTCGTTCTTCTTCTACCGTCAGGTGTAGAGGTTTGGAAGAGAGAGCGCCAGATTATCCTATCGGCTGTCTTCCTCCTGGCCTGGTTCCATTCTAGTCCTTGATCCTTCAAAGATTGTCTAATGTTGTCCTCCCAGCAGACTCTGGTTCGTCCTCGGGGTCTGGATCCTTGGCTCTTTGTTTCTCATGCTTGTCGTGGTATCCGATCTTCTCCCATTCTGCAGACATGGCCAAACCATCTTAATTGGGACTGTTCTACTTGGGTCAGCAGGTGGTAGGATTTAAGGCCTTGACGTATTTTAAAGTGGTCGACCTGCTCCAGGACCTGTTCTCCCAACTTAATCTGATGTCTTATTTCTTCTCGTGATATCACCATGGATTTTGTTTTAGAGCTGCTTATGACCATCCCGCTCTTCTCCAGCTCTTCCTTCCAGACTTGCAGGTTGGATTGGAGATGTGCCTCTGATTTAGCAATGAGGGCAACATCATCAGCAAATGCCAGCTGCGAAATATAGACCTGTCTCATCTTCCAGTACCCCACAGAATACTTTCTTGCTCTCTCTTTACAAGCCTTGATGACATCGTCCATAAGGAGTATGAAGAGGTAAGGTGATAGGATATCACCTTATCTTACACCAGTGGTGGTCCTGAACTCTTCTGACTTATAGTTTGCTGTCCTAACATAATTTCTGCAAGACTTGTAGAAGCTCTGTATAGCATGAATCAGAGGTGCTGGAATATTTTTCCTTGCCAAACAGTCCCACAGTTTGCTCCAGGGGTCCCTGTCAAACGCCTTTTCCAGATCTATGAAACAAAGATGGCCATCGAATCTGCAATTTATTATTGCTGCTTGGCAACAGTAATAACACCTTTTCACCCACCTCCAGGTCCCTATCTTTTGCTTTTTTGTTGTAGTACGCAGCATGCTTCCTCCTGGCCTGTCTTAAGTTATCATTGGCCAGTTTCCAACCTGCTTTCAATCGAGATGTCAACTCATTGACGTACTGGTATGAGGAAGTGACGGTTTTCCTCTGCCTTTTCATCAGTCAATGTCCACAGCAATGATTCCAGTGGACCTTTTATTTGTCTTCCAAACAACAATGTAGCTGGAGCCAATCCAGTTGAATTGTGGGGTACTTCCCTATATGCAAACAGTGCAGCCGGTAAGAATGTATCCCAAGTATCAGGTTTTTCACTCGCCAGCTTTCTAAGGATTGAAATTAGCGTACCATTGAACCGCTCTACTTGACTGTTCCTTTGGGTATGGTAGGGATTACAATGATAGTGCCTGGCTTGACATATCCTGAATACTTCTTGTGTTAGCTTTCCCTTAAACTGAGAACTATTGTCAGTCAATATATGATGCGGGAAACCTAATCGGGTGAATATTGTCAACAGGGCCTCTGCCACGTGCTTTGAATCTATAGCTGACATGGCCACTGCTTCTCCCCACATAGAGCAAGTATCAAGTAAGGTTAAGATATACGCATTTCTCTTCTTGGTCCTAGTGAGGGATCGAACAATATGCACTGCAACACGTTCAAAAGGGGTTCCCATAATGGGCATTTCTCCTAGTGTTTCTGGTGCAGTTCTATGTTTAGGAGCTACTCTTTGGCATTCATCTTACGTATCTTTTTATGTCCTCTGTGATTCCTAGCCGAAAATAGTGACAGGCTATCCTTCGTCCAGTGGCCCCTAATCCCATATGTCCACTGAAGGGTACAGCATGTCCTAGCGTCATAACCTTCTCTTTGTAAGATTTTGGCACTAATAGCTGTCCATGCCCTTTAGGTCTTGTACCATCTTTTCTGTAGAGTAGGTAATTCTTCATATAAAAGTTTCCTTTCGCTGGAGGGTTATTGTTGCGAGTGGATTTATGGAAGGGAAGTAATCTTTAGAATGTTTTTGGACAATTTAAATTTCGAGTTGCAACGCTTGATTAATCGGATACTTGTTTGACTTTAGGATATAATTATCTTTTCCTATTTTTCGAGTGAAAGAGTACAGAAAAGCGTGTGAACGCTGTTTAATCTCAAATGTTGAGATGTATTTATTCTGTACTGCTTTTAGCCATGTGAATAGCTCGCAGCTAGGCTGCATGTATTATTGAGAGCGGTGTTCAAAACAGCCGATTCTCGTGACGGTTTTTTTTTTGGCGGGACGAGTGTTTTCCAGGGGAGTTGTGTTTTGGGCGTGGACCGTGTAGGTCGACCCCCAGTGGTTTTTGGATAGTGTATGCCTACGTAGTGCTTAAGAAAATGTCGACTTATATATTTCGCTGTGTGTACAGCCTATTTGATAAACTGCAGTAAAGATTTGTTTAGGCATTATGAAGATTATTATAGCTGCCGTGTGAGCAGGCTTTATTGAGTAATGGAGTACTGTGATACGGGTACGATTCCTTAATAGCTTGACTTGCTATGGATTGGATCAAGAGTGCAACAGACTCCATGCTTTGACACTCTGTCTCTGTTTAGGCGTTGAGTCGCCTTCCAGGGTTATGCTAATAGTTTTGCACGTAATAGTACTATGGGTTCAATTTTGGCCAGACATATCCCAACTCTCTGGCCCGCACACAGGCACTCAGGCACAAACACGCCAATAACAATTGACAGTGTACACATGTTTATTACACCACAATATTGTTCATCTCTTCAAAGTGCACAATATAAGGATTCTCTTCTAGTCGTGTCTAGACTACCGTCTCGTCCTCGGAGACATCATGCATTTTAATAAAGTCTGGTACTCACGCATTTAGAAAACTTCACACTCTGCTTTTGCCTAAACTGATAATACACTTGCAGTAGAAGCTGTAATACAATTGATGGTAAAATAGCATGCAGGTGGATTAATAACACAAGCTGAAGATATCGTCCATACGGACATGTGCCATCTACACAGGCCGAAGACACAAGCCCAAGTGATTTAAAGAACGCTCAACTTGTCCCAATTTAAAGTTGCCGTCTGCTATCAATTTTGAGCAGCCGTCAAGACGTCACTTCCTGTAACCACGGGCTACCGTGTATAAACAATACAACCAGGAAGTGATCGTATACAAAACATGATATGATATTTACTCATATCATTTACTCCCCCCTGCACTAAAATAATGAAAAGGAACTTTTCATTATTTCCATAGTACAATCTACAAGGTCACTGGAGAAACCATATGACAATATCCACAATCTCAACTGTCATCCTTATGATAGCACCTAGAGGTGTGCTCCATAATCGACAATTTGACACACAAGGTGTGGTATTTAGTAATAACATTACCAAACCCATTATCGTTAGAAGACGCTCTTTTGACACGAATGTGAGGTAACTACATTAATTAGAAGGCAGTGTGGAAAAATTCAATATGTCAGTCATGGCACTCATACAGCATACCATGTCAACAAACGCCTTAAGTCATGTCGGTCATGTAAGTCTACCTATCTATCTAATGAAATGCATAATAAGCAATCAAAGACAGAATAGATCATATGAGGCAGACAAGTCAAAATATAAATGGTGACTGTGACAATATGTCAAAATAGTTATTAATATTTGTATGTATGCAATGTCATGTGGTGAATGACAATGTTAATGAGATGTCATGTGAAGATATATTACTTAATATCTAAACATACGAAGGTTATAGGTTATACTAAGTATAAGCACCAATGTAATTCAATTCACATAGTGACACATTAATGAACCAATGTAATATCACTAGGGTTATTAAAACTGGTCATGTTAGACCATACAAAGTTCTTCCTGTAGAAGTATTTAAAAGAATTAAAGTTTCAATAAGTCACTAGTTCGCACTTATTCACACATCATTGTTATTGATTTCCAGTTAAGTACATATGCAGGAATGAAATAGTTTATTGAGAAAAAATCCATTTTTCCTCTATGTCGGATGTCGATGTTTGTCTTCCATGCAATAGCATATACAGCACAGATACCATTCTTCATTCTGTACTTGAGAATTTTATAAGTCCTTGTTGAAATATAATTTCTCTATTATGTCCCTTTTTGATATATGGAGTACGTAATTTTATAGTTACTTCCCTTTTCTTTAAACGTTTCAGTCATATAATTAGTGCAAATCATTTTGGAAATTGCAGCAAAGTATCTGAAATGTACAGAATTGGATATTCATACTGCCAAGAGTCATTCTACAACGTGTATGTAGTAGCGAAGTAATGTTCTTGACCAAGTGCACTAGATATCATACGTCGAATGATTGAATATATCAGTTGACTTCGGATGGACAGAAATTCATCATAATCATCATGTTGCTTGGCATAATGTCTCTTGTTTTGCAACCGGTTTAAGTGCATGACGAAGCAATGTGGCTGTAATCCCTGAAGTATGCGATATATCTGTTAACAGAAGGCATGTTCCCTAGTTCATGATGCTTCATATTTATGAAATAATTTCCGACTTGTCAGAAAGGAAGTTCTGTAATTATTGAGTATCAAAGTTGGATTGCAGTAGCATTTGTGGCGACAACTGGAGATAGCGGATGCTTCACGCATCTCGACAACACGTCAGCCATCACATTCACTCTTCCCTCGATGGGCTTAATCTGGTATTGATAGGGTTGAAGGGCCAATGAGGCACGGGCAGCTTTTGCATTCTTAAATCTCGCTGTTTTCAGGTAAGAAAGTGCTCTCTGGTCCGTCTCGAGTGTGAAACTTGCACCAAGCAGGTAGCGCTGCAGTTTAGAGAAGCAGAAAACAAGAGCTAGCAGCTCTTTTTCAATAATCGGGTATCGCTGCTCAGTGGGCGTTAGCTTCCTGCCAACATAGAGTGTTGGATGCAAACAGCAATTCCATTCTTGCAACAACGAACCTCCAATGGACGATTTTGAAGCATCGACTCTAAGAGTAAAATGTTTAGAAGGATCAGGCAATCTCAATATAGGCAACTTGGAAAACAGACATTTTAATCTATCTAAAGTTACATGACATTCTTGACTGCAAACAAACTTATCTGGTGACCCTTTCTTCACCAGTGATGACAATACGGACGTATACTCTGCAAAATTGGGGATAAACTTGCGATAAATGTTTAGGAGCCCCAGAATACTTCTAACCTGTTTTCTTTGTCCTGGGTAAATCAAGGTTTAGAATTCTAGAGATGGTAGTATCCTCTGTTTTCAAAAAACTCCTCCCACTTTATATCCCAAAAATGAAATCTCCTGAAATCCCATCTTAGTCCCAGATGGACGTGCAGATAAATTATGAAGACGTAGAGTGCTAAGTAAGGATTGAATACCCTCCAAATGTTCATCCCAAGAATGATGAAACAGACAAATGTCGTCAATGTAAGTAATGAGGTCTTCTCTGTCAGAGAAGAGTCGTCTCATCATGCGAACGAAGGTCGCAGGTGCGTTTAGTAACCCAAAGGACATATAATTGAATTGAAATAGACCCAAAGGAGTTGCGAACGCAGTATGAGGCTTGGATCGTTCCGTTAATGGCACTTGGAAATAGCCTTTAGACCGATCAAATTTAGAGAAAAATGTAGCCGAGGCTAGTCTATCCAATAAAGACTCCAACACGGAAAGTGGTTCCGCGTCATGAATAGTGACAGAATTTAGACGTCTAAAATCTATGCATATACGTATAGATTTGTCTTTTTTCCGGATCAAGACCATCGGAAAACTATAAGGGGAATGAGATGGAGAAATGACATTTAATTTCACCATCTGTTCTAGTTCCTCCTTAACTTGACATTGTAAATGTATCGGTATAGGGTATGGTTTCAACTTAATCGGTTGAAAGTCTGTCAGACTAATATCATGTTCGATGAAATCAGTGTGTCCTGGAACATCAGTAAGGACATCAGCAAAAGAATGTAAGATTGAAGTAACCTGTTCTTTCTGGAAAGAAGATAGAGTTGGCGATATATCAACATCTTTCCAACTTTCAGTAGCTAAGTAGTGAAGACTAGGTAATACTAATAGTGAGTCATTTCCATCAGTCAAATCCGAATTTTCCTCCTGTATGACAGCCAAAGAAGAATGACGACAGACAGATTGATCAAGAGCCTCAAAGACTGGTCTTAGATATGGTGGACGTGTATGAAACTGCTGCAACATATTAATATGAAAAGTTTTTTCTTTTCCCTCTACTGAGACAATATAATCAACATCAGACAGTCTCTCCACAATCCTGTAAGGTCCTCTCCATGACACTAATAATTTGTTATCTTTCCTGGGTAATAGTACGTAAGCTTCATCATCAGGCCAAAGTTGGCTTAATTTGCGGTTTTGGTTAAAATATAACCTCGCTCTAAGCTTTGCCTTTTCAGATGAACCTACTGCTATTTTGCATGCGTCTATTATTTTTTTCCTCAAATTGACCACATACTGATATGAGGTCTGAACCTCCTTGTTCATCTCAGCACCAATTAATAGCTGTTTTAATATTGACATTGGGTTCAATTGGACTAAAGCCTGTATGTTCATTTTAATAAACAAGCTGGTACCATAATCTGTTTCTTTAAGGGATTAGCATCTTGATAATTTCTTACTAATATCCCATTCTTTATAGTATACCAGTGTTTAGCATTGCCATCTACCATTAAATCATTTAAATGAGCAATATGAAAAAATTTTCCTAAAGAATTATCATCTCTCTATCTCTGTCCAAAGGATTCCTTATTCATGAGTTAAATCTGAAATAAAGAATCATCATTAGTAGTGACATCATCCATTACCTGTATATCAGCATTACTTTGATGATGATGAAGATTTTCATCATTATCATTATTATCCTCTTCTTCTTCCTCTGATGTCATTTCCTCAGTTATATCCTCTGGTAATACATCAACAATTGGTATGTGTTGATCCTTCTCCATGCGAGACTGAGCTTTAGTAGTCACAGCATTTTAACGTAGTAAATGTTATCTCTCCCATTTTTCAATATCCCATTTTATACATTCATGCAGGTAGGTACGTTTCCTAAAATAGTCCCAGCAATTGGATTCTCCAAAAGACCTACAAATGTTATTCTCGTAAAGTATAGTGTATCTGAAAACACCTCAGCTGTGGGTAATAGTCTACAGTTCCTACAAACGTGATGCACAATAACTCTAAAATCTGTTAGATGATGCATGATGCATCAACTGTAACCCAAGACAATGGTCTTGAAAATAGGCACCGTTATCACAACTGACGACTCTGCGTGCATCACCCTGTGAATAAAAATAAACAATAGCCTCCCTAACATTATAATTGTTAATAGGTAAAAGCCTTACATATTTTACATTTGCAGTGAATTGAAAAAATTCACCTAGTGCCTGCCAAGTGGCATTTGGTGGCAAATTTTGCACTAGAATGGTGCATAGATATGCACCTTTATTCACCTGATAATTGAAGATATTCTTCCTTTTTCTTGATGTAATAAACTCATTGTAGGATACATCACGCTGATTGAACTGAGCATGTGACCTATTTCTTTTCATGCCAGTAGGTTTACATTCTGTCTGGTAAGACAGCTTCATTGGCATTTCAAAAAAATTTTCCACAGATACATTGGTACTAGTTGGCATAGGACCTCTATTTTCATACTCCATACTGTTAGAGGGAAGTGTCACCTTCTGACTTTCATTAGTAACCTTAGTGTCCTTTTTTACGACATTATCACTACTCTTAAGAGTAAGTAAACTGTTACCATGCAGTTGATAAAACTTTCTACAGTGGTCCATATCAAAGTAGATGGAACCAATCTGAACATCATCAGTCACGTTAGTTATTTTCTGGATAGACTGGTCTGTCCTTTTACGACCTAGGTCCTGACCTTGCAAAATAGCACTATTGCTAGGCTTGTCAGGCCCAGATGCAACCTCATTATGTTGATCAAGGAATACTGTTTTACCTGTGGACAAAGGACGAACCGATAAATTATTTGTCATATTGTTTATACGACTGTTGGCTTGTCGTCCCGAGTCACTCTCAGAAGAGGCACTATTATTGTGAGTAAACTCGCTATTATTATAGTGATGTCGAGGGAAGTTGTACTTGCCCAGCCAAGATCCATTCACTCTTTTATGATGTGATGATTTGATCTTATCACATTTTGTGTTTTTGACACTAGCATTCCCAGAGTTAGCATTAGACAGTAAATTGCTGTTTAGTACAACATCGAGTAAACCATGTATTCTCCTTCTAGATTGAGCCAATTCTAAATCTTTCATTGCAATATCATCATTCTGGCTCTTAATAGTCTTCTCAAAATTCAAAACATTACTCTTATTATCACTGAGCAATACCTTAGAGGTAGTCACCTCATCCTGAGTCAAACTTTGTTTTTGTTGACCCTGAAGACATTTTAATTTTTGAATTTCAGTATCACGTTCTGAAATTTTACTCTCAAACTCTGCCTCTAACATGGCTCTTGTCTTTGTTGCCAATTTCTTTAATCTCCTTATAGTTGCATTTTTCATATCTGGCTGAAGCAAATCAACTTGAATTCTTAGACCACGAATTTTAGCAGCCTGTGCTTGAATGTTAGCTTCCATGGCTTCTTTTGCTTTATAAAACTTATCTTTCACAGCAGTAAGTTTATCAGAATAATCATCACTTTGTTTATCAATTTTGCTCTGATAAGCTGCAATGTTGTCTTGCAGTGACAGAATTTCAGAGTTCAGAACTTTGTTCTCCCCCAAGGCAGTATCCAACGACTCCTTAGATTTCGAAAAATTAACTTGTAATGACACAAGAATAGCTTTTTCCACCTCCGCTTGAGATTTTAATACTCTTATCTCATCCAGTAAATCATCAATAAATCTCTCTCTAACATCAATGATACCCAAGAGTTCATTTTCTCTATCACACCAATCTTTTTCCATAGGGAATTCATCACCTCCTTCAATTTCCACCTCTTCTAAATTTTCCATAATAAATTCTTGAAGAGCTGGTCCTTTTAATCCAGACTCCTTTCCTTGTCTTAAAAAATATTCCATGGCAGACATCTCCTCTTCTGCAGCCATGATTTATAATTATTGTAATTCTCAGTAATACACAATATTTTAACTTTTATGTATATGAATATGTCATCTAAATATTCAATACTTCATCCACCAATCTCAGATCAATTTATAATTGCAATAATATAGGTGCAGTGAAATACGAGATATGAACAACAAAGAAAATAGCACGTACAACGAGTAATGACAAGATAGACATGGTTAGAGCAACTGAAGGGAATACAAATGGAAAAACAAAGGAATAACTATAACATATATATGAATTAATTTAAACTAATGCTCTAGTACAACTAGACAAGACAAGACGCATATCACAACAATTATGACATCTATGAAATTAATGACAGTCAGAGGAGAATGTACAATATTACAAACAATAATGTAACAAACTGAGTAAAATATTACAATAACAAGACTTATGATAACATACAATAATGAAACATGACTATACAGCTAACAAAGATGGATCTGTTAAATTCAAGAGAGGCAAACTTTTATACAACCAGCAGGATATGCTGGGTCCTCTATCTGAATCACACAGATACTGCCCTACAGAACGCTTGATTTGTTCATTTGACCTAGCTTTCGCGGTATTAAATAAACAAATCAAGTCCCACCAACCTTGCCCACTAGTTACAAAGAAGTACACATAATGAAAACACACATATGGTGAAGTCAGAAATCAGGCAAACAGATTGTATTCACAGCCAAGCTGTATGTAACAATACATAGACTTATCTGTTGCAAAAAAACAATCCTCCTTGAGACTTCGACAAGCAAGGATCAATGTGATGGATCGTTCTCCAGGCTGAGGTTAGGCCTAGAATCGTAAGGCTGACACTTGAAAACAACAGCTCTGGTCTATAGCTGACATCTAATGTTAATAGGATGTAAAATCTCCATATAATCTATTTGAGTTGATATTGAAAATGTCACTTCTTCTTGTTACTGACACTTTGAGGCACATTGAGATGCAGTTAAATGTTGAAAAGTCTCTTCCACACTTTAAAATCTTCGGCAGACGATCATGCCGCCATTTTGAAAAATGTTATATTTGCTTCTTCCAGATTGTCTGTTAAGCTTGGCCCCCAATAGGCTGATACGGGTACGATTCCTTAATAGCTTGACTTGCTATGGATTGGATCAAGAGTGCAACAGACTCCATGCTTTGACACTCTGTCTCTATTTAGGCCTTGAGTCGCCTTCCAGGGTTATGCTAATAGCTTTGCACGTAATAGTACTACGGGTTCAATTTTGGCCAGACAAAGCCCAACTCCCTGGCCCGCACACAGGCACTCAGGCACAAACACGCCAATAACAATTGACAGTGTACAAATGTTTATTACACCACAATATTGTTCATCTCTTCAAAGTGCACAATATACGGATTCTCTTCTAGTCGTGTCTAGACTACCGTCTCGTCCTCGGAGACATCATGCATTTTAATAAAGTCTGGTACTCACGCATTTAGAAAACTTCACACTCTGCTTTTGCCTAAACTGATAATACACTTGCAGTAGAAGCTGTAATACAATTGATGGTAAAATAGCATGCAGGTGGATTAATAACACAAGCTGAAGATATCGTCCATACGGACATGTGCCATCTACACAGGCCGAAGACACAAGCCCAAGTGATTTAAAGAACGCTCAACGTGTCCCAATTTAAAGTTGCCGTCTGCTATCAATTTTGAGCAGCCGTCAAGACGTCACTTCCTGTAACCACGGGCTACCGTGTACAAACAATACAACCAGGAAGTGATCGTATACAAAACATGATATGATATTTACTCATATCATACTGTTTAGGCCTTATGAAGATTATTATAGCTGCCGTGTGAGCAGGCTTTATTGAGTAATGGAGTACTGTGTAGGCCATATTAAGATTATTATAGCTGCCGTGTGATGCAGGCTTTATTGAGTAATGGAGTACTGTTTAGGCCTTATGAAGATTATTATAGCTGCCGTGTGAGCAGGCTTTATTGAGTAATGGAGTACTGTTTAGGCCATATGAAGATTATTATAGCTGCCGTGTGAGCAGGCTTTAATGAGTAATGGAGTACTGTTTAGGCCATACGAAGATTATTATAGCTGCCGTGTGATGCAGGCTTTATTGAGTAATGGAGTACTGTTTAGGCCATATGAAAATTATTTTAGCTGCCGTGTGATGCAGGCTTTATTGTGTAATGGAGCATTGTTTAGGCCATATGAAGATTATTATAGCTGCCGTGTTAAGGTATTATAGGGCCAGGAGGTGTACAGGCCATATTGTGTATTAACTGCAGTGTGGAGATTTATGATTCGATGTAACTGTATTCGTCTATGTCTACGTGATGATGTGCTGTGAGTTAATAAACCATTGTTAAATGTCACCACCGTTTACAACCATCTATGACTTCTATGTGCGTACGTGTGTTGTGAGTGACTGTTCTAGCACACACTCACTAATACATACCTAACACAGATACGACGGCACACCTACGCAATCCCACCCTCACAAATTCGACCGTTATCATTTGGTGGCTTACAGTCACGTTGGAACGAATACATATGACATTCGCGTGACAAGAGTATAGAACACTTGACTGTTATAATTAGCCCTGTGTAGGCGTGGCTTGAATCTCCTGTACTTCAGAACTTCGACCTAGTTATTATCTGCCTGTGTGGCGCATTTGAGAAACCACGCACGCCTTATTCGTGGTAGTATGCAACTTTACACCAGTAGCAATTGACGTCCTATTTCATGCCTATTGACCACAACAACGTCTGCAGTGGTCAAGGAAGTTAAATTAGACTTGGACTGTATTTGTACCAGCATTTGTACGGGGTTTGACAGATTCCTGCAATATTCGGGTTACCTGTGCCAGTTATCACCATCACAAGTTCAAGATGTTATTATACACGGAGTTGCCGTGTACGTTTCAGACTACAGAAGAGTCACGAGTTGCGGTGTGTGCTGTATTATGGTTCCTGTCAACTTGTGCATTGTTAAGCACATATCGTATTGACGCAATTACCTGAAGAGAAACGAATCAAGTTCCAGTGCTTTCCCGCAGTGGAGGTTTTAATAGTCTATGTGATATCCAGTGTCGTGGTGGAAAGGAACGGGATTATTGACAGATAAGTGATTTTTTGTTGTGTAAATTGTGTCACTTCATGCATGTCATTAGGCCTCCCTAATTGCTCATTCTGTTGTTATTGTTGTTTATGTCTAATTTGACATATGATTAAGATTTTGTGCATAGGTGTTAATGGCTGTTGACATATGTCGATTTTCCTGATAATGATGTGACTTGATAAAGGTGCTATAAAAAAGAATTGGTGATACAGAATTGAGGAATAATCTCATTTCTTGACAAATAGTTAACTTTGTGAGCTGGAAAGGTAATTGTCCAACCTTTTGCGACAATAATTTGTCATAAGTATAGGTGATTACATATACAGTTGACTGGGTAGGTAAGTCACTATGGATGATGATGATATAGATCCTGAGGATAATAGGCCTATGTTGGAATATGTATGTGAAGAAGGTAGAGATTTTCAAGAATTAAAAGGCCCAGAGCTTGAAGCACATGTGATGGACAGATTTTTGGTCAATGCGTCAAGAGCCCTAAACTATTTTGCTGAGGAGAATTTTCATTCTGTTCCTCATCTAAGGATGGCTAAAGATTTAGCGGAGTTACTTTTTATGGATCTTCGATTGTTTTCGTACCACTATATGGGTGTTGAACGCGATCAGATAATGAAGAGTACACGTAAGATAGTGCGCAACGACATGTCTGATGATCAGAAAAAAGGAGTTAGAAGATGAGGAGCAAATAAAAAAGAACAAACGGAGTGCCCTACAGGAAAGGGACAGTTGTGTAAAGCGTACTGCTGAAATGAATAGGCTACATGAAACAGTGTCCAGACTAACAAGTGATTTAGATAAATCAAATTCGGAACTTGCTGGTGTGCAGGCAAGTTTGGATTTAGCATTGTTGAAGATAAGGCAACTGGAAGTCCAGATGAAGGATAAGCAAATTGAGGTGGAAAATACTACACAGGAGGTCCAACAAAATAAACAGATTTATGAGAAATTGAAAGTTGAGACCGATAAACGTGATAGGGCTTATACAGTCACTTCTTTATTTAATGGATGATATTGCGAATCTTGGTCTCCAACAGGAAGAAAAGAATGCGATGATTCCAGAAAAGATTAATGAGCTTAATAATAGCAATGATTATATTAAGATTCAGTCACTACAACTAGAGTTGACTCAGTTGAGAGCAAATAAAGAACAGTACGAGAAAGAGACATTGGTAGAGTTGACGGTTGAGAAAGAGAAGGTTGCTAAGATTGAGAAATTGCTAGCAGAAGAAGGTTGCAGAGTTTTAGCTCTTAATGATTTAAATAAGAAACTTAGTCAAGAGATTGCGCATAAAGATATTGAAATTTCAGAGGCCAGAAAACGAGTAGATGGCCTGCTTG
Source organism: Oreohelix idahoensis (assembly GCA_024509875.1). Taxonomy (NCBI): domain Eukaryota; kingdom Metazoa; phylum Mollusca; class Gastropoda; order Stylommatophora; family Oreohelicidae; genus Oreohelix; species Oreohelix idahoensis. The sequence goes on from JAMPIV010020974.1 coordinate 38,306, forward strand.
ACATTGTCTTGAATAAAAAAATGTGGTCTTCTGTCAATGTTGACAATGATAGACAGAAAGTTGCGAAAAGTCAGCCCCATACACGTTTTGCTCATAGAGATGTCATACGTAGTAAATATAGATCTTTTCGTGGGAAATACAACTTTCCAAGTTTCAATACCACTGATAATTCGAGTAATAATTCTTGGCTTCAGAACAACAAAGATTCTAGTGTAACAACCAGTTCTGTTAATCAGGAAAAGAAAGGTGATATATTTGAGGACAAGACTCTTAAGAGCAAACATTTGTCTACTACTGGAAATACTCAGAAATTAATAGCGAGTGTTGAGACTATTACTACTTGTCTCAGGGATGAAACCCATATGCGGAACAATAGAGATACTATTGTTTCTTTCAGTTGTCAAACTCAGCACAGTCAGTTTGAAACAATTGGTAAATATATTCCCATAGGGGAAAAGAAAAACAGTTCTAGTAAGAGAGATAACCCCAAGATTAAACAGTACCAAGGGAGATCAGTAAATAATAATTTTCCCTCTCCTAGATACTGTAGACAATTTAACAATTCTCAAAGTTTTGATTGTAAGAATGTTGGAAAGTATGATAGAGATAATAGCTTTTCAAATGTTGCTTTACATCACCAGAGTAATGTTCCTCAACAAAAGACTAAAGTCATTATTTGTAAACAAGGCAACGGTAATAATAAGTATTTTGATCATAGAACAAATAATAAGCGCAATTGTGCTAATTTTGTTCAACATGAGCCCAGAGTCGTTTATAATCAAGGTAAACAAGGTAAAAATAACAGCGGATGCTTGAATAATATTGCTTGCTCTACTCGTTGTTTTGAATGTGGGACTTTGTTTAGGCCTACGGCAGCGGCAACATTCAAGTTCGGTCATGTTGTCCCCAAGTATTCTGTGATATCTACATGTGATAGGAAGAGCTGATGACATCGTGAAGAGACCGGTTTTTTACACAAGACACAGTGCAAGGTAATTGTCAATTTGATTTCTACGTTTTTTCTCATTAAATTTCACCATTGAGTAAAATGGAAATTTTCATTTGTATTTTTTGACAGAAGCGACTTTGCGATAAGACTCAGTGCTCCTGTGATACAGAAATGTAGCGGTCAGAAATGTAGGTCAACTTTACGCTCGAGTGTTTAGTCCAGCGAAACCTGTCAGCGTCTAACTAGCATCTGATGTTTACTTTGGACGGTCAGGACATGTTTTCACGAGAGTGGGAAATTTTGCGTCTGATTTTTTTTTATATAGTAAATATTTTTATATTCTATATTAGTACATGACATGTTGTTGTTTTGAAATAACATATAATTTTGTTGTAATGATTATTTCTATGCATAATTTGATTGCCATAATTTTTTTTATTGTTGTTATTTTTATGTCGGTAGTTTGATGTTTTTTTTTTCGTACGCCCGCTAATACTCGAGGCGAAATCTCAGGTTATTATTTATGTCTAACCTGACATTGATTTTACGTGAGTATCCCTTTATTTCTTGAACAGAGAAAGGTGTCCCTCGCCATTCAGGCAAATACTTGCCGATTTCGGAGGTACCCATTGCAGCTGGGTCGGCTCAGGAGCCGCCAGTCCCTGGCCGACGACACTCCTTCAAATGTCCTCGCCAGGTCTCGAGTTAATCCAGTCCAAATCCCGGTCGACGAAAAATCCTCAAATGCCGTCGCCCGGGTTTGATCCTGTATGACCCGGTCGCCAGAGCGGTGTTGTAACCACTACGCTAGCGCGGCTCCCATGTTAATGACATGTTAATACATTTCTAAGCTATTTATATATTATTGTGATTGATAATGTGTAGCATGTAATTATTGTCCTTTATACTACTCTGTTCAACTTAGAATTTTTGCAACTGTGTTGTTTAGGATAGTTTTTGTACATGATGAGATTGCTAGCCTTAAGCACAAACTCATTTATTGTGTTGATGTAGTGGTTACTTTTAGATAATCCTGAGTGTTCGTTATTCACTTAATTTAAATTTTTCTCATGTTTTGATGTTATGGTTAATTAATATATAGAACATACAGAGAAGATGTGAATTATCTGTTGTGTTGTGAAATGTAATTTTGAAAATAGCTTGCATGTATCATAAATAATCTTGTATTTGGATTTGTCAACATATTGTGAAACTTTGATTTTTCCAGAACTTGATTTCTTGCCAGTCAGGCATGCAGATTATTTTCTTAGCAGATTGTTTGTAGATATTTTCATAGGATTTTTTTTTTCGTATTTCATAGTAGCGACAGATTGTAGATTTAGTTATAATATCATATCAAGTTGAGTAAGAGATAAAGTTATGGCTAAATAGCACTGTAGCTGTAAAAGTAAAGGTAAAGGAACCCGTTACACGCCCATTGAGGCATATTGGGAATATGGTGTTAGGCCCATATTATCTTGACCGTCGGCACACGAGGGGTGATGTAGTCGGCATCACGCCGGCCGCCTTAACCTTCCCAGAGTTGCTCTGGTACCCATTTGGGGCTGGGTCGACCCAGGAGCCGTTTGTGGCCTAAAAAATTCCCGCCTCATCTGGGGATCGAACCATAGACCACTGCGCTAGGAAGCCAGTGCACTAACCACTGTAGCTGAGCTGAACGTAATTGACAGCCGAAAGAACTTAAAGGATAAATTAAATTTACATGTGTTGATTTAAGGGTTTGTTCGAGATAGGATTTTTGTTTTATATTTCGCTCATTTTGTTAAAAAATTGATTTCATTATTAGGTTTTAGTGGTCTTGAATTACTTAAAAATTAAATACTGTTTTTATGTAACTTATCGTAAAAAAAATATGTTTGTACGGTACTTTTGAAAAAAATTTTTTTTTTTTTTTTGGCATTGTAATTTTTTGTGTGTGTGCCCAGCATTTGACAGTGCGATATCATTGATAGGTAGTGTGATTAGTTCTTGTAAAAAGATGTTTTTTGTTATGATGTATTTTTTATTTTAGCGCATGATTGGGCGTTGGTCGTATTAGTTATAGCAATGCTATTACTTGTTTGTTCGATGCCTATAATTTATTTATTTTTAGTTATGTATAACTCTTGTAACTTGGTTAAATTACTTATTAGGTTTTGTTTAGTTATAAAATATTTTGGTGGTGTTAGTACAGATATACTTTGACATTTTGTTTTGTGCTTGTCGATTATATTTGAATATAATTTTTGAAATACCTTGTCTGATCTAAACAGTTATTAGTATGTATCGTTATTGACTTTCTCTGCGTTCGTGCCTTTGCTTTCCATCTGTCTTTGGTAATTATTCTTCATTTCTGTTGTTTTTTCGGTATGGATTTCATATCTTGTTTATACTTTCGTACCTCATCTTCGTTTCACTTGATTCTACTTGTATACTTTGCCTTCTTTCAACATTTATAATTCCATTCTTTGTATTTTTGGAGTGGTTATATGACTTGATATAATATATCTACTTATGATAGTTGTATTTATTTTACATGTAATTGTCCAACTTAATTATGAGTATATGGTATTGTTGAGTTCTTACTTTCCTTTATTACAGATCATTCTTCTTTTGATTGATCTTGTGTTTTCTCTTTCGATCGGTTGGTTTCGGTTTGGTTTGAACTTAATTTTTGACTTAATTTTGGAACTGATCATATTTGTATATTTAGCTAATTACTTTTTATACTTAGCTGATTATGCTGTATGCTTTAATTGCTACTTTAAACTTTATTGCTGATATTTGTTGTAGACATAATTTGATTTAAAATAAGATGATTTTTGTAAGCATATGTTAGAGCTTCATTAACTTCTAAATTTTTTTGTTTTTAAGAGTGAATTTTTTCAAAAAATTGATAGAATCATTTTTTTTCCCGGAGGGGGTGGTAACTGTTGCGAGTGGATTTATGGAAGGAAGTAATCTTTAGAATGTTTTTGGACAAGTTAAATTTCGAGTTGCAACGCTTGATTAAGCGGATACTTGTTTGACTTTAGGATAGAATTATCTTTTCCTATTTTTCGAGTGACAGAGTACAGAAAAGCGTGTGAACGCTGTTTAATCTCAAATGTTGAGATGTATTTATTCTGTACTGTTTTGAGCCATGTGAATAGCTCGCAGCTAGGCTGCATGTATTATTGAGAGCGGTGTTCAAAACAGCCGAGTCTCATGACGGGTTTTTTTTTGGCGGGACGAGTGTGTTTTCCAGGGGAGTTGTGTTTTGGGCGTTGACCGTGTAGGTCGACCCCCAGTGGTTTTTGGATAGTGTATGCCTACGTAGTGCTTAAGAAAATGTCGACTTATATATTTCACTGTGTGTACAGCCTATTTGATAAACTGCAGTAAAGATTTGTTTAGGCCTTATGAAGATTATTATAGCTGCCGTGTGAGCAGGCTTTATTGAGTAATGGAGTACTGTTTAGGCCATATGAAGATTATTATAGCTGCCGTGTGATGCAAACTTTATTGAGTAATGGAGTACTGTTTAGGCCTTATGAAGATTATTATAGCTGCCTTGTGAGCAGGCTTTATTGAGTAATGGAGTACTGTTTAGGCCTTATGAAGATTATTATAGCTGCCGTGTGAGCATGCTTTATTGAGTAATGGAGTACTGTTTAGGCCATATGAAGAATATTATAGCTGCCGTGTGAGCAGGCTTTATTGAGTAATGGAGTATTGTTTAGGCCTTATGAAGATTATTATAGCTGCCGTGTGAGCAGGCTTTATTGAGTAAAGGAGTACTGTTTAGGCCATACGAAGATTATTATAGCTGCCGTGTGATGCAGGCTTTATTGAGTAATGGAGTACTGTTTAGGCCATATGAAGATTATTATAGCAGCCGTGTGATGCAGGCTTTATTGAGTAATGGAGTACTGTTTAGGCCATATGAAGATTATTATAGCTGCCGTGTGAGCAGGCTTTATTGTGTAATGGAGTTATTGTTTAGGCCATATGAAGATTATTATAGCTGCCGTGTCAAGCTATTATAGGGCCAGGAGGTGTACAGGCCATATTGTGTATTAACTGCAGTGTGGAGATTTATGATTCGATGTAACTGTATTCGTCTATGTCTACGTGATGATGTGCTGTGAGTTAATAAACTATTATTAAATATCATCAGTCGTTCCATACTCGATGACTCCCGTGTGCGCCCCTGTTGTGTGAACGACTTTGCCAGCACACAATGACACTCACTTTACCTAACTCAAACTCGACCATTATCAGTTATGTGCTTTAGGCAATTTGACAAAACAAGGTTTCAATGTGCTATCTGCTGCTTGAGCCTTTTCATCTCTTCTGGATGAGAATTGATAGGATTTTCCTCCATTGTCCTGGAGCTTTCCCTGGTCTGGACTGTTGCCATAACTACAGGTTTTATAGGTTCTCCAAGGAAAACATACCTACACCCCAAAATCAAAGGGTAAATAGGGTCGTCCATCACTGCTGCTTTGATTTCTCCTTCCACATAGCGAGATCTTATGTCGATTCGGGTTATGGGTAATGTCATAGTTCTTGCTCCCTTGATCGGTCCTCTGATTTCCACTGTTTCTGTGCTTATATGGTCAGGACTCACTAGAGAAGAGCACACAACTGAATCAAAGTTCTATCCTGTGTCATATAAACACAGTACTTGAGTGCCATTCACGGTCACTTCCTCACAGACAGGGGGATAATGGAAGTCCTTCTGACTTACTGCCAGTTCCTTCCTACCCTGCTTCCCTGTTGTAAGACATGCAGCATGATGAGGAGGATTCTTCCTTCTGCAGTCCGCAGTATTGTGGTTACTCATTAGACAAGTTTTACACCACTTTCCTTCCTTCCTGTAAGTGTCTTATCCGATCTTAGATGGTTTTTGTCCTTTTGGTCTAATCTTTGTTTGCTTCTTGTGGTATGGTCCTTTTGTTCATATTGGGATAGTTTTTTGTGATGATTTACATTTTTCACCCTGCTTCTTCTTATATCCTAATAATTCTGCCTGGGCTGCTTGATATCTTTCAGCAACAGTTTACAATATCTCCCAATCTCTCTGATCCATGTTCTATGACAAACTTCCTCATTTCTTGAGTCATGGAATCTTTCAATTGCTCCATCATTATCATTTCTTTCAGATCCTGAAACTTTTCTAAACTACTCCATTTTGCCAAATAAGTTTCCAGTCTAGCAGAGAATTGGTGACAGTTTTCTCCTGGAAGAAGTTTGGCTGTTCGGAATTTCTTTCTATATGATTACGAGTTCTTTTCATATCTCATAAAGTGTGCCTGCTTCATGACTTCATAATCTTCCTGGTCATCTCTTGAGAGCTTCAAATATACATCATAGGCCACACCTCTTAATCCCTGAGATAGTTTAAGACTCCACTTTTCTTTCACTAAGCCATAGGTAGTGGCAAGTCTTTCTTATCTATCCAGGTACGACTCAATTACGTCTTCTTTCTCAGCAAATGGGTCCACATGAAAATTCATGGCCCCACATGAGGTGCTCTGGGTGGAGCTACTCTCAGAGTGAGGTGAGCTACCACCATTATTGCCAGTAGTTGCCTGAATTTCAAGCTCTTGTAATCTCAACTGATGGTCTGTCTCTCTCTCTGCTTGTAATTTCCTTTCCTCAGCTTTTAATCTTTTAGTTTTCTCTCACAGCATCCAGTCTTTAGCCTTCTCTCTCAGCTTCCAGTCTTTTGTCTTCTCTCTCAGCATCCAGTCTTTTGGCTTCTCTTTCAGCTTCTATTTGCAATTTCCTTTCCTCTCTATCCATATGTTTGTCCACTTCTGTTGTGACATACTGAATAAGAGCATCACCTGTCATATTTAACTCCTTACCCGTCTGCATGATCGCAGTCCTGAAATTCACTAAATCAGCCATGGCGTTACTTATAGAGGGTATGTAATTTTACTATATCCAAATTTTTGTAATTAAATTTAATTAATTTAAATGAACAAATAATTTCCGTGCAACTTTGCGACCATCTACTATTTACTGAGTACTGAATGGTACTCCTCCTAAGAAAACAATAAAAATCCTATTTATTTTTTTTTTTTTTTTTTTTTTTAAATCTTGTTTCTTTTGTTATTTATGGGTGGTACAAGATAGAGTTAGTAGATAGATGAATAGACTAAGTATGGCTCAAGATATATAGAAGTATCCCAGGAACGAGCTCCAAGTGTAGCGTGAGGTCTTTATTGGCTCTAGGAACAATATAGTACTGAAAATTACAGAAATAGAATTTCTGCAGAAAATGGTGAAGTCCCAGTGTTTGAGAGAACTACTGGTATCACAAATTAGTTACGGCTGCGAATATGCTGAATTCGAAAAATTAGTAGAGTGGAGACAGTCATACAATGCCACCACCGCTGTGTAACTAACTGTGAAATTAAAACAAGGAAACTGATTTTACTTAACAATGATAAAATTGACAAGTCGTTCAAATACAATTTCCTTATTATTTATTTAGTATATACACTATCTACTCTTGTGCTGAAGGGTGGATGTTGAAAAATGGAATGCAATGGATTTGTAAGATTACATATGATTTACAACTATATATATATATATATATATATATATATATATATATATATATATATATATATATATATGTATATATATATATCTTACAACAAGTTTTCCAATTATAGGAAACAAATAATTATATCCGCTGTGCTGTTACTCAATTATAGTAAATGTAACAGCTGTGCTAATAATTAAATATGTAAAATTTATCAGCTATGCTGTTTGTCTCATACTATGCTAATTCACGTTTTCTTCATAAACCGTTAATAGCTCACAATTGCCGACGGAAATGGTATTAATGTGTGCTCATCTCTCAAAAGTTCTGTCCTTCTTAGTTTGATGCACACAACACCTTCTGAGGATCGTTCCTTTAGCCCACCCAAGACTGAGGGGGACTAAGGTTGTAGCTCCGGTACAATCACTGTGCTCCTGCGAAGTTCCAGGCAGCTGGATTGACTCTAACATACGACCTCACGTTGGATGACACGAATAAAACCTGTAAAAAGTAAAAATAGGGGCTAATTTCTGTCCTCAAGCCGACCTATTTCTATTGTGTATGAGATGAGCATGTCTCGGGTGTCTGCACGTAGGATGAATGACAACATGGCTCAGTATGAGTTAGCAATAGCGAGACAAGACAGGTGTCTACTTGCAAAACATTCTTTCTGATAAATTAATACATGAATACATCCAATAATATAAATTCAACACATGAATACATCCAATAACATAAATTCAATACATGAATACATCCAATAATCTGTACCCTTGGTGTGATACAACCGTTTCCTTCCCCCCTATAATATACCAGGCCCTCTCTGACAAGTGCTATACTGGCTGGTAACATATATCCTAACAATATTGTTGTGTTCTGATGATAGGAGTTATATGAGACGAGGACTGTTTTTATTTTTTTATATATATATATATATATATATATATATATATATATATATATATATATATATACTTACTTACTTAGTCGTTCCCCTTCTACCGTGAGGTGTAGAGGTTTGGAAGAGAGAGCGCCAGACTATTCTATCAGCTGTCTTCTTTCTGGCCTGGTTCCATTCTAGTCCTCGGTCCTTCAAAGATTGTCTAATGTTGTCCTCCCAGCGGACTCTGGGTCGTCCTGGAGGTCTGGATCCCTGGCTCTTTGTTTCCCATGCTTGTCGTGGTAGCCGATCTTCTCCCATTCTGCAGACATGGCCATCTTAGTTGGGACTGTTCTATTTGGGTCTGCAGCGGGTGGGATTTTAGGCCTTGACGTATCGTCTGGTTTTGGACCATGTCTCTTCTTGTTACTTCAACCACCTTCCTCAGGTACCTCATTTCTGAGGTTTGGATCTGGCTTTTGTGGGTTGTAGTCATTGCCCATGACTCGCATCCATATGTCAAGACACCGACATAGGTGGAACTGTATACAGCCATCTTCGTTTTCTTACCAACCTCTTTCTTGCTGAGGAATCCTCGATTTATGGCCTGATAAAGTCTCCCAGCCGCTGCTTTTCGAGTGGCTAACTCTTCTTTGATGCCCCCCTTTCGGTCTATAATAGCTCCGAGATATTTAAAGTGGTCGACCTGCTCCAGGACCTGTTCTCCCAACTTAATCTGATGTTTTCTTTCCTCTCGTGATATCACCATGGATTTTGTTTTAGCGCTGCTTATGACCATCCCTCTGTTCTCCAGCTCTTCCTTCCAGACTTGCAGGTTGGATTGGAGATGTGTCTCTGATTTAGCAATCAGGACAACATCATCAGCAAATGCTAGCTCTGAAATACAGACCTGTCTCATCTTCCAGTACCCCACTGAATACTTTCTTGTTCTCTCCTTACATGCCTTGATGACATCGTCCATGAGGAGTATGAAAAGATAAGGTGACAGGATATAGCCTTGTCTTACACCAGTGGTGGTCCTGAACTCTTCTGACTTATAGTTTGCTGTCCTCGCATAATTTCTGCAAGACTTGTAGAAGCTCTGTATAGCATGAATCAGAGGTGCTGGAATGTTCTTCATTGCCAAACAATCCCAAAGTTTGCTCCAGGGGACCCTGTTAAACGCTTTTTCCAGATCTATGAAACAAAGATGGATCTCACTCTTGTATACAAGGGCCTTTTCACTCAGCTGCCTGAGTGTGAAGATTAGGTCTTGAGTACTTCGGTTAGCTCGGAATCCGCCCTGGGCTTTATCCAATTGTGGCTCAGCTTGGCATCGGAGTCTCTGCTCTAGGATTCTAGAGTAGATTTTACCAGGGACACTGAGAAGGGATATGCCTCTGTGGTTTCCACATTGTCGATTGTCACCCTTTTTGAAAATCGGTGTTATGATGGCAATCTCCCAATCCTTTGGTATGGTCTTGTTGCACCACGCTGTCTGTAGGACCCTTAGGAATATATATATATATATATATATATATATATATATATATATATATATATATATATATATATATATATATATATATATATATTATATATATATATATATATATATATATATATATATATATATATACAGTACTTTGCAAAAAAAATGGCAGTCATATTTTCGCAACGCAGCACACTCATAGAAGCAAATAATAATAAAAACTGTATGTCCAGAGGAAGATTGGTATCTCCTCTATCTATTAACAGTGGTTTCAGTACAATATAATGTTGCCTTCTCCAGCAAGGCAAGCCTGGATGCGGCGAGGCATACTTCCCACAAATGTTTGTAGGTAATTGTGAGTCAGACTGTCCCAGTATTTTTCAGCTACCTTCTTCAATTGTTCAACGTCTCTGAGTCCACTCTTTTTTAAATGATTCTTGAGTAGTGCCCAAACGTTTTCAATTGGGTTTAGATCGGAACTGTTGCTGGGCCACTTCAGCACTATCACATTCTTCTCTTGCAGCCATGCTTTGGTGGTATGAGCTGTATGATCTGGGTCATTGTCATGTTGAAATGTGCACCCATCGGGGTACATGACCTGCATAAATAGCAGAAGGTGTCCCTCTAGTATGTTGATGTACCTTTCTTTCGTGAGAATTCCTGTGAAAACACACAGTGGGGTGGCACCTCTTGCTGACACCCCTCCCCAAAGATGGAATTTCTAGGTATGTTTCGGTCGCTGGTACAAAGGCGTTACAGAGCCTTTCGTCCAAATATTTATTTGAGCAGGATAAGACCAAACAGAACATTCATCTTAAAAAATCACATTGTCCCATGACAAATTTTGGTGTTCGTGGCACCAGTTCAAGCGCATCTGTTTGTGAGTCTCTGTGAGCAATGGTGATGAAATTACCCTCTTTTTTTTGTAATTCATCCTGTGTATCTCCCGGTTAACAGTAGCATTAGATACCTCTGGGCTCCCCAACTCGATCATGCGCTGCCGTATGTTTTCTACACTCTTCATTGGCCCAGCCCGAACGATTTGGGCGAGACGCCGATGGTTCTTTGTGTCCAAAATTCTTGGCCTCCCACTACCTTCTTTTCGCTCGATTCCATTACCTGCTTTTAATTTACTCTTAACTCTGTAGACAGTCCGCTCAGGAATGTTCAAGGTTTTAGAAATGTTGGAACATGTTTGATTTCCTTCATTCCAAAGCTGTGAAATTAACATACACTTTGACTTTGTATTCATTTTCTGCCACTAGCATTATAAATTGTCGTCTGCTCTATTATCAAGGGACGTTACTCTACGCTAATTTTTTTCTTTTACTTTTGGTAGTGTTTGCTCACTTCAGTGGAGTGCAAATTTGGGGCAGAACATGCATATTTAATTAGATTTCAGCTTATTTAGCTGAGCAATATGACTGCCATTTTTTTTGCAAAATACTGTATATATATATATCAGGTTGGAGTTATATGAGACAATAGATTGGAGTTAGATCAGTCCTATCAAGGACTGTTTTGGTTATATTTCAGTTGGTTTTATATGAGACAATGGATTGGAGTTAGATGAGTCCTAACAAGGACTGTTTTTGTTATATTTTAGTTGGTTTTATATGAGACAATAGACTGGAGTTATATGAGACAATAGAATGGAGTTAGATGAGTAATAACAAGGACTGTTTCGTCATGTTTCAGTTGGTTTTCGTCTTCATCAATCATATCAGGAAATACAATCATTATACCTAATTCCCAAGATACAATCAGTCACCTGACACATTCATAGTGAAACAATTTAAATTAAATATATACAGGTGTAGATAGTATAAATGACCCACACCAAATACAAACATTTTATATCTGCTGTAGGCCTATTTTCCTACAAGTTTATAGTGAATATATTTACCCTCTAAGATTTAAACAGGCTAGTCGACTTTAGTGAAGCAAGAGTTAACGGTCAATGCAGGTGAGCAATAAATCAGTCTGACAGCTTCTCTTCTCCAGTCGGTCGTCTAGCTGGCTTCGGGTTGGTGTGCGCGTGATTGTGAATACAATCTCGCACGTATATATATAGGTATATGCCGGTAACTTTACTGCTTAAGGAATGCTGTTGATTGGTTCTCGGCGTGGCAAGCTGATTGGTTATATGCGGTTTAGTACAATCCGTGACCGAGGCCGACTCCCGAAAATCAGCGCTTATGCCTAATGTTATTCTGGTTGCCGCATATTGGGAGACAAGATGGCCGTGACCGAGATCGACTCCCGAAATTTTAGGCTTAAATTTTTCCTCGCGTATACTTCGTGTAATTTATTCTGGTTCAGCGGCTGTTCGTTGATTGGCTGGGGCTAATTTGTATCTCGACATAGTGTAATAACTAAGAAGTGGGTTTACACACACGTTTTACGACAACAAGTCAGCTTAAATAGAAGTATTCAAACAGGGCAGAGGAGAGAGCAGACAAGGCCTGGGACCATTTACATTTTGAGGTCTCCTTTATTGTGTGGGAGATAAGTAAAAAATGTAGGATCATTCATCCTTGGTTGAATTTAAAACAGCATCCCCCAACCCCCCGCTCATTTTGTCACCACAGTGAAGTAAAGATAGAACCGAATGGCTGTTGTGGTTCACCCTTTTGTTGAACCTGCTTACTGGTCCTATAACTGCGCATTTGTGACATACTTTTGAACTCAAACACATACACTTTACAGGGACATAAATCGAACACATATGGCCTTATGGACATAAAACTCAAACATTTAGACTTAATATAGACATAACATTTAAACATATAGACTGAAAAGGAACATAAAACAGAAACATATACACTTAATGTGCGCATAACATCCAAACATACAGACTAAATGTGGAGTAAAGCCTGAAACGTATACACTTAATATAGACATAAAACCCAAACATATCGAACTAATATTGACATAAAACTCGAAATGTTAACACTGAACTGAAACATTTGAAATTTAATATAAACATTCAACTTTAAAGATTTGGACTCAACGTTAAAATTGGACTGAAACATTTAGGCTTAATGTGAACACTTAACTTAAACGCTTTAGACTTAATATGAACATTTAACTCAAACATGTATTCTTAGTATGAACTCTTAATGTAAATAATTGTGACTTAATATGAACACCGAGCTCAAAGACTCAGGTTTATTATTAACATTCTAACTCAAACATTTAGACTTAATGTGAACACTTAACTTAAACACTTTAGACTTAATATGAACATTTAACTCAAACATGTATTCTTAGTATGAACTCTTAATGTAAATAATTGTGACTTAATATGAACACCGACTTCAAAGACTCAGGTTTATTATGAACATTTAACTCAAACATTTAGACTTAATGTGAACATTGGATTGAAAGATGTAGACGTAACATAAAACGCCGAACTTAAACATAATGATATAATATGGATTTAAATAAAGTGGGACAATCACGATTATTTTTATAGATGTCACGGGATGCCTGCCCTTGCTCAGCAGTGATGGTCCAACAATGGCCAAAACCTAGAGTATCTTCAAAGGTTTCTACTTTCGCACAAGATTACTTTTGGAAGAGATGCAGATAGAACGATGTTGATGCTTTTACCTAGAGGGAGTATTTACAAGATATTTCAGACGTCAAGAACAATGTTGAATGTGTCTTAGCAATATTAGCTTGTATCTGCCCGCCGTCTTTTTTGAAGAGGTATTATATAATTTAATTAAGCTCGTACTAGCCCCCAACTAAATTAACAGTAAAAATTCTTCTTATTGCTCCTCTCTCTCTCTCTCTCTCTCTCTCTCTCTCTCTCTCTATATATATATATATATATATATATATATATATATATATATATATATATATATATATATATATATATATATATATATTAAAGATACTGTTTCATACGTGTGCTTTTCTCTCTGTAATAACAAAATCAACTATGAATTCCTAAAACAAGATATAACAAATTTAATGATAAATTACGTTTGAACAAATGTAAGTAAAGAAAAGCTGATGATTAATAAAATGAAAGTGTCTTCATAAAAAATATGTCGGCTTTAGAAAGCTTAATGTCGGAAAGAAAAAAAAACACATTTCTTCTGTATTTGGCATACTAGAAATGTCACTTCGCTGCCAAACGCTTAAGTGTTGAAGCTGCTATTTCCATCAATTCATCTCTATGCCAGGGGCACGTCTCTGAATCAGTTCAAGTTGTAGCCTCTTCTGGTCAATGCAAGTAACTTCACAACCGTGGAACGTGCGTTTCCAGTGTCGTCACAAGCTTTGAACCACAGAATAGTATTACAACTGGTATCTAAGGAAAGTAGCAAAAATGGGCTCTTTGATTCGTACCACAAACTATAGAGAAAATAAAAGAATAAAATCTCTGCTAAGTCTTTGCTTCCCTGATATTAATCAGGCGCCTTTCTCGCTGTCCGTCAACCGATTCGTTTCTATGAAGTATTTAATCGCCTTAAGCGTACATCATACAATTAATGGGATATGATGAAATAACGCCGCACTTTTAGTTAATTCACTTGAAAAATTGCGACTGGACAGCGGCAAATGCAATAGCTTGTGTTGGGTGATCATTATTACGTATACAAACAACTTATTACAAATTATAGTAAACATATACATATGACGTCATCATCATTCACTCCGTGCACGACGTGGAGTCTGGGATTACCTCTGCTTTTAGTTCCCTGTGAGAACTAGCACGAAACATTCTTCCCCAGCACATTGCATAGATTTAGACTGGACACAGCTCTGTATTAGATGCTTCGAATCAGTTAGATCTGGAATTTTAAGTTAATTCCTCTGACGGCGGGTGTTTTGCGAAATCACTGGCCTGTGAAAACGTTTGTTTCATCCCTCTATGACTTAGTCTGGCAAAATAGAGTTCATTCCTATGAAGGCGAGTGTTCTGCGAAATCACTGGGCCTTGGAAAACTTATGTTTAATTCCTCTATGACTTGTGATCAAAGTCCTAAGTTTCCAGTTTTGTATTAAAAATGCGGACTTACTTGTAAATTTCTAAGTTGCCCAATACTCGGTCTGTTACTTATTGTTGTGGAATTTCTATGTCCAATGTCTCTTTTTCTTTCTGGCTTTCTGGGAGTTGCTCATATGAAGTTGCAAAGCTGTCTGTTCTGTGTCTCTGAGTTGGCTAGATTATATCTCTCATTCTCATTTCAAATCGCCGATTGTGTTTCGGCCGAATGTTCCAATAGATTTCATTGTATATTCCGGCTCTCAAATCAAACCAATCAAATCTCTCTAGCAGTGGGTTGGGTAGTTTCATTTAAAATATCCCCTTGCGTGTTTTAAAATATTAATTTTAATATTACATGCGTGACCTCTGTCTAATCATGCGGTAATATTGCCGATGGCATCTTGTGCCCAACTGTCGTAGATTTTGATAAGGGGATTAAGACATTGATTGGCCCCTTCTGAAAAGACTAGAACATGTGGCGACTCAGTGAGAGATAATATAAGAAATAGATTTTCACGAGTTAGTTGGTGGAAAATAGAGTCTGTCCCTGTACTCGAGAAGCTTCTCTCGTTCAACCTATCTCTACAACAGAACTTTGTTAATCAGACAGTCTAACAAATATATATATATATATATATATATATATATATATATATATATATATATATATATATATATATATATATATATATATATATATATATATATATACCACTCACATACACACACACATAAGTGGCGACAATTAGACGCACAGACGTGAAAACTACATCAATGGGATATGGATATTTTGGGACAAGCTAACAAATCCTGTAAATATGTTTATGTAAATTTTATTTACCATAAAGAAACTTCCCAACAGCAAGATTTTGAATATCAATCAAATACAAATAAACATGAGTTAATGAATTAATTAAAGAGTTAGACTCATAGGTGTAATCCTCCCTCCCTCTGTTGAGACAAGATCCCGTTAGAAGAAAGTTATTAATCCCCAAAGAGTAAAAGATTTATACGCTATGTTCTAGGATTTCCCTCTACAGTAAACAGAGTTTATACGATAATCTATTCTGAAGGGGACAGCATTAGCAAAAGTTGCATAAAAAATATACACCGGGAGTACATGGATTATACAATAAAAGAGTCACTAATTCCTGCTTTCTTTCTTTCCATACAACCGTGGCCACGAACATTTGTTCTTACCTAACACTTGACTTGCACCTTCTGGAACAATCCTTAGGACACAAGCACACAGAAAATCCAGTGTTCTTTTGGCAAAGAAAACCCAAGCTCCTCATCATCATCATCAGTTGCCATCTCCACAACGAAGGTTGGCTGTAATGGATCTCCAACGTCTTCTGTCTCTTGTCTTGATGGTGCACTCTGATAGACTCTTTCCTGTCCATCTCTTGATGTTGTCTTCCCACTTATAGCGCTGTCTTCCCCTTGCACTTTTGCCTTCAACTCTCCCTTCTGTTATGGTCTTCTGCAAGGTGTTATGCCTTTTTATGTGGCCAAAGTATTTTAGCTGTCGAACTTTGACCTCTCTCATTAGTTCTCTTTTCATACCTAGATTTTCTAGGACCTCTTTAGTTGTTTTCATCTCTTTCCATGAGATACGCCCCATTCTTCTATATATCCACATTTCAAGAGCCTCAGTTCTTTCTTCCAACTGCTTATTCATCGTCCATGTTTCTGCACCATACAGAAATGTAGAATATATATAACACTTTATGATTCTCAGTTTTAATTCGTGAGATAACTGTTTGGATGTCAGTATATGTTTCATGTTGTTGAATGTAGCTTTGGCCATTCCTATTCTCTTCTTGATTTCTGTTTCACATCTGCCATCTTCTGTTATTATATGACCGAGATATACGTAGCTCTTGACTTGTTCCAGGATTTCCCCATTTACGCTTATTTGTAATGTGGGTTTATCGTCTGTTTTGCTAATTATCACAGTTTTTGTTTTCTCAATATTAATGTCGAGTCCATATTCATGATTTATACTGTTCACTTGCTTCACTAGTTCCTATAACTCCTGTTCGCTTTCAGCTAACAACACGGTATCATCTGCATATCTAAGGTTGTTTATTGACCTTCCACTGATGTTCAGTCCTGGTATTTCCTGTATCTGTTTGAAAATTTTTTCGGTGTATAAATTAAATAGGCAGGGGCACAGCACACAACCTTGTCTGACACCTCTTTTTATGTCTATGTATGGTGAATAATTCCTTCCAGTTCTTACTGTGGCAGTTTGCTCCCAATAAAGGTTACTGAGTATTCTTATATCTTTTCCATCAATACCTATGTCTTCGAGGCATTCAATTATTTTCTCATGATGGACTCTGTCAAAAGCCTTCTTATAGTCAATGAAGCACATATACATACTTTTTTGGACCTCTGTATATTTTTCTGCTAATATTCTTAGGCAAAATATTGCCTCTCTTGTTCCACTGTTCCGTCTAAAACCAAACTGTTCTTCCTGGATTTCGCTGTCTACTTTACTTTTTATTCTTTCCTGTACGATTTTGAGCAGTATCTTAATTGCATGACTCATCAGGCTGATTGTTCTGAAGTCTGAACATTCTGTTGCATTTGGTTTGTTGGGCAATGTTATAAAAACTGATGTCTTCATGTCGTGTGGTATATATCCTGTATTTTATACATCGTTGCATATTTCTGTGATTGTATCTATACCAAAGCTCTCCAGAGCTTCTATCATTTCGATTTTTATGTTATCCATGCCTGCTGATTTTCCTTTTTGTATCATATGAATGGCATTCTCCTTCTGATCTGAGAATGTTTTATTAGAATCTGGTGATGGGTTTTTACCTCTGTTGTCCTCGAATAGTTCTTTTACGTATTCTGCCCATCTGTTTGATATGTCTTTCTCATCAAGTAATATTACACCATTTTTTGTTCATATAGCTCTCCCACCGTGACCGATTTAATAATTTCTTTATTTCTCATCATCTCTTGTCCCTGTGCTTTGCTTAGATTGGGGCCCCCCAAGGCTATCAAGTAATATTACACCATTTTTGTTCTTGATATAGCTTCCTCCTTGTGCAAACCGTGACCGATTTAATAATTTCTTTATTTCTTCATGCATATCTCTTGTCCTGTGCTTTGCTTCCAAGTCTTCTATTTCCTTGCATTTTGTTTCTATCCACCGTTCTTTTGCTTCCCTACACATAGTACGTATGTCATTGTCTATTGTTTTATATTCTGGAGTGTTTTTTGCTTTCTTTCTTTCGGTCATTTTATTCAAGATGTCATCGGTCATCCTCAACGACAGATTAAATCTACTTCTCCGGGGATCGTTCGCTTTGTTAATTTTATTTAGGATCACTGTTTATGTCACTTTAATTAATTCAGGTAAGAAATTTTAACAAGGGCTCACAGTGTCAGAAACTTAAGATTCCCAGTACATAGGAATGTCAGGTCGGTAACTTCTCTAAGTATAATAATTCCTTGTCACACCACAAATAGTCAAACGTCGGGAAATGTTAAAGCTTGTGATTTCGCCACTACGGGCTGAATGTAAATGCAATTTGGGAAAGAAATATAAATCTGGATCTATAGGCCCAGTTACAATATTTATTCTTACGTTCTTTGGGTTGGTACTCTGTCTCTTTCTGGGTGCAAACACTATGCCAGACAGGTTTACCTTGAAGACCCAGGTATTAAGTACAAAAATGTTCTTTTGTATGGTTATTCTCAGATATATATGTAGGCCGCTGGTAAGGTTTAGGGTTTGACCCAATACTGTGTAAAGGATAAAAAATACAAATACATAACCATAATATAGTATTCTCAATCCTATCCTTACCCCATGTAAAACATAATATGTTTATCCACTTGTCACAAGAGGTTTTGATGTTACTAAATGTAAAGGCTATCCTGGACAAATAGGTGTATCAAAGAATATCAGGGTAGTGCCAGATAAGAGACTGGTCTTATAAGAAATACACCCTTCTCTGAAAAGAGCAAGGGTGTATAGACAATCAAGATGGGGTCAAGCTATGTAAGTTCTCAGAGTAGATGCTGATGATCTCTCAGTCCCTAACCGCTACCTCTACTGGTCCCAAATGATTTAGCTACGGGTCTAGGGGAAATGTATTTACTTTATTTAATGCTTAATTTCAAACAGAAATTCAACTTAGTAAAATTAATTAAGCAAGACTGTAGGAACGTTTCTGTACAATTTATTTGTCCTGAACCACAATCTTTTGGGTCAGGACTTCTAAAACTCAAGAGAGATTATTTACAAAATGAAATAAATATTGTGGAAAACCTGTTCCATTTCTTTTAAAGTGTCACTGGAATGACTACACGTACTGTTCTTGATTTTAATCTTTATTCTGCTACCAGTCCTACACTGCAAAGTCTACTACTCTCATCATCCCACAGTAGTTAAGTTTATTTGGGTGAATATGCTTGGATGAATTATTAGTGCCTCACTAAAGGACTTATCTTTTAAAGATGGTGCTTCTGCAGTTCTTTTGAATCGTAGTCAGGATCACCAACTCTGTGACTACTGGCTGAGAAGATGGGGTTTATCTCCAGGATTTATGTGGAGCACTCAACTCCCACACGCTCTTCTTCTTAAATAACTGCAGCCACGATGTAACTTCGTAATATAACCTGAAAATAGAAGGACAATCCCTTCCATGTAGAGACCTGCCTTAATCAATTCACCCCTAAACAATATTAAAACTTACTGTGGTCAGGCACCTGGGCTAACAAGTTGCACAAGACCTTGACTTTCGTTGTCTATCATCAGTTTTCATGCCATAACTCTGTCTCTGGGTTCATCAATGCTTGGGTACCTCGTTCACGTTTGGCTTCCATACAATAATCATGGCAAGTACAATACAGCATGTGACCTGTTGATTACTTCATTCTAACGTTCCCTATATGTTTATTACGTGATCTATGAACAGGGTGTCATTCCAGAAGAAAATACTACATTAAATCGCTTATAACACTCACTATCGTAAATTTGCAAATACTATACACCAATTTTTCAATTCGAACAAGCCTGCACTTACTACACTCATTGTTTCTTAGGTCAGCGTGACACAACACATCTCGTCGCTTGTTACACTTTCGAACAAATATGGCACACAAAGCCTGTTTACTTTACAGGTCAATTCTTTAACGAAGTATGCAAATAAAATTATCAATCTTACCCTCAGGTAAATAAGTTCACACACACTCAAGCTTACAGGCTGTAAATGGGTTCTTAGCCCGCGCTACTCGTCCAAACGGCGAAGGCTTGGTCTACAGACTTCTTGTATACGTCAGCTCAGTGTGATTTTTATGATTTCAATGGCGGAAACTACAAAAGTTAGTTACTATTTATAAGAACTACACCGAACCAATCAGAGGAGAGTCAACAGGTTAATTTTTGTTGAATAGTAAATTTGCGATTCTAAGTGTGTCTGTATGATTTGACTAAATTTGAAAATAATATATTTTTGTTATTTGTGGACCGATTTTAATTATCAAAAGTGATAATTAAACGGCCAATTATTCTCTATCGTTCTATATAGTTTTCTTTTGCATTCAAATGTGGGTAATTTTGTTGTAACTAATTTAGGCCTTACGCTGATGTGAAAATATCTTACTTACTTACTTAGTCGTTCCCTTTCTACCGTGAGTTGTTGAGGTTTGGAAGAGAGAGCGCCAGACTATCCTATCGGCTGTCTTCCTCCTGGCCTGGTTCCATTCTAGTCCTCGGTACTTCAAAGATTGTCTAATGTTGTCCTCCTAGCGGACTCTGGGTCGTCATCGGGGTCTGGATCTTCGGGTCTTCGTTTCCCATGCTTGTCGTGGTATCCGATCTTCTCCCATTCTGCAGACATGGCCAAACCATCTTAATTGGGACTAATCTGCTTGGGTCTGCAGGGGGTAGGATTTAAGGCCTTGACGTACCGTTTGGTTGCATACCATGTCTCTTCTTATTACTTCAACCAACTTCCTCAGATACCTCATTTCTGAGGTTTGTGAAAATATCACTAAATTAAATTTTTCTATTACCCTACAATTTTATTATGAGGGAATCTCTATGTATATATGTTGAGCAATATCAGCGCTATAATTTGAGATATCCCTTTCATTTTAAGTATCTTCAGTTATTAAGAAATAAATTATCTACATTCGGTCAAAAACTCAAAATAGGTATTTATTTCTCGTCAACCAAAATGTTCTTACCACTACAAAATATGGAAACGATTTGATTGGTTGTTAAATTTTGTACTATGCTCTGCGATAATTTTTGAGTGTGGGCGGTAACTTTTTACTTGCTTTCTTATAAAAATTCAAACACACTAGATAAATTGTTGGCGGTAAATTTGACTTGCCCCTCAGAAAATTTCAAATACTGTAGTTATTTTTAGATTTAAAAATACGATAGCTAGTTTGTTTTGAGCAGGGAATTTGAGCGTGTTGTCATGCGGATTCACTTCACTACATATCTGCGTTAGAAAAGCGTGAACCACTAGTGCAGCTTTCATATCTGTATACAATCACGTTCAAATGAACTCCACTATGCCTAAGTGTGATCCTGGATTCCTGCAGGTGGGTGCCTACTCAAGAAATCTGCCCCAACATTCTGCGAACCAGGAATGTACTCAATGGTAAACGAGTAAGGTTGTATGAGAAGAGACCACCTTAACAATCGTGCATTACCATGTTTTGCTTGGGCCAGTAAAACCAGTGGCTGATGATCGCTTTGTACCACGAATTGCCTACCATACAGATAGATTTGGAATTTCATTATTGCCCAGACTAAAGTTAAACACTCTTTTTCTATTGTGGAGTAATTTTTCTCCGCTTTGTTCCATTTGCGGCTGGCATACGCAACTGGGTTCAATTCTCCGTCTGTTGTTGAGGACCTTTGTAACAACGTGGCTCCCAATCCCACATTACTAGCGTCCGTTCTCACCACAAATTCCTGACTCAAATCAGGTATCTTCAATATGGGCCTACTGGTGAGTTTCTGCTTCAGCTCATTATATGCCAGCTCACATTCTGCTGACCACTCTATTTATTCTGGTTTTCCCTTACGAGTTAGATCTGTCAGAGGAGCACACACCGAGTTAAAATTCTGGATATATTTTTGGTAAAACCCACAAAGTGAGACAAAGGATCTCACATCTTTCTTAGTCTGTGGTCGGGGTGCTCTCTGTAATTTTTCTAAGTTCTTAGGATCAGGGGTCATGCTACCCTGATGTACAGTGTGTTCCAGGAACTCCAATTCCTTACATCCAATACAACATTTGGTGGGTCTAGCCGTTAAATTCGACTCTCTGAGTCCGTCAAATAACATATTTAGAGAGTCTAAATGTTCCTCAAAGGTTTCAGTGACAATGAGGATGTCATCCATGAAATTACTAATACATGTATTATTCAGGGGATCCAAGAGTTTTCTCATCATTCTGGAAAACACACTCGGAGCATTCTTCAAACCAAAACGCAACATATTGAACTCATAATGCCCATCCGAGGTGCTGAAGGCCATATAAGGTCGAATCTCAGGCTTCAAAGGAATCTTATAATATCCCTTACTGAGATCTACTTTGGAAAAATACGTTGCCTTATTCAACCTGGCAAACAGTTGATTAGTATCAGATTATGGATCGGGACCCCAAGATGCAGCAATAATGAATGCAGGCAGCGACCCATAGCTGTACTGCTTGCATCAGGATTAGCGAACCAGAGCTGGTCAAGACCGCACTCCACCTCCACGTGGTGGTCCTGGAAACAGTCTGCAGCAGTGCAGTCTGGCTGAGCGAGTGCGGATCGCAATGGGAAGGCAAACCCGGTCCCTAAAAATGCCGTGCTGAAGTCGTATGTGTCGACCGAAAGGTGCAGATATCACAGCTTAGGCGTAAACAGACACAACGCAACCACCGTCCTTTTCAGGACGAACGAAGAAGAAGATAATAATGGATCCACGTGACTTTCTGTGACAGCATTTAGTTTCCTATAATCTATGCACAGCCTATGTTCCCCAGAGGGTTTTCTCAACAATACCACACTAGAGCTATAAGGAGATTCACTGTGAGAAATAATTCCTTCCTGTAATAGATATTGTATCTCTCCTTTTAAAGCTTGCTCTTTAGCGAATGGGATAGTATAGGCTCTCATACAGATGGGTGTTGGGTCTAGCAATTTCATATCATACTCCAACAAGTTGGTGTGCCCCGGTTTGTCCGTTAAAACGTCTGTATGATTCTCCAGAACCTTCTGAGTCTTCTCCTTCTGCCATTGTGTCAGGTGATTGCTGACTTTTACCTGTGCAGGAGTTTCGCAGGGGTTCAGAGGGTATTCATATGAGGTGAGAGGTTCATTTTTCATTTCAGTGGCTATCGCCAAGGTCATTAAATGTGCCCCTTGCAAAACTCTTCTATCATGATATTTCGTGAGGAGTTTCACATGATAGACTTTTTCCTTTCCCTTTTTGTCTATCTTGTAATTAGTTCTAGATACCTTTTCCAGAACTGTATATAGACCCTGCCATCCTATCTGAAGTTTGTTGCTGCTGCCGGGTAACAGAAGAAGCACCTTCTCCCCACAGCAAGCTCCCTATCCTTCGCTTTCCTGTTATATTACTCAGCATGCTTCTTTCTGGATTTTCTCAAATTATCATTTGCTAGTTTCCAGCCAGTTTTCAACCGAGAGGTCAACTCGTTCACATACTGATATGATGAGGTTACAGTTCCTTCTGCTTTCTCATCTGTCCATATCCTCAATAAGGCTTCCAATGGAACTTTGATGGGCCGACCAAATAACAAGGTTGCCGGTGCCATTCCTGTTGAATTATGGGGGACTTCCCGATAAGCAAATAAGGCTGCGGGTAAGTATTGATCTCATGTATCAGGTTTTTCATGTGCCAGCTTTCTCAGAATAGAAATAAGTGTCCCGTTGAACCTTCTCACTTGCCCGTTCCCTTGGGCGTAATACGGACTACAGTGAAAGTGCCTGGCTTGAAAGATCCTGAAAACTTCCTCTGTTAGTTTCCGCTTGAACTGTGATCCATTATCAGTCAAGATTTGGTGGGGGAATCCTAACCTTGTGAATATTGTAAGTAACGCCTCTGCCACATGTTTAGAGTCGATTGATGACATGGCTACTGCCTCTCCCCACATAGAACAAGAATCCACCAGAGTAAGAATGTAACTGTTTCTCCTCTTGGTTCGTTTGAGAGGTCAAACAATATCCACTGAAACTCTCTCAAAAGGGGTTCCCATGATTGGCATTTCACCAAGAGTTGCAGGTGCAGTCCAATGTTTTGAAGCTACCCTTTGACATTCTGGGCAGGATTTTACATATCTTTTTATATCTTCAGTTATCCCTGGCCAGAAGAAGTGACAAGCTATACGCTGTCCTGTGGCGCATATCCCCATATGACCACTGAAGGGGCTAGCATGGCCTAACTCCACCACCGTTTCCCTATATGAAGATGGAAGAACTAGTTGTCCATGACCAGTCGATCCTGTTCCAGCCTTCCTATACATCAACTTATTCTTCATATAAAATTATCCTTTGTTTGGAGGGGTGGCTTTTTGGTAGTTTTCTGAAGCACGGCTTTAATGACCTATCCTCAGCCTGTGCCTTCCTCATCTTCTCTGGATGAGTATTTATTGGGTTATCTTCCTCCCTTCTTCCTTGAATGTGACCTGGTCTGTACTGCTGCCATAATCACTGGTCTTTTAGGACTTCCCAAAAACACATATCTACACCCCAATATCAGAGTGTAGATTGGGTCATTTATCACTGCTGCTCTAATCACTCCTTCCACATAGCGAGTTTTTACATTTATCCTTGCAATGGGAAGTGGCATGGTTGCTACGTCCTTAGTTGTCCCTTGTATCTCCACTGATTCTGTGGTATATTGATCTGGGTGCACTAGGTTGGAACACACAACGGATTCAAAATCCAATCCAGTATCGTAAAGGCACTTGATAGTGGCCCCATTATATACTACTTCTTCACATACAGGAGGATGATGAGGTTCTTGCTGTCCTGTAGACAGTTCCTTCTATCCCATGTTTCCTGTTTTAAGGCCTGCAGCGAAATATGGATGGTTTCTCTTCCTAGTCTTTTGTATGATGATTATTTAACTTACAAATTTTACACCATTTTGCTTCTGATGTGTATGGTTTCTTTTCATTTACCTGAGGGTTTCTGTGTCTAGGATCAAATCTAGGCCTATCATAACTTGGTTTAAATCTATGTGGTTGATCCCTATTGCCAAACTTATTCTGATTTTGTTGGGTGTTGTTTCTATCTGCTTGTTTCTTTTTCACGCCAGCTACTTCTGACTGGGCTGACTGATATCTCACAGCAACATTGAGAATTTCCCCCAATCTCTCGGCACCTTGTTCCATGAGAAATTTTCTCACGTCTGGAGCCACGGACTCTCTAAACTGCTCCATCATGACCATTTCTTTCAGGTCTTAGATTTTCCCCAGAGCAGTCCATTTCTCCAAGTAGGTTTCTAGTTATACCGAGAATTGGTGGTATGTTTCTCCAGACATCAGCTTACTATTTCTAAGTTTCCTTGTATAAAATTCAGCATTCTTCTCATACCTAACTAACAATGCTTGTTTTAGGAGGTCATCGTTTTCTTGATCTTCTCTAATTAATTTGAAGAAAACTTCATACGAAGTTCCCATCAACCCTTGTGATAGTTTTAGGCTCCACTTTTCTCTCTCTAGCCCATAGTTAATAGCTAGTCTCTCGTACCTACTTAAATAAGACTCAATCCCATCTTCTTTCTCTACAAAGGGGTCCAAGTGGAAGTTCATTGCTGAATTTGAGGCACCCTGACTTACACTAGAGTCAGAGGTAGTAGGGCTGCTTCCATTATCTATAACATGTCCTTGAAGTTCCAGTTCTTTTAGTCTTAACTCATGTTCTCTTAGCAAACGCCTTTCCTCTGCCTCCATCTGTCTAGCCTCCTTTTCAGCCTCCATCTGCCTAGCCACCTTTTCAGCCTCCATCTGCAATTTCTTAGCCTCCTTTTCAGCCTCCATCTGCAATATCTTTGCCTCAGCCTCTCTCCAGCCTCTAACGTCCTAGTCTCCCTATCAGCCTCTAATTGTAACGTTTTCTCTTCAGCTAACCTCCTATCTTCTCTATCTATAAATTTATCACAGTCAGAAGTAACGTACTGAATCATCGCGTCCCCACTTAGGCCAAATTCCTTTGCCGCCTGCGCCGTAGCAGATCTAAATTTTGCCAAGTCTGCCATTCTCTTTCACTCTTATACAAATTATTAACAACTTATATCATAAATTAGCAAATACTAACTAATTTACTTAACTATGGTCACTGACAGCTCATCCAATTCACCGCAAGTTGTTTAATTATTATTAGCTTTATTATTCCCTACAGTGAAAGCCCCCGGGTATGGTGGAAAAATTCCTGACGAGCCCCAATATGTCATAAGAGGTTTTGATGTTACTAAATGTATAGGCTATCCTTTACAAATAGGTGTATCAGAGGATACCAGGATAGTGCCAGATAAGAGACTGGTCTTATAAGAAATACCCCCTTCTCTGAAAAGAGCAAGGGTGTATAGGCAATCAAGATGGGGTCAAGCTATGTAAGTTATCAGAGTAGATGCTGATGATCTCTGAGTCCCTAACCGCTACCTCTACTGATCCCAAATGATTTAGCTACGGGTCTAGGGGAAATGTATTTACTTTATTTAATGCTTAATTTCAAACAGAAATTCAACTTAATAAAAATTAATTAAGCAAGACTGTAGGAACGTTTCTGTACAATGTAATTGTCATGAACCACAATCTTTTGGGTCAGGACTTCTAAAACTCAAGAGAGATTATTTACAAAATGAAATAAATATTGTGGAAAATCTGTTCCATTTCTTTTAAAGGGTCACTGGAATTACTACACGTACTGTTCTTGATTTTAATATTTATTCTGCTACCAGTCCTACACTGCAAAGCCTATTACTCTCATCATCCCACAGTAGTTAAGTTTATTTGGATGAATATGCTTGGATGAATTATCAGTGCCTCACTAAAGGACTTATCTTTAAAAAATGGTGCTACTGCAGTTCTTTTGAATCGTAGTCAGGATCACCAACTCTGTGACTCCTGGCTGAGAAGATGGGGTCTATCTCCAGATAACTTCTCGAGACACAGTTACCGGGTTTGTACCGCTCCAGTCTGGGCAGATCTAACTGGGTAAATAGTGTTGCTCATGAGTTAGAGAAAGTAAATTACAAGGGAAGATAAACTGTCGTCCTATCCCATAGAGCTGAGACGAAGTATGCTGAAGTCTCTAACACTTTACACCCCTTTAGCAAATTTATTTATCATGCTTATATTTTATTTATTTTTTAATATGGGGAGGAGATAGGACGACAATATTTAAATCTGAACACATTAAACCTAATTTTCAGTGCTCCTCTCTCCCCCTTCTCTTTCACCTGTTGGTCTGATCTTTACGTGTACGAATATATGTTAATGTTATTTTACCTGGTATTTTTTCAGCTTTCCTACTTAAATATGAGATGAGGTTTTGTGGTCAGAGAATAGACCTAAAGGAATGTACATCTTACAACGAAGACGTAAGCTTTACGAAACTGTGTCTCTGTTTTCATTCATCAATACCATTCTTGACATTGTCAGTGACGTGAACTTGTCTAAGATGTTGTCTAAGAGGTTACCTCCAATAACATACGTAATCAATTTGACAATGTCTATGACGTGTACTTGTCAAGAAGTTATCTTGAATAACACACACACCTACTTGATATTATCTGTCACGAGAGCTTGTCTACTAAGATGATGTCTAAGAGGTTATTTGAATAACCATCGTAATCTACATGACGGAATGCCTCCAGCTTGACGCCCTAAAGTCTCCAGTAGTGACAACTGGTAAACCTCAATCTGCTGCTAATTCATATTGGACAATTTCCCTGACAAAAGTGGGAGAAAAGGAACACTTTCAAAGTAGAGAAATTTCTCACTAGCTTACACCGCGGAAATTTGAAAATCCAGTGTCCTTCAGATGATGTTTTAAACAGTCCCTGTGAAATCAAATGGGCTAGCTCACTAACCTTCACTCTATTTGAGAACTGGACACGATGGACACGTGATCTTATTATTTTAGGAACTTTAACATTGGTATAACATCATTTAGTGTGACTCTATATGGTTATACCGATGAAATCGCAAGTTGGATATCCTTTAGCAGATATAAACGTTATATTTAGACTGCATATATATATATATATATATATATATATATATATATATATATATATATATATATATATATATATATATATATATATATATATATATATATATATATATAGTTGTTTTTTTCTCTCGATATAACAATATGGTGCATCAGCTTATGTTTAGAGGCAAGTAATAAATACAATTTTATGGTCCCTCAACAGGCACTTCGGGTTTCTGGCGAGTCATCAATTAATTTACGTTATATTTCCTATAAATGCTGGTGTTCCGGTTCATTGCCACTCACGCCGAAGACCTCAGAACGCGACGCATTAAACAATTATAATGACAGTTACATATGCGGCAAATATCAGGTAAGTTCTTCTGTTCGAATATTTCTTTTCCAGACAATAACTATTGCAATTGAAAATAATGTTAACTTGTCTCATGAAGTTGCCATGAGTCTGTGTGGAAACAAAGTAAAAATAATGTTAACTTGTCTCATGTAGTTGCCAGGAGTCTGTATGGAAACAAAGTAAAAATAATGTTAACTTGTCTCATGTAGTTGCCAGGAGTCTGTATGGAAACAAAGTAAAAATAATGTTAACTTGTCTCATGTAGTTTCCAGGAGTCTGTATGGAAACAAAGTAAAAATAATGTTAACTTGTCTCATGTAATTGCCAGGAGTCTGTGTGGAAACAAAGTAAAAATAATGTTAACTTGTCTCATGTAGTTTCCAGGAGTCTGTATGGAAACAAAGTAAAAATAATGTTAACTTGTCTCATGTAGTTGCCAGGAATCTGTGTGGAAACAAAGTAAAAATAATGTTAACTTGTCTCATGTAGTTGCCAGGAGTCTGTGTGGAGATACCGTTAAAATAGGACCACCCCTGCTATCTTAGGTTTGTGAGAGACTACTTCCGTGAGGTTGGGCATATGGCACCAAACGTACTCATCAGGGGCGTAACTTTATTTTAGTTGGTCTTAGGTAGCAAATTAAGTAGAAAACTGCTATTATAATAAGTATTCTTCTTCTTCTTCCGTCCTTAGCCAAAGACCGACCAAGCAGTCAGAGGCCATCACGCCTTGTGGCGTCTTAAGGGCAACAGCAGATTGATTTTCTCTGTTGTAGTTTCCCATCACGCCTAGCGGCGTCTTTAGGGCAACAAAAAATAGATCCATCTGCCGTTGTTTCCGTAATCGGTGTGACAAGCCAACGGGTGATCAGCCCATTGGGCATAATAAGTATAACCACCATAAAAAATATACGCTTATATACACCGTGAAGCAAAGATATCCATGACCTTTAAATATTTTTTTAAACTCTGCCGAAAAATGACCCGATTATTATGGAATTTGGTGACATTTATGATAACAATATCCCTTTTCGAATTTTGAGTCTCAAATTTCAAATTTCAAGCAAAGAGTTTTACGCCTTGCAGGTGGTGCTGCATACAATTGTAATTCCTCTGCTGCAAAATGGCGTTCTCTGAAGAAGAAAAAACGGCAATCAAATTTCTTCAGCAAACAAAAATTATGGTTGGTACGCACAGATTCTTTTGTAGGCAATGAATATAGAGATACATATATATAGAAATATATTTATTTGCCTGTTAACACTTTTTGTTGAGAGTCAAAGGTACATAACCCTTGATTTAGTTGATGGTATATTTTATTATGTCTGTTACTTTCTGTTGGGTCTTATATGAATACTAAGATTTACGTCGGCCCATCTTGAGTTGAACTCTGGGGTCACGCGCTTCTGCGCAGATGTCGAATTGGGGTTGTCGAGAGAGACTTCCGTCATGATGGCGAATCCTGGTCGCTGTACGGACAGAAGTCAGAAGATTTGTTCTTTGCTGTGATATGTTGGGGAAAGGCGACATCGTCTGTGTGACTATTATGTCTATGTTCCTCCCAGAATATATTCTTAGCGCCAAAGGATGGCGTGTGCTATTTTTCTTGTGTTTTTCTAGGATGATAAGGTAAAGAGAGACAGTTACTGTACCTTTTTCGAATGCCTAGATCTGCAGCCATAGTAGGGTCTGCACATGTATATGATTGACTATTTTCGAGACGACATTTTGCTAGCAGCACCATTATTCATATGATATACATTGCATTATTATGCATATGATCTACACAGCATTTTTTAAATGATGGACAGCGCCCTATACTTATGCTTCATTATGCATCTTCGGAGTGAGCGAAGCTCATCGAAGTTAGGAGCCATTTTGGATCTTGCTTTTGCCTAAGCGGATCATCGTTCGGAGAACAGGGATGCCTTACTATCTGATGATGATACAGAGAAGTCTACTATTGTAATCCACTACTGGTGGTTTTAAGATTTTCGTCATAAAAGCCTGCTAATTTACTATTGTAATTCTTCGTCAGAAGAGGTTCTGTCAGGGAGCCATTGATGATAAATATTTGAGAACATTAACTGACGTGATCAGTCAGTTAGGCTTGAAAGTAGATACAACTAGAACCCAGAGGGACTAGCTACTAACGTCCTGTTGTATTCACATTCTTTACGAATTTATATTTGATGTCGTAAACCATTTTCAAGCATGTGATGTTGTTGCCAACCTGTTCCAGTGACTGTAGCTGTGTTGTCAGAGTGTGCGTCCCATTAAACTGTATGAAACCGTTAACAGTAGTTCCAGCCGTTATTGACTTTTAGATACGAGTGAATGAGTGCATTGTTACCTATCAACTCTACAGAACAGTACACCCATTCGCGTAACTCACATCTGCACTCTCACTCAATATAAACACTGTCCCTTGCCAGGGCCTCAATGCTTTATGGACAAGGTGACCGGTATATCCAACACTGTGTCGGTTCGAGTTGACCATCAACCTTCATCAAGATGACTAGTACACACAAACTACATGCACCACAGTCACCCTTATCAATGTAATGTACCGGTGTGACGCCTTTGCATTTACAGTTTACATTCTACATTTATCAGTGTGGTGGCTTCATGTATACAGCATTCTTCAGTGATAAGAATATATACACTTATAAATGGTGTGAAACGACTTCTTAAGGTGTTTCGAAACAAAGGATGGACTTTAGGCGGACTGACATATCTTTTGCCCAAGATAGACCAAACCGGCACTGTTGAACGTCGTAAAGGCACTGGCCGAACACGCACGCCGCTCACCGATGACATTATCAATGCTGTTAACAAGCTTGTTCAAAGTCAAGAAGGACGTCCGCAAACACATCTTTCCCCACGTCAAATTGCTCGTCAGATAGGCGCTTCTCAAAGATCCGTGGGTAGAATCATCAAAAAGGAACTTAAGTTAAAATGTTTGAAGAAACATCGGGCGACAGAGTTCACTGAACACAACAAAGAGTCACCGCTTTCTCGGTACCAGCATCTTTTACGTCACTTCCCAGAGTATAAAGTGAGTTTCAAATTTTTCACGAATGAAATACTTGTTACTGTTGCTCGGCCTACCAATGGTCAGCAAATCAGTAATGGTTTAAGTCGTGTCTCATTACTGGGCCGCACTGGAATTCATTTTGTTCAACCTGGTATCAAGACAGATGGTGATTACTACCGCAATGATGAAGTGCTTTCTTTCTGATATAAGGGAAATGTCAGAATTCTTCATCTTCCAGCAAGACGGCGTGCCTGCTCATCGTGCTAGGGATACAGTGGCGCTGCTCACTGAGGAGACACCTGAATTCATCGAACCGAATTTTTGGCCATCAAATAGTCCAGATCTTAACCCCGTGGACTATGGGAATTGGGGCGTTTTGCACGAGAATGTCTACTGAAAGCCAACTGGTAACGTAGATGAGCTAAGAAAGCGGATAAAGCAGGCATGGGATGAGCTAGAACAGCGCATAATTGACGCGACAGTGAGAAAGAGGCGCACCCGACTTCGCGCATGTGTTGCAGCTGGCCGCGGACATTTTGAGCATTAACTGAAATAAACAAAATGTAGGTAAACATTTCTTCACCATTTGTACTTAATTTCATAATAATCGGGTCATGTTCGGCAGAGTTTTACAAATATTTAAAGGTCAATAGTTTCTTACCCTCACGGTGTGTATATATATATATATATATATATATATATATATATATATATATATATATATATATATATATATATATATATATATATATATATATATATATATATATATATATATATATAAGTATATTCCAAAGGTTGTTACAGCCGAAAGTTGTAGTGAGGATAAGCTGTCACTGCAGATAATGTTCCTATGGCACGTGTCTCAAGTCGCCTTTGACAACCAAGTTCCGCTCCCGGTCTCCACGTAAGGTTCAATTTGAGCCAGGCAGAACTGTTTCTACTGACGGGAGAAGGGGCGAAGGCGAGTAACTGGCGCCTTAAAACCAACAGCTTCGGGCAAATAGAGCTCGTGATCCTTGTGTGGCAGCTTATCTAAGAGACGGAACTTTGTTTAAACCACCGCTGCCTTTCGAGAATATCCATTTATGGAATTGGCTTCGGGGGTAAACCCTCAGATTAAATCCGGAGTCGGAGTCCCCAAAGCAGTCTAATGTTGGTTCGACATTATTCTGGCAATTCCTTTCACGTGGGTGGTACCAAACTGTATCGGCTACTGCCGTTCCTGTGGATCTACCAGCTGTGTGGAGAGGGGGAACATGCTGCATGGGCAACAGCTTGATCTCCATATAACTGTGCCCAAGTTTGCGCACTGGAAAGGACACTCCGGCTTCACCGTATAGATGTCGAAAGAACACGGGAAGTAGCGGTTAACGGTTATAAGCATTTTGCCCAATTGGCGTAGGGTATGTCGCTACTTCCGACAGTGGGAGAGGTTCTAGGATCTC
The DNA here is from genome assembly GCA_024509875.1 of Oreohelix idahoensis. NCBI lineage: Eukaryota > Metazoa > Mollusca > Gastropoda > Stylommatophora > Oreohelicidae > Oreohelix > Oreohelix idahoensis. The sequence continues at coordinate 71,239 of JAMPIV010020974.1, forward strand.
ACTGGACAGTTACCGCCCGCTTCAAGCTGGGCAGCCCCCAGTCGATAAGGTGTTGTCCCGCCACTGTCTACTTTCCCCATTGGGTGCATGGGGATTAGACTCAAACCCGAGCATATGACAGACAATTTTGCACCAAGAAATTATCATAATAAAAGTAAGCAAACTCTCAGATTGGGATGCTGGAACTTCCGGACTATGTTGACTGGACTATCAGAAAACCTACAGGACGTAAACGATGTCAGGAAGACAGCCGTAATCAATGATGAGCTTAAATGACTTCAGGTGGATATAGCTGCACTTTAGGAAACAGGATTGGTAGGCTCAGGAATGGTGAGTGAGAAGGACTACACATTTTATTGGCAAGGGAAAGACTTTAATAAAACCAGAGAACACGGAGTAGGTTTTGCGGTTAAAAAAATGGTAACTAAAATGGTTGAACTAGGTGAGAATGGATCAGAACGCCTGTTAACGCTCCGCTTGCAAACTAGCGCAGGTCCCATCACTCTTGTCAGCGTGTATGCTCCTACTCTGCACTCTGCCTCAGAAGTTAAAGATAAGTTCTATGACCATCTAGCACCAGTCATCAAATGCATACCTAGGCAAGAACAGCTTGTTCTTCTTGGTGACTTTAACGATAGAGTGGGTGCCGATAATGGCCTTCATGTCTGGGCAGGTTTGGTATTGGCAAGATGAATGAACATGGACAACGGCTCTTAGAGTTGTGTGTCCTTCGTGACCTCTGCGTGACCAACGCCTTCCTTCAGACAAAAACCCAGCATAAGGTGTCATGGAGACACCCACGATACAAGCACTGGCATCAATTGGATCTGATCATCGTCAGAAGTCCACTTCTCAGGTCTGTGCTGTCCACGCGATCATACCATAGTGCAGACTGTGATACAGATCACTCCTTGGTTTGCTGTCAAATCGGAGCACAACCAAGAAAAGTCTATCGTGTCAGAGATGAAGGGAAACCACGCATTGATACCAGCAAGATGTCACACCCTGTCATGAACGCTCAATTTACTGCGACCTTCAAGAAAGTGCTCAGTAGCCCTAAGCATGGTGATGCTGTTACAGAAAACTTGGAGCATCTACGGAACTCCATTCAAAGTACTGCACTTGCCACCTGTCATTGAAGCTAATGCAAATGCATACAAACGGTCACCGAGTGCTAGAACCCTAAAGATCCTGAAGGCTACGAGAAGTAAGGTTCAACAAACTGCTCGACTCTGTGCAAATGACTATTGGCTACAGCTCAGAGAAAGAATCCAGACCGCAGAGCAAACAGGCAACATTAGACAAATGAATGACGGTATGAAGAAAGCCCTTGGACCACAAAAAGAGAATGACGGTACCGCTAAATACCATCAGCGGAGAGAAGCTTACCGATAAGGGTATGCAGATGGAGAGGTGGGTCGAGCACTACTCTAAGCTTAACGCTAGAGAAAATACCGTGACGCCTGCAGCCCTTGATGCTGTCAAATGCCTGCCAACTATGGAGGAGCTGGATAACGAACCAACATTAGAGGAACTCAGCAAGGCCATTGATAGCTTGGCCTCTAGCAATGCACCAGGCAGTGATGGGATTCCTCCTGATTTAATCAAATGCTGTTAGAGCACGCTATTACATCCCCTGCATAGGGTGCTGTAACAGTGTTGAGAAGAGACAACTATTTTTCAAGTCATGCGAGATGCCAAGATTGTAACACTTATAAAAATAAAGGAGACACAAGTGATTGCACTAACTACAGAGGCATCTCTCTCCTTAGTATTGTTGGTTAGGTTTTTGCCAGAGTCATCTAATGCGACTACAGAAGTTAGCTGAGCGCATATATCCGGAGTCACAGTGTGGATTCTGAGATGGTAGATCAAGAACATTCATGACCGTTTCTCTCCGCCAGTTTCGCCTTTGTAGACCTCACTGTGACAGAGGATATTATGAAAATAGATTTCATACATCAACATTTTTCTTCCACCTGGCTTCCATTTAGTTATGCACGTTCGGTTGACGTAAAACCCTCCTACACTTAGATATCTGACTCTTTCTTAATTTAGCCCCACCTATATTTTTTTCTTTCGTTTCTCTATGTCTTACAAGCACTAGCATTGTTTACAAAATAACAGACCTATCAGATAGCTTTGAGCCGTTTACCTGTAATTAACGCCAGCGATTTGGAAAATCATTGAAATAGTGACAGACAAGAGAACGATCCGTAGATTTGTAGAACAGGGGGAATAATTTAAAAGTCGTACCTGTTTATAACAGCACGTTCTCAGGGGGAGATAATCTTTTGAAGAAAATCAAGAGCGTTAAGTCAAAAGAACGCACTTTTGTTGGAAATTAACAGGGGGATTAATCTGAAACCAAGGGCAGATAATCACAGTTACCTCCCCTACCTCCGGTTGTTCGGAACGTAATTAGATACGGTGAGAATCGCCAGATCAAAAAGACGTGTTCGCTCGTTGCCAGAGTCTGAAAGCGGGAAAGGTGGCAAATGTGACTTTCATTCAAAACTTGAGCGAAGAAGTTTCCAAAGGTGTTATGTCTAACACTGGTCAGCGATTTTTGTCCATTTTAATATATACAGTCCAGCTTTAAAACTCAGTTTATACAGTACCTACAGATTTTCAGAACATCTAGCTTCGAATTCTAGACCACTGTTCGAGTGGATTTCTTAGTAATTTCGATTGGAGATTGTTAATTTCTGTGTTTGCGGTAAATATTATACTAGACGTTTGAGTGATTGAATTGTTAAGTCCATCATTTTTATTTCACTAAGATTTTCTGTGTAGAGTGATTTACTGGTTAAGGTCCGTCAATTATATGTCACTAGGATTTTGTCGTGTGTTAATTGACTAGCAGGCTTAAAATGATTTATAGCTAAATGGTTCCGGCTGTAGTGTGGATTTAATTAATTGCTATTTAACCAGTAAGGGATATTTTAATCGACCAGTAAATGCACTTTTTATTACGAGTACTGACGAAATATATATTTTTTTAAATTCAAGATGATTAATTTGGAAATGACTAGAATTTATTCCATGGGTTTTTTTAAACGATAAGATAAGCTCTGAGCTTGTAGTTTCTAATTTAAAAGTTAAATAACCGAAGTGGATAATAATAAAAGTAAATTTTTCGCGGGTGAGGATAGGATTGAGAATACTATACTGTGGTGAAGTATTTTGTATTTTTTCTTTCTATGTCTAATGCTGGGTCACACACACAAAAACCTACCAGCAGCTTCCACATAAATCTGAGAAAACGGTTCTAAGTCTACGTCTAACAGACGCAATACAAAGACATTAAAAATAACGTGTAACTGGAACTATACATATCCAGATTTCCTTTTCTCCATTTATATACTCGTGTATATATATATATATATATATATATATATATATATATATATATATATATATATATATATATATATATATATATATATATATATATATATATATATATATATATATATATATATATATATATATATATATATATATATATATATATATATATATATATATATATATACAGCCCGCAGTGGCGAAAAAGATCAAACGCTAACATTTCCCGACTACCGACCACTTGTGTTGTGGCGAATAGTTATCCAGAACTGATTTTCATACCTGACATTCCTTTAAAATATTGAACAAATTCAAGCTAATGACACTGTGAACACTAGAACTCGTGAATATTTACCTATCTGGACACATTGAATTGAAACGAACAGATTCAATAAATAAAAAATAGGAACAAAGCAAGCGGTTTCCCCAAATCAGAGGATTAAATCAGTACCTGTGGGAAAACTGGGGCTTGTTTTGCCAAATAAAACCAACACTGGATCTGTGGCGCTTACTCAGGAGTTCTGTTCCAGACATGTTAATCAACAAATTAGGTAAGCACGATTGAAAGGTGGACACGTCTCTGTCAGAGAGAGCGGAAGAAGTAATGAATGATTCTTATATTGTATAACCTTTATACTCACATTGTTTATGCCTTTCTTTTTCGTTATTTTTCTAATACTGTTCATTTCAGAATAGAATAACGTAGAAACTCTGTTCTTTACAGTATAGTAAAATTCTATACCATAGTGCTAATCTTTTGAGCTTTTGGGGGTTAATTGACTTCTTCTTGTGGGATCTTGTCTAAACAGGGGTGGGGATAGTACTTTTGGGTCTGTGTCTTTATTGACTCTGTAACCTATGACTATTTTTATATTGTCTGATATTTGATATAATTGTTGTGTAGTTTCTTTATGGTAAATAAAATTTACATAAAACTTAATTATCGGTGTTGGTCAGCTCGTCCCAATATCCATACTCCATTAATATAGTTTTTTCACGTTTGTGCGTCTAATTGTTATCACTTATCTGTGTGGGTGTGTGTGTTTATGTGAGTGGTTGATATATATATTAATATATCTGGAAAGTATACTGTCTGATCAACACATTTCTGTTGTAAAGATAGGCTGGACTAGAGTACCTTCTCAAATCCCGGGACAGACTCTACCTTCACCAACTCAGTAGTTAAACATCTATCTGTTTGCTTATCTCGCACTGAGTCTTCACGTTTGTCAGTTCTATTCGGACGGGACCTAACATCGATCTTAAATACCATTTAAAAAAATTTACGACACTCACAAAAGCATTTGACCTGGTTAGTAGGGATGGACTCTTCAAAATCATCCTGAAAATAGGCTGCCCTGCTAAATTGATGGAAATGATATGACGACATGAAGGGAACAGTCCAATATGCTGGAAGCACATCACAGCACTTTGACATACGAAGTGGCGTTAAACAAGGCTGTATTTTGGCTCCGACCCTCTTCGGGATTTTCTTTGCCTTACTCTTGAAACATACAGCTGAAGGAATATGCCTTCACACTAGGTCAGAAGGCCGTCTGTTTAATCTTTCAAGTTTCAAGGAAAAAACAAAAATCAGAAGGTTCACCATACGGGACTTGTTCGCTGATGACGCTGCAGTCAAAGCCAACAGGAGCTTCAGAGCTTGATGAATCGCTTCACTAAAGCATGCACGAACTTTTGCTTCACAATAAGTTTAAAGAAAACGAATGTGCTGATTCAGGATGCGGCTGCTGCACTAGTTATCACTATTGATAACTATAAATTGGCAGTGCACCACATCACATACCTGGGGT